>CM034544.1:13587042-13753363 GCA_020002185.1 Paraescarpia echinospica | reverse complement strand
CGTTTACTTCAACTTCCTCTCTCAGCTCTTCCATTCCTCTATTATCACTTCCTTTCACTCCCGCAATTCTTCTGACCCAGTTATTTTCGCAAACCTGCACCCTCGCAGCTTGTTTCTCGGTCAGTTCCATAGTTTCTAGGCCATACATGTACGCCGGGGCACCATATGAACAGAGCACCTTTCCTTTGAGTGTACGCGATATGCGCCTGTCTCCCATCACACCTTCAACTTTCTCCCAACCTTCTACTTCGATGAGCGAAGGAACATATGAAGATATGTTCCTTCGATCATCCTTACCTCTGTCTCTGGGCCTTCCATCCATCTCAATGTCGCCATCGCAATCTCTCTTGGTACGGTGCCATATGCTTTCATCAGGTCTAACCCTACTGCCATATCTTCCTGTCCCTCCAATTTCTTTTTCACTAGCTGCCTCATGACAAACGTCCCGTCAATTGTTGCCCGTCCTGTTCTAAAGCCCTGCTGTTCTTCACCACTTTCCCCTTCCACTACTGCTCTTATTCCGCCATATAGGATTCTTTCCAGCATCTTCAACATATGGCTCTGCAAAATAATACCTATGTATTTTCCAGGGTCATCCAAGTCTCCCTTTATTTTCACACTGGGACAATCAGTCCCGTCTCCATTCTTTTGGGATCTTCCCCTCTCTCATGCAGGTGTTCAGCAATCTTTTTGTCCACCAAATTCCAACTCGTTCAGCTACCACCAGCATCTCCACTCGCACTTCATCAATACCTGCCGCCCGACCTTTCTTCAACTTCTTCATTGCTCTCTCTACCTCACCATCCACAATCTCCTCCACACTTATTTCTCCCTCTACAGCACTTGGTAGATCTAGTTCTCTGATTCCTCTTTCCTTTAGCATTACCTAGAATTACTCCTCCCAGAAATGTAGCACATATTTCGTGCCTGTAACTAGCTTTCCGTTCTTGTCTTTGATTACTGTTCCAGCTTTCGCATTCTTGCTGCCCTCATTCCTCTCACGGGCCATCTTATAATCATATTCTTTCCAAGATATGCTGCATAATTATTTTGTATCTACGTTGTAAAACAAACTTACATATTTAATGTGTTCTCCTGGATTCACTACCAAATGTAATTCAATTGTAAAACGATATTGTTAGATACTTAGATATGCTATTCTTACCGACATGTCGAAAACAGGTTTTGATATTGACAGAACATGACAGTCGCGGACTTGTAGCATTTTCATCGTTTAAATCAGTGTTTTCTTTCATCCCTCTTCCGAACAACTGTCGCCATCTATTAATATTAGACTATTAAATACTACATCAACCCAAATCGGTTTAACCAAATCAGCCGGAAATCTGCATAACAACAAACGTATTTGGTGCTCGAACGGTATAGACGCGTGTCCATGGCACGTGTCCCCTAGACCTTTTGAATGTGCCCCTGTAACGTACCCCAAATACATTTGGAGTGTGCCCCGTTTTGGTGAGTCTCAAGAATGAGTGCAATTGAAGGTTTTTGTTGAGCTTCCAAAATTATAAAGGTCGGCGCGAAAAATGTTCAATAGCCGTCCCCTCTACACTCCCCAGTCTTCCGATGTCATGATCCGACAGCTGAGTCGTGCTGAAGCTCCGGCTCAGCCAATCCAATATTAATTTTTTTCCGACCCGAGAGAAGGTTCTTTGCCGGCCCTCAAGGGATTGCGCAATTGTAGGATTTGGTCCCCCTAGACAACCCTCTCTGGAATTATCTCTGCGCTGTGACATTGTAACTCGTTCAACTTGATAAATGTGTTATACAAAAGAGTATTATCCTGTGTCACGGTGTATATATATGATGCAAATCTGCATTAAAACGAGACTCACACGTATTGCTCCCAATATTCAAAATATCCATAGTTTAGTGGTAACCCGGAAAATGTGTTCAATAGTTCCAACGAATGTTGCATGTCTCTTTGCTTTTATGACGGAGTCTAAACTAGTAACTAAGATCTAAAGTTCGAAGTCTGAAGAAAACAACTATTGGCAAATGTCTACATAAAGCGTTAGCTGTGCGGTTAGCTATGCGAATTCATGACCATTTCCATCTCTCGAACATTTCAAGTATGTACTTACGTACACCCTCCACACACACACGCGCGTGCACACACACACGCGCGCGCACACACACACTAACGCACACGCACAAACGCGTGCGCGCAAAATCACTCACTCGCAAAACACTCAAAGATGACATGTGTATCTTGCAAAAACTGTGGTCCACTGCTTGATGCACTAACGAAAGATCCGTACTCACTCTTAAATCATATTGACTACATCGAAGGATGTGCAAATGGAGTGCTTCATGAAATCCTGTCCGGTTGCCGTTTTGCCATGGTCACACCAAAATTTGGGTGTGGGCTACATGCTTAGATAATGTATGTGTGGTCGCAATGTTACTGTACTGTGCAACCGATAAATGGTGGTAGATTAATTTGATATATTACCCATGGATATCGAATATGTATGACGGTACTGTGTGAAATTGTTCGTGATGTCGACGACGAAACCGAAGTGACTTTTTCAATGGCTTCCTCAAAAATAAACCTATTGAATATATATATATATATATATCGTACATATATATTCAATAGATTTATTGTGTAGTGTGTGTGTAGTCTTTATTTGTGCTTACACTCCGGCTATTGCGATGCCAAATTTTGTATTGTACGTCTTTGTCTATAATGGAAATATAAAAAAATCAGATTATGCAAAATGGCCACTCAGAGTCACCCTTAGGCCTGAATGTAAATCCAATTTTCAGAGTCAAACCAGGTGATTTGAGAGGGTTGCCCACTTAATTATTATTCGGGAAGGTTTGAAGTTTAAAAAAACAGACAGAGCAATCAAATATAGCATCACTTCGACCACCGTGTTCCCAGACTAGTATAAATGATGTACTTCTGCACTTGAGGTAAAATAGCTGTCTACGTCGTGCCCCGTTGATTTAGTAATTTTGGCAGAAGTGCATACCTTTTAACCTCATCTTTCAATGTAAAGTTTATTGTCATCGACATATAATCAAAAACTAATCAAATATACGCGAACAAGAACCCACGCATTACACAAATATAGATAATACGAGTAATTCTCTTTCTCAAACACGGCCGCAATACGATCGAACTCGGCCAATTCCGAGTCTGACTACCCGTCATGCAGGACGTGAAGGCGACGACGTTATTAGTTGACAGTTTACGACGTAATCGGATAAAAATATACACAGTCAATTAATAATATATGCTCATATGCACACATACAAACATGCATGCACGCATATATACACACATGCACACACACACACATACCTACGTCGTCGATGTTTAACAAGCCCCTTCTGTTGCAATAGTGTGCCGTCGTGTAGTTGACTAAGAATGTTACGTATCTTATCTTCATCAATTATACATAATTTGCTAACCAATCAACCTAAGAGCTACATACGATATATAAACATGATACTATGCAACACAACGAGCGATTTATCAGCCACCTGTTAATGTTTATACAGCTATTTCCGTCTTGCTAATGGATGATCCGATGCAACGCCTAATTTACGCTGAAAACGTTCTCCTGAAAAAATACATACATGTACACTTCCAAAATGTTATTCATGTGACCAAAATCAGTAAACATTTTTTTTATAAATTAACAGAAACTCTTGGAGGCATGTACCTACACCGTTTTGATTATATCAGTCGTTATAAAGAATATTTACTGCCAGATGCAATTCATACGATTATATAATTTAGATAGACATGTAATTTAAAACGCCGACATATGTTAAAAACATTATTTGTCATAACTGCGGTGGCTCCTATGATAGTGACAGTATGTCTTAATGGGAGCCACTGACCCCAAACTTAATACTAAAAAGGTTCTTTTCTTTTAATTAACTATTTTGCTGGTTTAAAAAAATTGTACACACATTATTATATATTCATGTCTATTTTATTTGTGTAGATGCACATTCCTGATATGTTTAATGTGTCATTTGTTATATTTTGGGGTCAAAATAAACTTCTTATTTTTAGGACTGTGGGGTGCCTAGGCCGTGGATGATCGGTTATCGTAGGGCATAGTCAGGGAACATATGCAACCAAACAGGTGCCCGTGGGAATTTAGTGATGAAAGCAAACCATCAGTGTAGGACCCAAAAAACAAGAAAACACTCGATAATCTGCGGATCTGTTCAGTCGTGTTATGGGTGAATTTTTGTAATGCATAGGAGACACACCATCTACATCTGATATGTTTAAATTTTGGTAACTATGACGAATTAAGTTTTCCGTGAGAAAGCGTAGATCAATGAGAGCACAACACTGTGTGGAAAGTTGTGCCCTCAGATTAGTCGTTGCCATGGTAACAAACAAAATGGTTGCCGCATTGGGAAAAGGTCGTATGTCTTTACCAAAGCAGATAAGATCACAATTCCTTCGCTGTCATATCTAATCTAATCTAAAATACACTTTGTTTTTAATACAAGCAAATAGTCAAATAGTCGATGTTTTTCGTTATAAATACCCAAATCACAAATAAATTATGCAACTTATTATAAATTTCTCTATAGTATTATTGAGAACGTAATTCAGAAAAAAACATTCTATACACAATTGTCCTGTCATTAATATTATTTGAATATGTTGAATGCAAATCCAACACATTCCAGTACCTGTAAAAGGCCGCCAAATATAGAACAATAAAATGTATTACTCGATGGACGCATGGTTAGATTGTCCACGAATATATGTGATTTCAAGGTGTGTTATTGTTACAACAATAACCTTTCATGACAAGAAAAACACAAATCTGCTGGAATATGGGAGAACTTGTTTTCAGTAAATGTTTACAAATTGCATTTTTTTAGGTGTAGGCCTAGTGTTTTTTAATAATGGCTCGTCACTCGTGGTATCTAATATTGCAAGTTGTAGGCCTACTTATCTTAAAGAGTTCCAAACAAGACGGTAATAAATATACTACAAGACGGTAATAAATATACTAATAAATTTTAGAACTAAACGTGTGGAACGCGACACGCTGTGTCCGGTATGCTTGCGTAGACTGCGGTACAAATCTGCGAACCCTTGTCAGAACTTTGATATCATTTTCAAACAGCGCTCATTCAAAAACGTACATTACAAACTTAACAAAGCCATATCATAAATGCCCCTAGTGCGCAGCAGATACACTAATGAAACCAGTGGCACAAGTTACATAAATATCCAGACGATGACGCCATCTCCACTCATTATCAACATTTTTTAAAGTTTGTGGCCTTTTGCATGTTTCACTCAAATAAACGGGCGAATGCCGTTCAAAGTCAAAAGGGTTAAATAAATTTAATAATGAGGATGTATAGGGCCTAAATGAAGCCGACCGTGACAATGTTCTCCGACAAGTTTATGCGCTGTATATCACATACATCATTAACCTTAACACTAACAACAACAGGAGCATAGAATACACCCAACCCTAATTCACCTAGATGAGTAGAAGACGTGGTGTTGGTAATGGTGTTGGTGTTTAGTATTGTGTACTTTGCATGGACGTAGAACGCATGTGCTATTACGGTGGCTCAGCTATTGTGCCCCGTGGAGATATCGAGGTGGCGAGATACGAAATATGTACTATTCCTATCATCTCTCAAAATTAAACTTCCGAAGGTTAAGCGCCTTTGAACACGTTTTTATATCCAGAGATATGGCGTTATATAAATAAAATATATTATTTATTATTATTATTATATTTTGACGGGTCAATTAATACACCTGCTTCCTTGTGTAGTACTTTCTTTCCATATGTTGTTCGCTCTGGGATGAACTTCAACACCTTCTCGTGGACAATGTTTCACAAAAACCATACCCCACTGACCCAATTTTTAGAAATAGTATCTCATGACCTTTGCATATCTATGCCACTACAGTCTGGCTAAACTATCCATATAATAGTATCTCATGACCTTTCCATAGCTGTGCCACTACTGTCTGGCTACACTATCCAGATAATAGTATCGGCAGAGGATAGCGCAAGATAGGCAAATCTGGAAACGACATGCCTACGCCCAACCACGGGACAATAATCGGCACAGATATATCGAGAAAGCCCTAGTTACAATGGGAGTACTCGAAGGTAAGATTAGATGATCACACACACACACACACACACACACACACACACACACACACACACACACACACACACACACACACACACACACACACATATCCGCGTGTGTGTGCGTGCGTGTTTTTCAATTTGCCTCTGATTAAATTAACGATGCACCTCAGCAACACGTAGTTTGTTATTTACTTTTTCAGGGGCGTCACTTTGAATTTACAATGCATTTATCGTGAAATATTGTTAATATACACTGCATGCAATATCATAATTGTTGACAGCAGAAAAATACGGGGTCATAGGAACGAGACTAAAAACAAAATTCAGCAATGTCGATAGTTGCTTTGGTTTGTTAAGCGATAATCGGGTGTTGGCTCTTTGAAACTAATACACAATAGTTTAATTTCTCACAAAATGTCTGTATCCAGTTGGATAGAACGACGTCATACCACTTCTGCTTTCGATGCGTATCACTACCTGGAGACCTTCGAAGGGAAACGAATTAGAGAAAAACCGGCGAGACGGTGGAGAGACGAACTACACGAATACTGGAAAGGCACCATCTGGCAGAGGATAGCGCAAGATAGGCAGATCTGGAAACGACATGCTGAGGCCTTCGCCCAACCACGGGACACTACGGCTGCGTCATAATGATGATGATGACTATACTTAAATGACGATTTTAAAATAAATTACTGAAAATGATCTTCCACCATATTCTAATACAGTCAAGATAACTAACTTTTATAATAATGACACACCCCAACATTTATTTTTGGACACAGTGTATCTCTATCAAGTAATAAATCCCGTTGTCCAATCTTTGGCGGTCATTAACAGGAAACGTAATTTATTGGTTTTATGTTCAACATATCTGGGATATAATATAAATGTTAGGACATTCACGGTTAGAATGTTGTATGCAACATTACGTTCTCCGTACAACTGCGGAGAAATAATCGTAAGAAGGTGCAAAGTTTTCATGATTTAGGTATTATTACAAAAAACTTTGATTTCTTCGACAATTTATTTAATTAAATAGCATACAATTGATCAATATTTAAAATATGCGGTTATAATTACATAACATTACATAGTTTAGATATGGCAGAGAATGAATTGTGATCTTATCAGCTTTGGTAATAACAGGATACAGTGCTTAAGTATGGTATATAACTTCTATTGCGCCTAGCTCATTATATTCCCATTGTGGCAATCATTTTGTTTGTTTCCTTGGCAACGAGGGGTCTGAGTAAAAAAATTGTACCATTCATTTTTACTGTCATTAATCTAGACATATATATATGTCATGTGTAATCCTTGGGAATTTAGTGATGAAAGCAAACCATTAACAAGGGGACCTAAAGAACAAGAAGAAAACACTTGTCGGCAGCTAATCTGGGAATCTGTTCAGTATTTGTGGTTACAAATGCGTTGGGGACGCTCTACCTGCATAGGATATATTTTAATTTAAGTAATTATAACAACTGTGCCGTTTAAAACGACTAGATTAATGACAGTAAAAATGAATGGTACATTTTTTTACTCAGACCCCTCGTTGCCAAGGAAACAAACAAAATGTCGACAACAGTTGCCTTGGTTTGTTGAGCGATAATCGGGCGTGTGTTCCTTGAAACTAATACACAGTAGTTTTATTTCTCACAAAATGTCTGTATCCAATTGGACAGGACGACATCATACCACTTCTGCTTTCGATGTATCCCGTCCAGCGTCCAATCCAGGACACCGAGCGACATGTGGTATATGTCGAAAAACGGAAAGATATGTCCATCAATTTGTGTAAGTTCTGTTCGAAGGACGTCGAACAGTTCTTGGTTTAAACTTTCTATGAATGCGTCTGTTTTCCATTTCTCACCGAATTTCAAGTCTCTCCAGTACTTGCTTTTCTGCTGCTGGTTTTCACTGATCTTGCTGAACCAGAAGAGTTTTGTCTGCTTCGGAACATACTTCTTAATGAGCATCTTCAGGTATTCTATGTCGGCGCGTATCTTACTCAGCCCAGACCTTGCCTTGTCGTGATTCCCGGAGAACAACAATATCACATCCGGGTAGTTGTCTTCAAGGTATTCGCTAAGTATAAATTGCTGGTATGTGTTTGACTGGCGGCACATTGACGCATCTTTTGAAGGATAACAGTTTTTCTGCCAATTGTTTCGGACGGTGGTTACTTCTGTGTCCAGATAGAACTCCATCGAGATATATTCAAGCTTTATTTCAGTCGCGGTGTCACTACATGTTACAGCCGTACTGGTGCATCCCCCGCAGTCTCTGTGGTGTACCACGATGTCTGATGCCCTCAACTTGGTCCCTTTCGTAAAGTAACTCACGTCATGTTTTTTACGCCCAATCTCCACTTTTACTGTTCGACATTTCAGAAACTTTTCCAGTTGCTTCTTCGCAGCCCGGAAGTACCGTAGTCCGTTGGAATCTCCGAGTATGACGAGTTTTGTTACGTTCCGTCGCGTCAAACACTCCCGCAAGCGTCCCTTCGTGATGTCGTCGGTCGGAAAGCGGCAGAGATCAGGAATATATGACGAGTTCAACCATCTGCCACTCATCGGGAAATAATTATGCTCGATGCAATATTTCATGATGACTTCCATGGAGCAAAGAGGCTTTTGTTTCATGAGAAATTTGAGTGGCAGTTGTTCACGCCATATCAATGATGGTAAACCTAACTGTCGGAGACACAACAAGAATGCACTGCAGACTATGACTGCGACGACAAAACAGCGCGATGTTTTCCCAGTGATCATCGTCAGGTTGTCACGAATTTGTTTTTCTTACGGAGCCAATACCCGTTCAGTCTACGTCGTATTGACGTTGCGCCTGAAACAAAACAAGACTAAGACTCATTATCAACACACACTAAACAATACACGGCTGTTCCTGTTACGTCATTATGTTTCGATCCACGCATTGTATGAATGTCCGTTTCCGTTACATTATACAATGTACATGGAATGAAATGTAAAACTATATATGTATAAAGATGCCGGTAAATGCAATATTAAGATTTACAAGATTGTATATATAATGTAACTAAAATACCTTACATATTTGCACAAATATTAAGAGTTGAGCGAAGATCCAACTTAGGCAAGTCCGACTTAGACGAGGTTTAGGGTATTTCAGTGGTAAAAAACTTCTCAGTTCGTTGCTACTTATTACCTGCAGTAGTGATCCACAACTTATAAGTAATAGTCTGGTTTATTACAATGCATGATCCTGTCAGTAATGTAAGTGGTTGTCTGAAACAAATTATTATCATCTGTAATGGTGAATTTAATTATATTTTTATGGTTTTGATTATTACTTTTGTGTTTGTGATATCATATTACTGTAATGATAAATTGCTCAAATTAGGTCATTAGAAGACGGCATTTAGCGGAATGACAAACATGTGTAACTTATTGAATGCATTATAATTATTTTGTATTTACCTTCTAAAATAAAATTACACACTTACGTACTTGTGGATTCACTACCGAATGTCATTCAATAGTAAAACTATATCTTTAGATATTAAAGCAATTCTTTGGAAATTGTTATTTCTTTATAACGTACACAATAATTCATTGATCCTGTTAATATGACTGATTCATGAAATTCTATGCACTTATTTTATTAGAATTATGGTTTATATTAATCACTAATGACCATGACAATAAATCGATATCATAACTTCTCGTACACGGAGTTTCCAGTGCGTGCCAGTATTCACGATGCATACAAGGCAAGCTCGTGTATATTCGATCAGATCCGTCAGTTTCGCCGTTGAGTTCTAGGGGGCAAGAAAACATCCAGCTGTTGTTTATGCAATTGATTCAGCAAAGGAAAGAAGAAAATGGCAAGGGACAATCTATTGAATAAACGGAGAGTGAATATAACGGCAGTTCATGACAGATTTAAAAGCTAAGCATGCGTGCAGACTTATACTCGGGCTACTTAGTTAATCATCCACGTGGCAGAAAGTTCAAAATGATTCGTGTAAAACACAATTTTGCATAAAATGGAAGCAATTGAAATACTTAAGGGAAATTATCACTTTTTGATATAGTATATCTCGAATGATATTCAAGCGGTCCTTAACACCTGCGTCACAACACAAAATTGGGTCGCCAAGCCATTTTGAGTGACTCGCCCTTATCATTCCGACATTTTTTCAGCCTGCTTATAAAGGATGCGTCCGAGACGAATAATTTATCTGCATCCTTATGATTACTAGTATGAAGTAAATTAGCGTAGATTAATGTATTTCAAATATTCGTACGGTCTTTCCAACTCCATTCTCCATCTTTGTTTTAGATTGGAAGTGGAAGTCCTCTTTCTATGTCGGTGATACAAACGAACTGCACTGATTTTGTTATTCTGATTCCTCTGTGTTTAGAAAGCAAATTTATGTTTTTAAATAGGTTCTCATTGATCATTTTATGTTATACCTATCTATTTTTATTATATATCACAAGCTAACAGTGTAAAGGCACCGGATAACAACCGAAAAGTTCCGCAAACGACTTTTGTATCGCAGCCTAAAACGACTAGGAACCACTGCACTATGTCCACGTTGAAAACACACACACACACACACACACACACACACACACACACACACACACACACACACACACACACACACACACACACCCACACATATTTTCCTACACACACACGCACGCACACATGCACGCACGCATACATACAGGCACACGCATGTACACACGTACGCACTCACACACACGCGCACACACACACATATGGTAGTCTACGGGGGTGGGTGGCAAAACCCCTGTGGCTCACAAATAACAGTGGCGGCCAAACCAAATTCATAATTTGGTGAGCTGAGTCGGAGCTTCAGCACGACACCGCAGTCGAAACTTGACATCGGAAGAAGGGGGAAGGGCTAGCTTTGCATTATTTATAATAGTATGTTCCGTGACACAAAACAGGCGTTACTAGCTTTTGCTGGACCAATATTTATTTTGTGAATTAACTTTTATGTAACAAAATCTCCCTCTGCCGGTTTGTCATTATGGTAGGTTTAGTTTTCAGTCCATTCCTTCTACCACCATCAACTCTTCTGATATCAACATACGAACAACGTCAGTTTCGGTACACGTGATGTAGCTACCAACACGACATTCCACGAAAGTTGTATTGAGTTAATCACGTCGCGTGTTTAGTAGAGAGCGCGTCGTGATTACACGTAGTGCATCAGTGGCACAGCGAAGCAAACTAACCACGGTGCGCTAACCTGTTAACAATAATAATAATAATAAGTGGAGAGTGTCCGCAAGGAACACCCTAATATATTATGTTGCATATATATATATATATATATGTATATGTATGTATATATATATATGTATGTATATATATATATATATAATATATATGTATATGTTCATATATATATATATATTTATATATATGTATATATATATTATATATATATATATACTGCCTACGCCACTGTGTATATATATGTATATATATATATATATACAGTGGCGTAGGCAGGATTTTGTATTGGAGGGGGCCATCCGGCAGTCAAGCAAGCAAAGAGTAGCGGGATATGACACACGCGCACACACACACGCACGCACACGCGTATGTATGTATATATGTGTGTGTGTGTGTGTGTGTGTGTGTGTGTGTGTGTGTGTTTGTGTGTGTGTGTGTGTGTAGCGTTCAACCAATAACTTAACAACAAAACCGTACCGCGGCGGCGGCGTCGAATGAGCTTCATAAAAATGTCCGTGTCATGTGTAACGTTGTAAATTCACGATACGAAGTTCCGACTACTCAGTGGAAAATCGACTAGAAAAATTGCTTTGGCCGCAACGTGCAACTTGATCTTAGTCCAATAACTAATCATCTTGCTGGGCAAATATCATTTTGCATCCTTGTGTTGATATATTAATAGGCATTAGCCATAAAACACACTGTGAATGATGACATTTTCGTTGCCCTGTCACCTCTTGGGCTGCAGCCTGCTGGATACTTATTGCCTACGGCAGAAGCGGCGGATTCCTCCACTGTGGGTAACTTAATCTCATTTGAAAGATGAAAAATTTCTTTGCCAAAGGGTAGGACTGGGAAGTCCTACACAGGCACCCCTATAACCTCTGTACCTTGTCACTCTATGAATCAGGGAACCAGTCATATGTCCTCAGTCCCCTACCCACCGGGATTGGGGGCCATGCCACTGTATATATACATATATATATGCATTATTTATATATATATTGAATATATATTCGTAATTTACAGGTGTACGACAGTACGTTATAACTATTTTAATTATGCTACTTGTAGCTATGCTTGCACTGAAAAGGCACTAAACACATGCGCACGGACGCACACACACACGCACAAACACACTTCCTCCTCAACAAATCGCTCAATCCTATCTACCGTACCTACCTGCCGGTTAACAAATGTCCGTCTGTATTTGATGTCTGCCAAGAACGGTCGTCGTAACGTGTCTTATTTCTACAACTCTACGCCACCACTAAGTCAGGAATCAATAACCCCTATTGGTCCACGTGGCTGTATCGCCTTTTATCCTTCGCCACACAGACTGTCACACACGTGTTGCACTGGTCATTCTCTGTATACATGCATGACACTTAGGCCTATTTGCACATTAGCCAAAGTAGCTGTCTAGGTTGTGTCGCACTGGTTGCGACATTTTGGCAGAGACGCAAACCTTACACCCTCATCTTTCAATACCCAGTGTATTGTCCGCGACAAATAACCCAAAACTAAACAAATGTATGTAGTAGCGCAGTAGCGCAGCGGTAAGAGCTTCGCACTACTGATTGAGAGAACCCGGGTTCGAATCCTGTGCGACGGTGTCGAACCTTGGGCAAGTTCGTTTACTCTACATTGCTTCAGTTCACTCGGTCGTATGAATTAGAACCTGGCTGTAGATAGTGGTGGATATTTGTGTACGAATAGACTTCGCGTATTGTTTGCAACGTGGCTGAATGCTTCCCAGAGAAGTCGAGAAAGTGTTCGATTGATCAGGTCTGCCAGGGAGTAAAGTGTAAAGCGCTTTGAGCAGTCCCGAGGACTGGATACTGCGCTATATAAGAACTTACCTTTACTTTAAATATATGCGTGTACGAACACACTAATTAAACAACAATATAGCCATGTACTCATTCGTACCGATGAGTGAACAGCAGAGCGAACGAACTTGCTAAAGGTTCGACACGGCAGTACAGGATTCGAACCCGGTTTCTCTCGATTGAGAGTTTGATGCTTTAGTCACTATACATGGGAGAGTTAATGTTATTAGCTACACAGCTGGCGTGTGCCAAAGTACCGATTCCAGCCGCTCGTAAACGGCTCGGAACAATGCTTATCTCATAATGTCAACAGTTACTTCTCGCAGTGTTGTTTGTCCTTTATTGTTATTGTAGAGCGCAGTGGCGCGGTGCTAGAGCATCGGGCACTCCACCGAGAAAACCTGGGTTCGAATCCCTGCTGCCGTGTCGAAGCTTGGGAAAATTCGTCCACGTTGCTCTAGTTCACTCAGTCGTATGAATGAATACCTGGCTATAGACAGTAAGTGACATTTGTGTACGAATACCTTTCGCACATTAATTGCTTCACAGAAAATTCGAAATGGTGAACACGTCTGCCAGGGAGTATATTATAAAGCGCTTTGAGCAGTCTAAAGAACTAGATACTGCTCTGTATATGAACATACCGTTTTGTTATCGCAGGCCTACCCACTGCGAGCTATAGCGTAGCCTTGTCGCTACAATGGTGCCTGAAATATGCACAATTAAACAGGAACTATAACAACAAATTTTGTTTTTGTAGACTCGGTTCGCGTTTATTTTCAATGACACAAGCAATCGCTGATTTAATATTATATTAACTACTCACACAGTCGTTACATTTCAAGATCGATTTTACATTAAGTCAAGTTAACGCCGCATGAAATAAAACCGAAACATTACGTCAAAAGAAACCTTCGCCTAGAGATGTTTTCTGACTGAATGAACATCAGCTATGTCGTTGCCATAAATCCGGTATCACGGTATCCAGAATATACCGTATCAGGATACATCGCCTAATCTTGGCCCGCGACGATTTGTGGCCCAAATTATGAGCGGCCCAGAAATAGACGTCATTACTAAGGTGGTTAGCATTAGTAATACATAAAAAATTTCAATCTAATTGTTAGTATGCATCGCATAACCAAAGACGGTGTAAAGTGTGGGGTTATTTTCACGCACACAAATATCTTGTGTGATTCTGAGCTCTGTTTTGTATCCACGGATGTCAATTTAAGCTACCAGCACAACCAACTGCCCGTAACCTGACAGGATTCCTGGGTAGGTGACAATCTTTATAGTAATAATTATTTAACACGTTAGAAAACACGCAGCGTCGTTATATAAACACCATGACGCGCTCGCAGATACTCGTTGTTTGTTCAAAATGACGAAGGTTAGAGAGAATGGGAAATACAACCATCAGTAGGTCATAGTCGTGATAGTGCAGAATTGTCAAATAATATTCGTATTGCTAAGCTACTGGCATGAGTGTAGACATAACCATTGTTGTGTTAGCGTCTACTCCATGTTGCCATGCTATTGGCATGAGTGTGGACATAACCATTGTTGTGTTAGCGTCTACTCCATGTTGCCATTCTACTGGCATGAATGTAGACATAACCATTGTTGTGTTAGCGTCTACTCCATGTTGCTAAGCTACTGGCATGAATGTGGACATAACCATTGTTGTGTTAGCGTCTACTCCATGTTGCTAAGCTACTGGCATGAGTGTAGACGTAACCATTGTTGTGTTAGCGTCTACTCCATGTTGCTAAGCTACTGACATGAGTGTAGACGTAACCATTGTTGTGTTAGCGTCTACTCCATGTTACTAAGCTACTGGCATGAGTGTAGACATAACCATTGTTGTGTTAGCGTCTACTCCATGTTACTAAGCTACTGGCATGAGTGTAGACATAACCATTGTTGTGTTAGCGTCTACTCCATGTTGCCATGCTACTGGCATGAATGTAGACATAACCATTGTTGTGTTAGCGTCTACTCCATGTTGCTAAGCTACTGGCATGAATGTGGACATAACCATTGTTGTGTTAGCGTCTACTCCATGTTGCTAAGCTACTGGCATGAGTGTAGACGTAACCATTGTTGTGTTAGCGTCTACTCCATGTTGCTAAGCTACTGGCATGAGTGTAGACGTAACCATTGTTGTGTTAGCGTCTACTCCATGTTACTAAGCTACTGGCATGAGTGTAGACATAACCATTGTTGTGTTAGCGCATGTTGCTAAGTGGCATGAGTGTGGACATAACCATTGTTGTGTTATCGTCTACTCCATGTTGCTAGCTACTGGCATGAGTGTGGACATAACCATTGTTGTGTTAGCGTCTACTCCATGTTGCTATGCTACTGGCATGAGTGTGGACATAACCATTGTTGTGTTATCGTCTACTCCATGTTGCTATGCTACTGGCATGAGTGTGGACATAACCATTGTTGTGTTAGCGTCTACTCCATGTTGCTATGCTACTGGCATGAGTGTGGACATAACCATTGTTGTGTTATCGTCTACTCCATGTTGCTATGCTACTGGCATGAGTGTGGACATAACCATTGTTGTGTTAGCGTCTATTTCATGTTGCCAAGTATCGCCTGCGTCAAGCAAAATTACTCGCTTTACCAAATTACTCACAATACCAAATTACTCGTTGTCCGAGATTACATTACTGCATCATCATTCAACATACACAAAAATCACGTGGTACTTTTTGGGCTATGATTGTCTCAATAAATTATCTGATGTCTCAATTATTACAACTTTAGCTGCGTCTCTCTGAGATAAGATGATGAGTAATATGGATATGGTAATGAGAGTAACGTAACGCATACGCAGTGTAGAATACGCGTGCGCAGTGTGGTATATGAGGAGTAATTTGGCAACGCGAGGGATTTGTCACGACACCGGCGTTACGGATATTGTGTGGCATCGGAGGCGGTTGGAGTTACGGTCGAAACATAATATTTGTCTTGAGAAACTCAACACGGCCCCGGGGAATGAATAACCTTTAAATGAATTACACTTTATTTCAACAACAACAGCAGACGTAATAAAGAAGTTAATTGTCAAATAATAGATGTATACAATTGTCGAAAAAGGGCAAGAAGACGTGTAACACTTATAATTACTTGCCAAGCAGTTACACATAAAAACTCCATAATATTGTATAACACAGTACACAATTACGCATGTTGCATGGCATAACCAAAGACGGTGTACAGTGTGGGATTATTTTCACGCATACAAATATCTTGTGTGATTTTGAGCGCTGTTTTATATCAACGGACGTCAACTGAAGCTGCTAGCAAAACTGCCCGTTACCTGATTGGATTCATTGGCAGATGACAGTCATGATAGCAATAATTATTTACCAAATGTTAGAAAACACACAGCGTCGTTTTATAAACACCACAATGCGCTCGTTGTTTGTTCAAAATGACGAAGGTCAGAGAGAATGGGACGTTTACGACCGTCAATAGGCCATAGTCGCGATAGTGCAGAAAGACTTGTGTTGATAGACACATACTTTTTAAAATAGTAATAGCGTCTGTAACCTGTACATTTTTGTGACAGAAAATATCACTCCCGTGGATGACTCATGCTATTCTGCAGTTTAAAATATGTCATTAGTGCATAAACCACATTCTATGGTGTAAATAACTGTTCTCTTTCTGCAGATTATTCCAATCAAAAGGGTACATTACGTAAATAGACAAATTGTGAATGCTAAATCGGTATTTGTTCAAAAGTGACCTGTCAAATAAATCCGAAAGTTATCGTCAGCTTTGGCGGTGTGTAAACACCAATCTATATCAGCGGTTTTTAATCTTTTTGGCAGCGACCCAAATTTCGTTCGCCGGACTTTTGTGACGACCTATGCCTATAAACAGTAAACTGTTAATAAATGATTAAATAAATATGCAAAACATAAAAAGTGTACATCAGGCTTTATTAAATTTGCTTGCTGAAAACGAAGGACTCGGGAAATCAGCGCAGTTCTAGACTATAAGTTCATCAACGCAACCCAGGGCAAATTGTCAGAACATTTTTTAGAATTACAATATATAGAACGACGAAACACCCTACGGTGAATATACGCTAGCAGCATTAACCGCGTTATTTACTACAATACGGTGACAATGATATGTTTTAAGTATGTAAAGATGTTTGACTAGTGCACCTTGATCTATAGAACGACGAAACACCCTACGGTGAATATACGCTAGCAGCATTAACCGCGTTATTTACTGCAATACGGTGACAATGATATGTTTTAAGTATGTAAAGATATTTTACTAGTGCACCTTGATCTATAGAACGACGAAACACCCTACGGTGAATATACGGTAGCAGCATTAACCGCGTTATTTACTACAATACGGTGACAATGATATGTTTTAAGTATGTAAAGATGTTTTACTAGTGAACCTTGATCTATAGAACGACGAAACACCCTACGGTGAATATACGCTAGCAGCATTAACCGCGTTATTTACTACAATACGGTGACAATGATATGTTTTAAGTATGTAAAGATGTTTTACTATTGCACCTTGATCTATAGAACGACGAAACACCCTACGGTGAATATACGCTAGCAGCATTAACCGCGTTATTTACTGCAATACGGTGACAATGATATGTTTTAAGTATGTAAAGATGTTTTACTAGTGAACCTTGATCTATAGAACGACGAAACACCCTACGGTGAATATACGCTAGCAGCATTAACCGCGTTATTTACTACAATACGGTGACAATGATATGTTTTAAGTATGTAAAGATGTTTTACTAGTGAACCTTGATCTATAGAACGACGAAACACCCTACGGTGAATATACGCTAGCAGCATTAACCGCGTTATTTACTACAATACGGTGACAATGATATGTTTTAAGTATGTAAAGATGTTTTACTAGTGAACCTTGATCTATAGAACGACGAAACACCCTACGGTGGATATACGCTAGCAGCATTAACCGCGTTATTTACTACAATACGGTGACAATGATATGTTTTAAGTATGTAAAGATGTTTTACTAGTGAACCTTGATCTATAGAACGACGAAACACCCTACGGTGGATATACGCTAGCACCATTAACCGCGTTATTTACTACAATACGGTGACAATGATATGTTTTAAGTATGTAAAGATGTTTTACTAGTGAACCTTGATCTATAGAACGACGAAACACCCTACGGTGGATATACGCTAGCACCATTAACCGCGTTATTTACTACAATACGGTGACAATGATATGTTTTAAGTATGTAAAGATGTTTTACTAGTGAACCTTGATCTATAGAACGACGAAACACCCTACGGTGAATATACGCTAGCACCATTAACCGCGTTATTTACTACAATACGGTGACAATGATATGTTTTAAGTATGTAAAGATGTTTTACTAGTGAACGTTGATCTATAGAACGACGAAACACCCTACGGTGAATATACGCTAGCAGCATTAACCGCGTTATTTACTACAATACGGTGGCAATTATATGTTTTAAGTATGTAAAGATGTTTTACTAATGAACCTTGATCTATAGAACGACGAAACACCCTACGGTGAATATACGCTAGCAGCATTAACCGCGTTATTTACTACAATACGGTGACAATGATATGTTTTAAGTATGTAAAGATGTTTTACTAGTGAACCTTGATCTATAGAACGACGAAACACCCTACGGTGAATATACGCTAGCAGCATTAACCGCGTTATTTACTACAATACGGTGACAATGATATGTTTTAAGTATGTAAAGATGTTTTACTAGTGAACCTTGATCTATAGAACGACGAAACACCCTACGGTGAATATACGCTAGCAGCATTAACCGCGTTATTTACTACAATACGGTGACAATGATATGTTTTAAGTATGTAAAGATGTTTTACTAGTGAACCTTGATCTATAGAACGACGAAACACCCTACGGTGGATATACGCTAGCAGCATTAACCGCGTTATTTACTACAATACGGTGACAATGATATGTTTTAAGTATGTAAAGATGTTTTACTAGTGAACCTTGATCTATAGAACGACGAAACACCCTACGGTGGATATACGCTAGCAGCATTAACCGCGTTATTTACTACAATACGGTGACAATGATATGTTTTAAGTATGTAAAGATGTTTTACTAGTGAACCTTGATCTATAGAACGACGAAACACCCTACGGTGAATATACGCTAGCAGCATTAACCGCGTTATTTACTACAATACGGTGACAATGATATGTTTTAAGTATGTAAAGATGTTTTACTAGTGAACCTTGATCTATAGAACGACGAAACACCCTACGGTGGATATACGCTAGCAGCATTAACCGCGTTATTTACTACAATACGGTGACAATGATATGTTTTAAGTATGTAAAGATGTTTTACTAGTGAACCTTGATCTATAGAACGACGAAACACCCTACGGTGAATATACGCTAGCAGCATTAACCGCGTTATTTACTACAATACGGTGACAATGATATGTTTTAAGTATGTAAAGATGTTTTACTAGTGAACCTTGATCTATAGAACGACGAAACACCCTACGGTGAATATACGCTAGCAGCATTAACCGCGTTATTTACTACAATACGGTGACAATGATATGTTTTAAGTATGTAAAGATGTTTTACTAGTGAACCTTGATCTATAGAACGACGAAACACCCTACGGTGGATATACGCTAGCAGCATTAACCGCGTTATTTACTACAATACGGTGACAATGATATGTTTTAAGTATGTAAAGATGTTTTACTAGTGAACCTTGATCTATAGAACGACGAAACACCCTACGGTGGATATACGCTAGCACCATTAACCGCGTTATTTACTACAATACGGTGACAATGATATGTTTTAAGTATGTAAAGATGTTTTACTAGTGAACCTTGATCTATAGAACGACGAAACACCCTACGGTGGATATACGCTAGCACCATTAACCGCGGTATTTACTACAATACGGTGACAATGATATGTTTTAAGTATGTAAAGATGTTTTACTAGTGAACCTTGATCTATAGAACGACGAAACACCCTACGGTGAATATACGCTAGCACCATTAACCGCGTTATTTACTACAATACGATGACAATGATATGTTTTAAATATATAAAGATGTTTTACTAGTGAACCTTGATCTATAGAACGACGAAACACCCTACGGTCAATATACGCTAGCAGCATTAACCGCGTTATTTACTGCAATACGGTGACAATGATATGTTTTAAGTATGTAAAGATGTTTTACTAGTGAACCTTGATCTATAGAACGACGAAACACCCTACGGTGAATATACGCTAGCAGCATTAACCGCGTTATTTACTACAATACGGTGACAATGATATGTTTTAAGTATGTAAAGATGTTTTACTAGTGAACCTTGATCTATAGAACGACGAAACACCCTACGGTGGATATACGCTAGCAGCATTAACCGCGTTATTTACTACAATACGGTGACAATGATATGTTTTAAGTACGTAAAGATGTTTTACTAGTGAACCTTGATCTATAGAACGACGAAACACCCTACGGTGAATATACGCTAGCAGCATTAACCGCGTTATTTACTACAATACGGTGACAATGATATGTTTTAAGTATGTAAAGATGTTTTACTAGTGAACCTTGATCTATGGAACGACGAAACACCGTACGGTAGATATACGCTAGCAGCATTAACCGCGTTATTGAGTACAATACGGTGAAAATGATATGTTTTAAGTATGTAAAGATGTTTTACTAGTGAACCTTGATCTATAGAACGACGAAACACCCTACGGTGGATATACGCTAGCAGCATTAACCGCGTTATTTACTATAATACGGTGACAATGATATGTTTTAAGTATGTAAAGATGTTTTACTAGTCAACCTTGATCTATAGAACGACGAAACACACTACGGTGGATATACGCTAGCACCATTAACCGCGTTATTTACTGCAATACGGTGACAATGATATGTTTTAAGTATGTAAAGATGTTTTACTAGTGAACCTTGATCTATAGAACGACGAAACACCCTACGGTGGATATACGCTAGCAGCATTAACCGCGTTATTTACTACAATACGGTGACAATGATATGTTTTAAGTATGTAAAGATGTTTTACTAGTGAACCCTTTGATCTATAGAACGATCTGTCGTCTCTACGCAGGTGAATATATCGCTAGCACCCATTAACCGCGTTATTTACTAAGCAATACGATGATAATGATATGTTTTAAATATATAAAGATGCTCACTTCAGTGAACCTGATCTATAGAACGACGAAACACCCTTTAGCTCAATATACGCTTGTGCCGTTACTAACCGCAAGCGTTTACTGCAAATACGGTGACAATGATATGTTTTAAAGCGGCGTAAAGATGCCTTTACCAGCAAACTTTGGATCCATAGAACGATCGAACACCCTATGGTGAATATACGCTAGCAGCATTAACCTCGCGTTATTTACCGGCAACACGGTGACAATGATATGTTTTGCGACAAAGATGCTCTTTACTAGTGAACCTTGATCTATAGAACGACGAAAAACACCTACGGTGAATATTATACGCTTAGCAAGGAGCCAACTCGCAAGTTATTTACCACGCTGCATGGCAGACAATGATATGTTTTAAATATATAAAGATGTTTTACTAGTGAACCTTGATCTATAGAACGACGAAACACCCTACGGTCAATATACGCTAGCAGCATTAACCGCGTTATTTACTGCAATACGGTGACAATGATATGTTTTAAGTATGTAAAGATGTTTTACTAGTGAACCTTGATCTATAGAACGACGAAACACCCTACGGTGAATATACGCTACCAGCATTAACCGCGTTATTTACTACAATACGGTGACAATGATATGTTTTAAGTATGTAAAGATGTTTTACTAGTGAACCTTGATCTATAGAACGACGAAACACCCTATGGTGAATATACGCTAGCAGCATTAACCGCGTTATTTACTACAATACGATGACAATGATATGTTTTAAGTATGTAAAGATGTTTTACTAGTGAACCTTGATCTATAGAACGACGAAACACCCTACGGTCAATATACGCTAGCAGCATTAACCGCGTTATTTACTGCAATACGGTGACAATGATATGTTTTAAGTATGTAAAGATGTCTTACTAGTGAACCTTGATCTATAGAACGACGAAACACCCTACGGTGAATATACGCTACCAGCATTAACCGCGTTATTTACTACAATACGGTGACAATGATAAGTTTTAAGTATGTAAAGATGTTTTACTATTGAACCTTGATCTATAGAACGACGAAACACCCTACGGTGAATATACGCTAGCAACATTAACCGCGTTATTTACTACAATACGGTGGCAATGATATGTTTTAAGTATGTAAAGATGTTTTACTAATGAACCTTGATCTATAGAACGACGAAACACCCTACGGTGAATATACGCTAGAAGCATTAACCGCGTTATTTACTACAATACGGTGATAATGATATGTTTTAAGTAAGTAAAGATGTTTTACTAGTTAACCTTGATCTATAGAACGACGAAACACCCTACGGTGAATATACGCTAACAGCATTAACCGCTTTATTAACTACAATACGGTGACAATGATATGTTTTAAGTATGTAAAGATGTTTTACTAGTGAACCTTGATCTATAGAACGACGAAACACCCTACGGTGGATATACGCTAGCAGCATTAACCGCGTTATTTACAGCAATACGGTGACAATGATATGTTTTAAGTATCTAAAGATGTTTTACTAGTGAACCTTGATCTATAGAACGACGAAACTCCCTACGGTGGATATACGCTAGCAGCATTAACCGCGTTATTTACTACAATACGGTGACAATGATATGTTTTAAGTATGTAAAGATGTTTTACTAGTGAACCTTGATCTATAGAACGACGAAACACCCTACGGTGGATATACGCTAGCAGCATTAACCGCGTTATTTACTACAATACGGTGACAATGATATGTTTTAAGTATGTAAAGATGTTTTACTAGTCAACCTTCATCTATAGAACGACGAAACACCCTACGGTGGATATACGCTACCACCATTAACCGCGTTATTTACTACAATACGGTGACAATGATATGTTTTAAGTATGTAAAGATGTTTTACTAGTGAACCTTGATCTATAGAACGACGAAACACCCTACGGTGGATATACGCTAGCACCATTAACCGCGGTATTTACTACAATACGGTGACAATGATATGTTTTAAGTATGTAAAGATGTTTTACTAGTGAACCTTGATCTATAGAACGACGAAACACCCTACGGTCAATATACGCTAGCAGCATTAACCGCGTTATTTACTGCAATACGGTGACAATGATATGTTTTAAGTATGTAAATATGTTTTACTAGTGAACCTTGATCTATAGAACGACGAAACACCCTACGGTGAATATACGCTAGCAGCATTAACCGCGTTATTTACTACAATACAGTGACAATGATATGTTTTAAGTATGTAAAGATGTTTTACTAGTGAACCTTGATCTATAGAACGACGAAACACCCTACGGTGGATATACGCTAGCAGCATTAACCGCGTTATTTACTACAATACGGTGACAATGATATGTTTTAAGTACGTAAAGATGTTTTACTAGTGAACCTTGATCTATAGAACGACGAAACACCCTACGGTGAATATACGCTAGCAGCATTAACCGCGTTATTTACTACAATACGGTGACAATGATATGTTTTAAGTATGTAAAGATGTTTTACTAGTCAACCTTGATCTATAGACCGACGAAACACCCTACGGTGGATATACGCTAGCACCATTAACCGCGTTATTTACTACAATACGGTGACAATGATATCTTTTAAGTATGTAAAGATGTTTTACTAGTGAACCTTGATCTATAGAACGACGAAACACCCTACGGTGGGTATACGCTAGCACCATTAACCGCGGTATTTACTACAATACGGTGACAATGATATGTTTTAAGTATGTAAAGATGTTTTACTAGTGAACCTTGATCTATAGAACGACGGTACCACCAGTACGGTGGATATACGCCAGCACCATTAACCGCGTTATTTACTAAATACAGCATAAATGATATGTTTTGGAAGCGTATGTAAATATGTTTTACTTTTCATTAGTGAACCTTGGATCTATATGAGAACACTTGAAACACCGCATGTGATATACACAAAGTACCTATTAACCGCGGTATTTACTACAATACGGGTGATAATTATGGCGTTTTGGCATGTAAAGACAGCGATTAGTGAACCTTGATCTATAGGAATTAATGAAACACCATGATTGACATATACGTCTGGCAGCATTAACTCGCTATTTACTGCAATACGGGTGACAAATGATATGTTTGCAAGCATAAAGATGTTTTACTAGGCGGAACTTTGATTCATAGAACGACGAAACACCCTTACGGTGAATATACGCTAGCAGCATTAACCGCGTTATTTACTACAATACGGTGACAATGATATGTTTTAAGTATGTAAAGATGTTTTACTAGTGAACCTTGATCTATAGAACGACGAAACACCCTACGGTGAATATACGCTAGCAACATTAACCGCGTTATTTACTACAATACGGTGGCAATGATATGTTTTAAGTATGTAAAGATGTTTTACTAATGAACCTTGATCTATAGAACGACGAAACACCCTACGGTGAATATACGCTAGAAGCATTAACCGCGTTATTTACTACAATACGGTGATAATGATATGTTTTAAGTATGTAAAGATGTTTTACTAGTGAACCTTGATCTATAGAACGACGAAACACCCTGCGGTGAATATACGCTACCAGCATTAAACGCGTTATTTACTACAATACGGTGACAATGATATGTTTTAAGTATGTAAAGATGTTTTACTAGTGAACCTTGATCTATAGAACGACGAAACACCCTACGGTGAATATACGCTAGCAGCATTAACCGCGTTATTTACTACAATACGGTGACAATGATATGTTTTAAGTATGTAAAGATGTTTTACTAGTGAACCTTGATCTATAGAACGACGAAACACCCTACGGTGGATATACGCTAGCAGCATTAACCGCGTTATTTACTACAATACGGTGACAATGATATGTTTTAAGTACGTAAAGATGTTTTACTAGTGAACCTTGATTTATAGAACGACGAAACACCCTTCGGTGAATATACGCTAGCAGCATTAACCGCGTTATTTACTACAATACGGTGACAATGATATGTTTTAAGTATGTAAAGATGTTTTACTAGTGAACCTTGATCTATAGAACGACGAAACACCCTACGGTGGATATACGCTAGCAGCATTAACCGCGTTATTTACTGCAATACGGTGACAATGATATGTTTTACATATGTAAAGATGTTTTACTAGTGAACCTTGATCTATAGAACGACGAAACACCCTACGGTGGATATACGCTAGCAGCATTAACCGCGTTATTTACTGCAATACGGTGACAATGATATGTTTTAAGTATGTAAAGATGTTTTACTAGTGAACCTTGATCTATAGAACGACGAAACACCCTACGGTGGATATACGCTAGCAGCATTAACCGCGTTATTTACTACAATACGGTGACAATGATATGTTTTAAGTATGTAAAGATGTTTTACTAGTGAACCTTGATCTATAGAACGACGAAACACCCTACGGTGAATATACGCTAGCAGCATTAACCGCGTTATTTACTACAATACGGTGACAATGATATGTTTTAAGTATGTAAAGATGTTTTACTAGTGAACCTTGATCTATAGAACGACGAAACACCCTACGGTGGATATACGCTAGCAGCATTAACCGCGTTATTTACTACAATACGGTGACAATGATATGTTTTAAGTATGTAAAGATGTTTTACTAGTGAACCTTGATCTATAGAACGACGAAACACCCTACGGTGGATATACGCTAGCAGCATTAACCGCGTTATTTACTACAATACGGTGACAATGATATGTTTTAAGTATGTAAAGATGTTTTACTAGTGAACCTTGATCTATAGAACGACGAAACACCCTACGGTGGATATACGCTAGCACCATTAACCGCGTTATTTACTACAATACGGTGACAATGATATGTTTTAAGTATGTAAAGATGTTTTACTAGTGAACCTTGATCTATAGAACGACGAAACACCCTACGGTGGATATACGCTAGCAGCATTAACCGCGTTATTTACTACAATACGGTGACAATGATATGTTTTAAGTATGTAAAGATGTTTTACTAGTGAACCTTGATCTATAGAACGACGAAACACCCTACGGTGAATATACGCTAGCACCATTAACCGCGTTATTTACTACAATACGATGACAATGATATGTTTTAAATATATAAAGATGTTTTACTAGTGAACCTTGATCTATAGAACGACGAAACACCCTACGGTCAATATACGCTAGCAGCATTAACCGCGTTATTTACTGCAATACGGTGACAATGATATGTTTTAAGTATGTAAAGATGTTTTACTAGTGAACCTTGATCTATAGAACGACGAAACACCCTACGGTGAATATACGCTAGCAGCATTAACCGCGTTATTTACTACAATACGGTGACAATGATATGTTTTAAGTATGTAAAGATGTTTTACTAGTGAACCTTGATCTATAGAACGACGAAACACCCTACGGTGGATATACGCTAGCAGCATTAACCGCGTTATTTACTACAATACGGTGACAATGATATGTTTTAAGTATGTAAAGATGTTTTACTAGTGAACCTTGATCTATAGAACGACGAAACACCCTACGGTGGATATACGCTAGCAGCATTAACCGCGTTATTTACTACAATACGGTGACAATGATATGTTTTAAGTATGTAAAGATGTTTTACTAGTGAACCTTGATCTATAGAACGACGAAACACCCTACGGTGAATATACGCTAGCACCATTAACCGCGTTATTTACTACAATACGGTGACAATGATATGTTTTAAGTATGTAAAGATGTTTTACTAGTGAACCTTGATCTATAGAACGACGAAACACCCTACGGTGGATATACGCTAGCAGCATTAACCGCGTTATTTACTACAATACGGTGACAATGATATGTTTTAAGTATGTAAAGATGTTTTACTAGTGAACCTTGATCTATAGAACGACGAAACACCCTACGGTGAATATACGCTAGCACCATTAACCGCGTTATTTACTACAATACGGTGACAATGATATGTTTTAAGTATGTAAAGATGTTTTACTAGTGAACCTTGATCTATAGAACGACGAAACACCCTACGGTCAATATACGCTAGCAGCATTAACCGCGTTATTTACTACAATACGGTGACAATGATATGTTTTAAGTATGTAAAGATGTTTTACTAGTGAACCTTGATCTATAGAACGACGAAACACCCTACGGTGGATATACGCTACCAGCATTAACCGCGTTATTTACTACAATACGGTGACAATGATATGTTTTAAGTATGTAAAGATGTTTTACTAGTGAACCTTGATCTATAGAACGACGAAACACCCTATGGTGAATATACGCTAGCACATTAACCGCGTTATTTACTACAATACGGTGACAATGATATGTTTTAAGTATGTAAAGATGTTTTACTAATGAACCTTGATCTATAGAACGACGAAACACCCTACGGTGAATATACGCTAGCAGCATTAACCGCGTTATTTACTACAATACGGTGACAATGATATGTTTTAAGTATGTAAAGATGTTTTACTAGTGAACCTTGATCTATAGAACGACGAAACACCCTGCGGTGAATATACGCTACCAGCATTAAACGCGTTATTTACTACAATACGGTGACAATGATATGTTTTAAGTATGTAAAGATGTTTTACTAGTGAACCTTGATCTATAGAACGACGAAACACCCTACGGTGAATATACGCTAGCAGCATTAACCGCGCTATTTACTACAATACGGTGACAATGATATGTTTTAAGTATGTCAAGATGTTTTACTAGTGAACCTTGATCTATAGAACGACGAAACACCCTACGGTGGATATACGCTAGCAGCATTAACCGCGTTATTTACTACAATACGGTGACAATGATATGTTTTAAGTACGTAAAGATGTTTTACTAGTGAACCTTGATCTATAGAACGACGAAACACCCTACGGTGAATATACGCTAGCAGCATTAACCGCGTTATTTACTACAATACGGTGACAATGATATGTTTTAAGTATGTAAAGATGTTTTACTAGTGAACCTTGATCTATAGAACGACGAAACACCCTACGGTGGATATACGCTAGCACCATTAACCGCGTTATTTACTACAATACGGTGACAATGATATGTTTTAAGTATGTAAAGATGTTTTACTAGTGAACCTTGATCTATAGAACGACGAAACACCCTACGGTGAATATACGCTAGCACTAACCGCATTAACAATACGACGTTATATGACAACTACAATATATGTTTTAATATGTTTTAAGTATGTAAAGATGTTTTACTAGTGAACCTTGATCTATAGAACGACAGAAACACCCTACGGTATATACGCAGCAGCATTACCGCGTTATTTACACAATACGGTGACAATGATATGTTTAAGTATGTAAAGATGTTTTACAGTGAACCTGATCTATAGAACGACGAAACACCCTACGGTGAATAACGATAGCAGCATTAACCGCGTTATTTACTACAATACGGTGACAATGATATGTTTTAAGTATGTAAAGATGTTTTACTAGTGAACCTTGATCTATAGAACGACGAAACACCCTACGGTGGATATACGCTAGCAGCATTAACCGCGTTATTTACTACAATACGGTGACAATGATATGTTTTAAGTATGTAAAGATGTTTTACTAGTGAACCTTGATCTATAGAACGACGAAACACCCTACGGTGGATATACGCTAGCACCATTAACCGCGTTATTTACTACAATACGGTGACAATGATATGTTTTAAGTATGTAAAGATGTTTTACTAGTGAACCTTGATCTATAGAACGACGAAACACCCTACGGTGAATATACGCTAGCAGCATTAACCGCGTTATTTACTACAATACGGTGACAATGATATGTTTTAAGTATGTAAAGATGTTTTACTAGTGAACCTTGATCTATGGAACGACGAAACACCGTACGGTAGATATACGCTAGCAGCATTAACCGCGTTATTACTATAATACGGTGACAATGATATGTTTTAAGTATGTAAAGATGTTTTACTAGTCAACCTTGATCTATAGAACGACGAAACACACTACGGTGGATATACGCTAGCACCATTAACCGCGTTATTTACTGCAATACGGTGACAATGATATGTTTTAAGTATGTAAAGATGTTTTACTAGTGAACCTTGATCTATAGAACGACGAAACACCCTACGGTGGGTATACGCTAGCACCATTAACCGCGGTATTTACTACAATACGGTGACAATGATATGTTTTAAGTATGTAAAGATGTTTTACTAGTGAACCTTGATCTATAGAACGACGAAACACCCTACGGTGAATATACGCTAGCACCATTAACCGCGTTATTTACTACAATACGATGACAATGATATGTTTTAAATATATAAAGATGTTTTACTAGTGAACCTTGATCTATAGAACGACGAAACACCCTACGGTCATATACGCTATGCATTAACCGCGTTATTTACTGCAATACGGTGACAATGATATGTTTTAAGTATGTAAAGATGTTTTACTAGTGAACCTTGATCTATAGAACGACGAAACACCCTACGGTGAATATACGCTAGCAGCATTAACCGCGTTATTTACTACAATACGGTGACAATGATATGTTTTAAGTATGTAAAGATGTTTTACTAGTGAATATAGAACGACGAAACACCCTACGGTGAATATACGCTAGCAGCATTAACCGCGTTATTTTACAATACGGTGGCAATTATATGTTTTAAGTATGTAAAGATGTTTTACTAATGAACCTTGATCTATAGAACGACGAAACACCCTACGGTGAATATACGCTAGCAGCATTAACCGCGTTATTTACTGCAATACGGTGACAATGATATGTTTTAAGTATGTAAAGATGTTTTACTAGTGAACCTTGATCTATAGAACGACGAAACACCCTACGGTGAATATACGCTAGCAGCATTAACCGCGTTATTTACTACAATACGGTGACAATGATATGTTTTAAGTAGGTAAAGATGTTTTACTAGTGAACCTTGATCTATAGAACGACGAAACACCCTACGGTGAATATACGCTAGCAGCATTAACCGCGTTATTTACTACAATACGGTGACAATGATATGTTTTAAGTATGTAAAGATGTTTTACTAGTGAACCTTGATCTATAGAACGACGAAACACCCTACGGTGGATATACGCTAGCAGCATTAACCGCGTTATTTACTACAATACGGTGACAATGATATGTTTTAAGTATGTAAAGATGTTTTACTAGTGAACCTTGATCTATAGAACGACGAAACACCCCACGGTTATACGCTAGCAGCATTAACCGCGTTATTTACTGCAATACGGTGACAATGATATGTTTTAAGTATCTAAAGATGTTTTACTAGTGAACCTTGATCTATTGAACGACGAAACTCCCTACGGTGGATATACGCTAGCAGCATTAACCGCGTTATTTACTACAATACGGTGACAATGATATGTGTTAAGTATGTAAAGATGTTTTACTAGTGAACCTTGATCTATAGAACGACGAAACACCCTACGGTGAATATACGCTAGCAGCATTAACCGCGTTATTTACTACAATACGGTGACAATGATATGTTTTAAGTATGTAAAGATGTTTTACTAGTGAACCTTGATCTATAGAACGACGAAACACCCTACGGTGGATATACGCTAGCAGCATTAACCGCGTTATTTACTGCAATACGGTGACAATGATATGTTTTAAGTATGTAAAGATGTTTTACTAGTGAACCTTGATCTATAGAACGACGAAACACCCTACGGTGAATATACGCTAGCAGCATTAACCGCGTTATTTACTACAATACGGTGACAATGATATGTTTTAAGTATGTAAAGATGTTTTACTAGTGCAACCTTGATCTATAGAACGACGAAACACCCTACGGTGGATATACGCTAGCAGCATTAACCGCGTTATTTACTACAATACGGTGACAATGATATGTTTTAAGTATGTAAAGATGTTTTACTAGTGAACCTTGATCTATAGAACGACGAAACACCCTACGGTGGATATACGCTAGCAGCATTAACCGCGTTATTTACTATAATACGGTGACAATGATATGTTTTAAGTATGTAAAGATGTTTTACTAGTGAACCTTGATCTATAGAACGACGAAACACCCTACGGTGGATATACGCTAGCACCATTAACCGCGTTATTTACTACAATACGGTGACAATGATATGTTTTAAGTATGTAAAGATGTTTTACTAGTGAACCTTGATCTATAGAACGACGAAACACCCTACGGTGGATATACACTAGCAGCATTAACCGCGTTATTTACTATAATACGGTGACAATTATATGTTTTAAGTATGTAAAGATGTTTTACTAGTCAACCTTGATCTATAGAACGACGAAACACCCTATGGTGGATATACGCTAGCACCATTAACCGCGTTATTTACTACAATACGGTGACAATGATATGTTTTAAGTATGTAAAGATGTTTTACTAGTGAACCTTGATCTATAGAACGACGAAACACCCTACGGTGGGTATACGCTAGCACCATTAACCGCGGTATTTACTACAATACGGTGACAATGATATGTTTTAAGTATGTAAAGATGTTTTACTAGTGAACCTTGATCTATAGAACGACGAAACACCCTACGGTGAATATACGCTAGCACCATTAACCGCGTTCTTTACTACAATATGATGACAATGATATGTTTTAAATATATAAAGATGTTTTACTAGTGAACCTTGATCTATAGAACGACGAAACACCCTACGGTCAATATACGCTAGCAGCATTAACCGCGTTATTTACTGCAATACGGTGACAATGATATGTTTTAAGTATGTAAAGATGTTTTACTAGTGAACCTTGATCTATAGAACGACGAAACACCCTACGGTGAATATACGCTAGCAGCATTAACCGCGTTATTTACTACAATACGGTGACAATGATATGTTTTAAGTATGTAAAGATGTTTTACTAGTGAACCTTGATCTATAGAACGACGAAACACCCTACGGTGGATATACGCTAGCAGCATTAACCGCGTTATTACTACAATACGGTGACAATGATATGTTTTAAGTATGTAAAGATGTTTTACTAGTGAACCTTGATCTATAGAACGACGAAACACCCTACGGTGAATATACGCTAGCAGCATTAACCGCGTTATTTACTACAATACGGTGACAATGATATGTTTTAAGTATGTAAAGATGTTTTACTAGTGAACCTTGATCTATAGAACGACGAAACACCCTACGGTGGATATACGCTAGCAGCATTAACCGCGTTATTTACTACAATACGGTGACAATGATATGTTTTAAGTATGTAAAGATGTTTTACTAGTGAACCTTGATCTATAGAACGACGAAACACCCTACGGTGGATATACGCTAGCAGCATTAACCGCGTTATTTACTACAATACGGTGACAATGATATGTTTTAAGTATGTAAAGATGTTTTACTAGTGAACCTTGATCTATAGAACGACGAAACACCCTACGGTGGATATACGCTAGCAGCATTAACCGCGTTATTTACTACAATACGGTGACAATGATATGTTTTAAGTATGTAAAGATGTTTTACTAGTGAACCTTGATCTATAGAACGACGAAACACCCTACGGTGGATATACGCTAGCACCATTAACCGCGGTATTTACTACAATACGGTGACAATGATATGTTTTAAGTATGTAAAGATGTTTTACTAGTGAACCTTGATCTATAGAACGACGAAACACCCTACGGTGAATATACGCTAGCAGCATTAACCGCGTTATTTACTACAATACGGTGACAATGATATGTTTTAAGTATGTAAAGATGTTTTACTAGTGAACCTTGATCTATAGAACGACGAAACACCCTACGGTCAATATACGCTAGCAGCATTAACCGCGTTATTTACTACAATACGGTGACAATGATATGTTTTAAGTATGTAAAGATGTTTTACTAGTGAACCTTGATCTATAGAACGACGACGCGTTATTGAGTACAATACGGTGACAATGATATGTTTTAAGTATGTAAAGATGTTTTACTAGTGAACCTTGATCTATAGAACGACGAAACACCCTACGGTGGATATACGCTAGCAGCATTAACCGCGTTATTTACTACAATACGGTGACAATGATATGTTTTAAGTATGTAAAGATGTTTTACTAGTGAACCTTGATCTATAGAACGACGAAACACCCTACGGTGGATATACGCTAGCAGCATTAACCGCGTTATTTACTACAATACGGTGACAATGATATGTTTTAAGTATGTAAAGATGTTTTACTAGTGAACCTTGATCTATAGAACGACGAAACACCCTACGGTGAATATACGCTAGCAGCATTAACCGCGTTATTTACTACAATACGGTGACAATGATATGTTTTAAGTATGTAAAGATGTTTTACTAGTGAACCTTGATCTATAGAACGACGAAACTCCCTACGGTGGATATACGCTAGCAGCATTAACCGCGTTATTTACTACAATACGGTGACAATGATATGTTTTAAGTATGTAAAGATGTTTTACTAGTGAACCTTGATCTATAGAACGACGAAACACCCTACGGTGGATATACGCTAGCAGCATTAACCGCGTTGTTTACTACAATACGGTGACAATGATATGTTTTAAGTATGTAAAGATGTTTTACTAGTGAACATTGATCTATAGAACGACGAAACACCCTACGGTGGATATACGCTAGCACCATTAACCGCGTTATTTACTACAATACGGTGACAATGATATGTTTTAAGTATGTAAATATGTTTTACTAGTGAACCTTGATCTATAGAACGACGAAACACCCTACGGTGGATATACGCTAGCACCATTAACCGCGGTATTTACTACAATACGGTGACAATGATATGTTTTAAGTATGTAAAGAAGTTTTACTAGTGAACCTTGATCTATAGAACGACGAAACACCCTACGGTGAATATACGCTAGCACCATTAACCGCGTTATTTACTACAATACGATGACAATGATATGTTTTAAGTATGTAAAGATGTTTTACTAGTGAACCTTGATCTATAGAACGACGAAACACCCTACGGTCAATATACGCTAGCAGCATTAACCGCGTTATTTACTGCAATACGGTGACAATGATATGTTTTAAGTATGTAAAGATGTTTTACTAGTGAACCTTGATCTATAGAACGACGAAACACCCTACGGTGAATATACGCTACCAGCATTAACCGCGTTATTTACTACAATACGGTGACAATGATATGTTTTAAGTATGTAAAGATGTTTTACTAGTGAACCTTGATCTATAGAACGACGAAACACCCTACGGTGAATATACGCTAGCAACATTAACCGCGTTATTTACTACAATACGGTGGCAATGATATGTTTTAAGTATGTAAAGATGTTTTACTAATGAACCTTGATCTATAGAACGACGAAACACCCTACGGTGAATATACGCTAGAAGCATTAACCGCGTTATTTACTACAATACGGTGATAATGATATGTTTTAAGTATGTAAAGATGTTTTACTAGTGAACCTTGATCTATAGAACGACGAAACACCCTGCGGTGAATATACGCTACCAGCATTAAACGCGTTATTTACTACAATACGGTGACAATGATATGTTTTAAGTATGTAAAGATGTTTTACTAGTGAACCTTGATCTATAGAACGACGAAACACCCTACGGTGAATATACGCTAGCAGCATTAACCGCGTTATTTACTACAATACGGTGACAATGATATGTTTTAAGTATGTAAAGATGTTTTACTAGTGAACCTTGATCTATAGAACGACGAAACACCCTACGGTGGATATACGCTAGCAGCATTAACCGCGTTATTTACTACAATACGGTGACAATGATATGTTTTAAGTACGTAAAGATGTTTTACTAGTGAACCTTGATTTATAGAACGACGAAACACCCTTCGGTGAATATACGCTAGCAGCATTAACCGCGTTATTTACTACAATACGGTGACAATGATATGTTTTAAGTATGTAAAGATGTTTTACTAGTGAACCTTGATCTATAGAACGACGAAACACCCTACGGTGGATATACGCTAGCAGCATTAACCGCGTTATTTACTGCAATACGGTGACAATGATATGTTTTACATATGTAAAGATGTTTTACTAGTGAACCTTGATCTATAGAACGACGAAACACCCTACGGTGGATATACGCTAGCAGCATTAACCGCGTTATTTACTGCAATACGGTGACAATGATATGTTTTAAGTATGTAAAGATGTTTTACTAGTGAACCTTGATCTATAGAACGACGAAACACCCTACGGTGGATATACGCTAGCAGCATTAACCGCGTTATTTACTACAATACGGTGACAATGATATGTTTCAAGTATGTAAAGATGTTTTACTAGTGAACCTTGATCTATAGAACGACGAAACACCCTACGGTGAATATACGATAGCAGCATTAACCGCGTTATTTACTACAATACGGTGACAATGATATGTTTTAAGTATGTAAAGATGTTTTACTAGTGAACCTTGATCTATAGAACGACGAAACACCCTACGGTGGATATACGCTAGCAGCATTAACCGCGTTATTTACTACAATACGGTGACAATGATATGTTTTAAGTATGTAAAGATGTTTTACTAGTCAACCTTGATCTATAGAACGACGAAACACCCTACGGTGGATATACGCTAGCACCATTAACCGCGTTATTTACTACAATACGGTGACAATGATATGTTTTAAGTATGTAAAGATGTTTTACTAGTGAACCTTGATCTATAGAACGACGAAACACCCTACGGTGGATATACGCTAGCACCATTAACCGCGGTATTTACTACAATACGGTGACAATGATATGTTTTAAGTATGTAAAGATGTTTTACTAGTGAACCTTGATCTATAGAACGACGAAACACCCTACGGTGGATATACGCTAGCAGCATTAACCGCGTTGTTTACTACAATACGGTGACAATGATATGTTTTAAGTATGTAAAGATGTTTTACTAGTGAACCTTGATCTATAGAACGACGAAACACCCTACGGTGAATATACGCTAGCACCATTAACCGCGTTATTTACTACAATACGGTGACAATGATATGTTTTAAGTATGTAAAGATGTTTTACTAGTGAACCTTGATCTATAGAACGACGAAACACCCTACGGTGGATATACGCTAGCAGCATTAACCGCGTTATTTACTACAATACGGTGACAATGATATGTTTTAAGTATGTAAAGATGTTTTACTAGTGAACCTTGATCTATAGAACGACGAAACACCCTACGGTGAATATACGCTAGCACCATTAACCGCGTTATTTACTACAATACGGTGACAATGATATGTTTTAAGTATGTAAAGATGTTTTACTAGTGAACCTTGATCTATAGAACGACGAAACACCCTACGGTGAATATACGCTAGCAGCATTAACCGCGTTATTTACTACAATACGGTGACAATGATATGTTTTAAGTATGTAAAGATGTTTTACTAGTGAACCTTGATCTATAGAACGACGAAACACCCTACGGTGGATATACGCTAGCAGCATTAACCGCGTTATTTACTACAATACGGTGACAATGATATGTTTTACATATGTAAAGATGTTTTACTAGTGAACCTTGATCTATAGAACGACGAAACACCCTACGGTGAATATACGCTAGCAGCATTAACCGCGTTATTTACTGCAATACGGTGACAATGATATGTTTTAAGTATGTAAAGATGTTTTACTAGTGAACCTTGATCTATAGAACGACGAAACACCCTACGGTGGATATACGCTAGCAGCATTAACCGCGTTATTGAGTACAATACGGTGACAATGATATGTTTTAAGTATGTAAAGATGTTTTACTAGTGAACCTTGATCTATAGAACGACGAAACACCCTACGGTGAATATACGCTAGCAGCATTAACCGCGTTATTTACTACAATACGGTGACAATGATATGTTTTAAGTATGTAAAGATGTTTTACTATTGAACCTTGATCTATAGAACGACGAAACACCCTACGGTGGATATACGCTAGCAGCATTAACCGCGTTATTTACTACAATACGGTGACAATGATATGTTTTAAGTATGTAAAGATGTTTTACTAGTGAACCTTGATCTATAGAACGACGAAACACCCTACGGTGGATATACACTAGCAGCATTAACCGCGTTATTTACTATAATACGGTGACAATTATATGTTTTAAGTATGTAAAGATGTTTTACTAGTCAACCTTGATCTATAGAACGACGAAACACCCTATGGTGGATATACGCTAGCACCATTAACCGCGTTATTTACTACAATACGGTGACAATGATATGTTTTAAGTATTTAAAGATGTTTTACTAGTGAACCTTGATCTATAGAACGACGAAACACCCTACGGTGGGTATACGCTAGCACCATTAACCGCGGTATTTACTACAATACGGTGACAATGATATGTTTTAAGTATGTAAAGATGTTTTACTAGTGAACCTTGATCTATAGAACGACGAAACACCCTACGGTGAATGTACGCTAGCACCATTAACCGCGTTATTTACTACAATACGATGACAATGATATGTTTTAAATATATAAAGATGTTTTACTAGTGAACCTTGATCTATAGAACGACGAAACACCCTACAGTCAATATACGCTAGCAGCATTAACCGCGTTATTTACTGCAATACGGTGACAATGATATGTTTTAAGTATGTAAAGATGTTTTACTAGTGAACCTTGATCTATAGAACGACGAAACACCCTACGGTGAATATACGCTAGCAGCATTAACCGCGTTATTTTACTACAATACGGTGACAATGATATGTTTTAAGTATGTAAATATGTTTTACTAGTGAACCTTGATCTATAGAACGACGAAACACCCTACGGTGGATATACGCTAGCACCATTAACCGCGGTATTTACTACAATACGGTGACAATGATATGTTTTAAGTATGTAAAGATGTTTTACTAGTGAACCTTGATCTATAGAACGACGAAACACCCTACGGTGAATATACGCTAGCAGCATTAACCGCGTTATTTACTACAATACGGTGACAATGATATGTTTTAAGTATGTAAAGATGTTTTACTAGTGAACCTTGATCTATGGAACGACGAAACACCGTACGGTAGATATACGCTAGCAGCATTAACCGCGTTATTGAGTACAATACGGTGAAAATGATATGTTTTAAGTATGTAAAGATGTTTTACTAGTGAACCTTGATCTATAGAACGACGAAACACCCTACGGTGGATATACGCTAGCAGCATTAACCGCGTTATTTACTATAATACGGTGACAATGATATGTTTTAAGTATGTAAAGATGTTTTACTAGTCAACCTTGATCTATAGAACGACGAAACACACTACGGTGGATATACGCTAGCACCATTAACCGCGTTATTTACTGCAATACGGTGACAATGATATGTTTTAAGTATGTAAAGATGTTTTACTAGTGAACCTTGATCTATAGAACGACGAAACACCCTACGGTGGGTATACGCTAGCACCATTAACCGCGGTATTTACTACAATACGGTGACAATGATATGTTTTAAGTATGTAAAGATGTTTTACTAGTGAACCTTGATCTATAGAACGACGAAACACCCTACGGTGAATATACGCTAGCACCATTAACCGCGTTATTTACTACAATACGATGACAATGATATGTTTTAAATATATAAAGATGTTTTACTAGTGAACCTTGATCTATAGAACGACGAAACACCCTACGGTCAATATACGCTAGCTGCATTAACCGCGTTATTTACTGCAATACGGTGACAATGATATGTTTTAAGTATGTAAAGATGTTTTACTAGTGAACCTTGATCTATAGAACGACGAAACACCTAGAATTGGATATACGCTAGCAGCGATAACCGCTTTATTGAGTTACAATACGGTGACAATGATATGTTTAAGTGAATGTTTTACTAGTGAACCTTGATCTATAGAACGGCAAAACACCCTACGGTGAATATACGCTTCGCAGCGGTAACCCTTTATTGCGCCTGCAATACGTTGACAATGATATGTTTTAAGTATGTAAAGATGTTTCACTATTGAACCTTGATCATAGAACGACGAAACACCCTGCGGTGGATATACGCCTTCTTGTATTAACCGCGCGTTATTTACTACAATACGGTGACAATGATATGTTTTAAGTATGTAAAGATGTTTTACTAGTGAACCTTGATCTATAGAACGACGAAACACCCTACGGTGGATATACGCTAGCAGCATTAACCGCGTTATTTACTGCAATACGGTGACAATGTTATGTTTTAAGTATGTAAAGATGTTTTACTAGTGAACCTTGATCTATAGAACGACGAAACACCCTACGGTGGATATACGCTAGCAGCATTAACCGCGTTATTTACTGCAATACGGTGACAATTATATGTTTTAAGTATGTAAAGATGTTTTACTAGAGAACCTTAATCACAGAAATGTTCCATGCATCACGTATTGTTTTATCATTTTGATACGCAGAGTCTACGTAAACACAGTTTATTGACCCTTCTAGCGCGAGATCACGGCTTTTCGAAGCGAGAGGTTAATGGTGCGGATTTTTGCGAACAGCGAAATTAACCGAAGCATCTGTTGTGTCTTCACATAATAACTATTGAGGCAGATTGCCTCGAGGAATGCAGAAACACAACTTGTTCAAACAAACCTTCATTTTCTTTCAGTGCGCATGTCCGGATAATGCACCGCAGCCTCGATATATATATATATATATATATATATATATATATATACGTATATATATATATATATTTCATTTTAAAAACACAATTTGCTTGCTGAACATGTATCAATCACAAAATCAGCGCAGTTTCGGTTCATCGACGTAGAAAGAGGACAAGAGGACATCCCTTGCTAATCTAAGACAAAGATGGTGGGAGGATTTGGAAAGATCGTACGATTTCGATAACGTTTGAAAGAAATTATCTTATCCTAATTTACGTCTAAGTAGTAATAACAAGGAGGCTGACGATCAGACATACAATTAAATGTAGCTGGACCTGCTAACTTAAGCGATGTTTGTTAGTGAATGTGTGTGTGTAAGGTTTCGAGTTGGAGTATCATTTGCCTATACCAGGTGCATGCGAAATGAACAATTTGCGCCAAAGGTCTCGTGGATTTGAAATGTCGTTTTATATATCACTCGGTGTTCCAAATTCATGCGACATGTGTCGTATATTATTCGTGGCAATGGATCTAGCTGTTATAGTTCGGAATTTAACTGGCGACCCATTCAAAATAGCATGGCAACCCAATTTTGAGTCGCGAGCAGGGGCTTAGAACCACTGATCTATTATAAAGATCAAGACGGTGAACCTTCGCAAATACATTTCAAATCAAATGGGGAATCAGCCTTGCTCTCTCCGAATGAGACCTGAAATATCGATCCATTACCAACCACTATGAGTGTTTTAATTCTTTGCTTAGGACAATAACAAATATCATAACTGTTAGTCTATCAATGATTTCGGTCATGTTTGCAGATAAACTTAAACAGCCGCAGGTGTATACACATGTGTGTATGTTTATATATATATGTGTATATATGTATGTATCTACGTATGTATTTGTGTGTGTAGGTGTGTATGTATGTTGTAAGTATGTATGTATGGGTGTGTATATATGTATGTATGTATATATGTATGTGTTTGTGTGTATTTATGCATGTATGTATATGTATGTATCTGTGTGCGTGGGTGTATGTGTGTGCGTAGTTATGCATGTATATGTACGTATGTATATGTGCATGACGCCATCGTACTTGTGACGAAAAAGAAGCCATATGGATCAGAAAGGCCAGGACACCAACTAACCGAGATGAGGGGAATTAGAAACTATTTCACGTGTACGATGACGTCATACTTCACATGTACTGAAGAAATTGTTGTGTCACATCGACGAAAACCTCTACAAGGCAAAATTTCCCGTTTGGATTTGTCTAAAAGAAACCATTTGCATGAAATTGCTGTAGTTTTACTAATAAACAACAGTTTAGGACGCCGATTACAATTTAAATATATCATAAAACAGCAGAAACAATATATTTACATACTTCAGAAATGTGACAACAGATTTTACACATTTGTGAGTCTCAAACTTAACCAGTTTCTTATAAGCTTTTAAATATACTGCAACCTGTCACAAAAGCTGCCTTAAATTGAACCATAGTTTAAGAAACACGTTTCCTAGCTTCACCAGATTATATAATATCACATGTACATGAAATCACACCAACAGCCTAATAGGAAGACTGGAAAGAAGGCTAATGAGATGGGCAGGCCACTTGGCAAGAATGGATGCAGGCAAACTGGCAAAGAGAGCAGAGGCGGAGCACAAATAGTATTTTCGGACAATGTATGATATTATCTAAATTAAGACCCTGTTCACCAACCGACTTACCCAGCTTCAGTTGCTGGACACCTTCGGTAACTTTATAAAATGATATATTATATGTAACATTTTCTTTGATCTGCTTGTTAATCTCTGCACTTATAGCATTCATGTCATCAACATCGTATGACACACTATTGTAGAGGTGATTATATTTATCGGAAAAATGTTGCGTTATTTCATCATCACCCACTACACCGTCAGAAGGCAGGAATTTATGTCTACCCTTTATCCGGCGCACCTCAGACCACAAGTCCCGGGTTCTATTTTCACTAATGGCTTTAGTAAGAATTCTGTCATCCTCTCTCATGATTTTTTTAACGGCCCTACGATACCGAGCTCTTGGTATACGCCTCATTTCTGTAATGCACCCTGGTGTGGCTTTCCCGCTGCTGGCCACTGGCGTTGCCAGAAAATGGCCTCTTGTTTCAGATGTTCAACTTTTTTTGACCACCCAGGAACCTTCTTCCACCAGATGAGTTAAACATATTTTTAGGGCAGGTGGTGGGTATACATTCTGATGCTTCTATGCACATACTTAATGTATCATTGAATACTCTAGATAATTCGTTAACATGTTTTTGTGTACATAACATTCTTACCCTGCAGAGCCTCTTTGTTGTATTGTAACCTGGAGAGTTCAAGATCACTACTGTATTGGTTAATGAGTTCAGTATTGGCTTTCGAACATATGGTCTACATTTAGATCCAACCTAACTTAAGTGGCACATGGTAAAAAAAAACACGTTGTCTATAATAGAACATTCGAGAACCTTCTTTCCCATGTAGCCGTGGTTAAAAATGATCGATTCTGGAGGTAGAATTGTTTGGGCTTATGTACATAAGTATATGGCACTTGCGCATCTGGAGCTTCTATGCACCGTAAGATTACAATCCGATATAAAATCCCGTATCGCATGAGGTGTATTCCTAGCCAGATCTGTGTTCATGTCACCCCCGAATATAACGTGAGCTGGGTTGTTAGTGTGCATTAACTGCTGTATTTCACCTAACACATCCATATATTCTGCAAACTTATCGTCTTCCGACGGCATGTATACATTGAGGCACATGATTTCACAGTTATTACTTATTTGAATATATATATATGTTTGTATATATATATATATATATATATATATATGTGTGTGTGTTTGTGTTAACAATATCTGCAAAACTAATAAAATGCAAACACATGGATATATACATAATTCTTTTATACAACATATATTTAGGAATCTACATACAATTATCTATATAATTATGTCGTAGAAACAAGCATACATGCACTCCCTATACGGCTATTCTTACAAAAAGATAAAAAAAATCCTTTTAAAAGTTATTTAATAAATAAATAACCAAATAACTATATATATATATATATTCTGCGCATTGTGTCTTTTAGCTTCGGGGAAAATTAACAAACATCTTGTTCTTATTATACATGATGTACCTATAGAGGAAGTGACGCACCGCTCCTGTTAGTCATGTTTGTACGACGGTAAGGGAATGCGCTATGCTGTTGTCATTTATGACACGTGTACGAACTCGTATAATAACGATTATAACATAGGCGTCGGAATGAATCTCTCTCTCAACCCCAGACACCCAATATTTTTTTTAACTGTTGTTGATGTTTTGGTGAACGTCAAGGGTGATGTAGATAGTCTTCGGAAAAAACAATGTATACCTGCCAAGTCTCCCGGGAAATCCGGGAGTCCCCCGGATTTAGGGTGTATCTCGCGGTCTCCCTGAAAACAGGCGAGTGTCCCGGATATATGACCCAAGTTCCGAAGCCAATGTGTAATATTATGTATGATCAGTCAGAAAATTAAAATTACCACGCGTCGGTTGCTACGTCACAAATACATTATTTTCTGCCATCATTTTTTTTAACAACAGACACAAAGACCAAGTGCTTGAGGAAGCTGCTCCACATCTCCTACATGGAGCATAAGACCAATGAAACTGTGCTGAGCCAGATCAAATCCCTGGTGGGCCTACAAGAACCTCTACTGCCAACTGTCAAGAGAAGAAAACTGGCATGGTTTGAGCATGCAACAAGATATGTCAGCCTCCCGAAAAAGATTCTCCAGGGCACCGTGGAGGGCAGCCGCCGCTGCGGACGGCAGAGAAAATGTTGGCTCACATTGTTAAGGAGTGGACGACCCTCTCCATGCCAGAGCTACTCACCATAGCCACTGACAGACAAGAATGGCGAAACATCGCAGCTGCAGCGTCGCTTGTGTCCGCCGACTACCACGTAGGTTAAGGGACTAAGTAAGTCAGTAAGTAAATAATGGCTGTAATGTAAAATTCAAAATACTTATGGGATCATCATATGTGTCAAATTCTGCATCACAGAAATACGTATCAAGAAGGAAACCGACATGGTTTGGACACGTAACACGTCACGCTAGCCTCCCGAAGACGATCCTGTAGGGCACCCTGGAGGGCAGACGCCACGGTGGACGTCAAAGGATGAGCTGGATGGACAATGTTAAGGATTGGACGGCCATCTCCGTGCCAGAGCTCCTCATCACAGCCACTGACTGTCAGGAATGGCGGAACATCACAGCTGCAACGTCACTTGTGTGCCCCCGACGACCAAGTCGGCCAAGGGACTAAATAGGTAAAGTAAGAATCACCTATGCCATAATACCTTAGTCTTTTTAATAGTACTGAGTGATCAATTGTATCGAAGGCCTTTGAGAGGTCAAGAAAAATACTGAATGGTACATCATTTTTATCCATTTTGAGTAATTATTATATCTATTAGTTCAAGTGATGTATATTCGGTGGAGTGTTTTTTTCTAAACCCGTATTGATTATCAACAGACAGTTCGACATCGTTTAAGTATGCAGGTAACTGGTTATATATTATTTAAGATTGCGGGTAACTGGTTATATATTATTTAAGTATGCGGGTAACTGTTTATATAGTATTTAAGTATGCGGGTAACTGGTTATATATTATTTAATATGCGGGTTACTGGTTTTATATTATTTAAGTATGCGGGTAACTAGTTATATATTATTTTCTCTAACACTTTTGAAATAGTTGGAAAGATTGAAATGGGTCTGTAAATGCTAAAACAGACGGATCATCTTTCTTATAAATAGGAATTACATTTGCCAGTTTAAGTTTATCAGCGAATATACCAGTATTTATTACCTGATTTATTAGCAGAGTTAATGACTTGATGATTGTGGGTTCAATTATTTTCAAAAAGTTTTGAAAAAATATCATTACAAATTCTACTGTTTTTTTTATTGGAAGGCTTTCAATAATTTTCTTTACTGTTTCTTCCTCAACATTGTATAGGCTAAGAACAGAGTGGACGTGTTTGTTTAATTAGTAAATGTAATCCTTATTTCCATGATAGTGAATATTTTGTGCAGTAGACTGACCAATACTAGTAAAATAAGTATTGAATTGATTTGCAATACCGTTTTATATGTTATAGTTATGTCATTACTTTTAAAAGAAAATGTTTTATTTGCAATATTTTTCAAAAGAATTTCATTTATGGTTTTCCTATTTCTAATATCATTTTTTTTCGGTTAAAACGTATTTCGAAGTACATATTTTGGCGGCACGAATGTTTTTCTTTTGAATTATCCGTTTTAAGGTTAGTGTGAATGACTTCACAGTTTGGTGAATTAGGGTTAGACATCTTCAATCTCTTATAGAGCGAATCTCGATATTTGATAGATTTTAGAAGACCCTGTGTAATCTATATTGAATGTTTGTTTGTATTTGTTATATTTCACGATCTTAATTGGCATATGCTTATTCTTAGCATGCATAATTTCATCGTGTATTATGTTGTAATTGATATTGGGGTCAGCCGTAGGATATTTATTTAGTTAGTAAAACATTTCATCCGAATTTATTTCATGTTTATCATTATGCATTGCTACTTTATTTTGTGAATTTACTCTAACGTATTTTGGAGGAAGCTTAGTTTTTATGTTCATATCCAGGACTAGGAAGGCTGATGATCAGAAAACGTATTGAGTATCCCTGCACTACTTTCTAATACTGATTTATTTAACTTACAAAAACAAGTGTCTATTAATGTTCCGCTAGTTCTAGCGAAGCGGGTTGGGAAGGTAATTTGAGGATAGAAACTGTATGATGTCATAGTATCAAAAAAATCTTTGTATATTTTGTTCTCGTTTATTTTGGGTCCCCTGCAATAATTAGATTATTACAATTTTCTGAAGTAGACATAACCATTGAAAATTCGTATAAAAAATCTGTAATATTTTGATTTAGTGACCTTGGCGGTCTGTATAAGTTTCCAATAGTAACAGTTTTTGATAACTTACCTCCAGTTATTTGAATTATTAACCCCTCCCAATGTTCATACATGTTGATATTCTTAAGTGCTTCATAATTCTATTTGTTATCTATGTATATTATTAAACCACCTTTGCTATTACACCATTTTCCCTGAGTGACCAAATCATATCCATGTAAACTAAACTGAGAATAATCATCATTATTTGACTTCCAAACGGTAAATTTAAAATTAATAGTATTTAGAAGTTCGACAACAAATTCAAGTTGACCAAATTTGGCATTAATAGATTGAACATTTCAACTTAGGATACTACAAGTGTCTCCAATTTTATTTGCTATCAATGTCATAATATGAAGAGCGATGTAATTATTCGGGTTCATTTTGTTCGATACTGTTTTAGTTTGTATCTACAATATTTATTAGATAATTATTTGGGATACATCCTAGGTAGGAGAAATGTCTTATCGGAAGTCATTGGTTTGGTTAAGACATAAAATTACGCTATGAGGTAATTTGCAACTGATTGATTGAACCTGTGTGTATTTATATTAATGTTATGGAATTCATCGTGAAAGTCAGTGTGTAATTAGGGCTAGACATAACAACACTTATAATAAATCAACACAAAATGAGATAAGAGAGAACACGACAAGTTGTGTATTGAGCCATGAACATAAAGCGTACACCAGGGAAAGTGGTGAACAATGTCGTCGTTAATGAAAAAAGCCTATTAACTGTTGCCTATATATAAAAAAAATAATAATAATAATGTAAAAAAACATAATGTCATGAGCAGTCATGTGTCAAAATATCAGCAGGAATAGACATTAATAAGTTAATAAATTTAGTGAAACAATAATAGTAATGAGAAGAAAATATCCGACAGCATATGACAGCTTTGTTATTATATTAGTTATTCAGAAAGTATTGTTAGTAAAAAACACGATTAATTTCAGTCAGTCAAGTTGTTTAGCAATACCGCAAATTATTTTAGTAATCATTTAAGAGAAGTTTTTTTTATAGAAAAAGAACTCATAGTAAGTATAACAGAGGAACATTTTACCGTAGTGTACATATCAAACACGGCGCACCTTGAATCATGCATCCTGTTTGCTTCAGTACCCCAGCTAGCACGTCACCCTCGGCCCGAGAGCGGATCTGAGCGACAGCCGCCTGCCAACCGCTCTCGATCAGTTGTTGACCCAGTGACATTCTCCGTTAGTTATTTATCAGCAATCGGGTCTCTCTCGGCTGGAACACTGGGGTAGTGACATTTGACACTACGGTGTACCGCCATTTTTTAGCAGAGTGACAGTTGGACGAAGCAGAAAAAGCAGTGCTCCGGGAATAAGGTCGTTTTTAGACATTATGTTGTAAATCTTTTAATCTTTCTACATTATTCAAATACACTAATTTTTGCATGACTTTATAAGCAATTTGATTATGTGGAAACTTGTTATTTATGCGTAAAACATTAAATATAATGTGGGGCAGAATAACCTGACGTCATGATTGTGGCCGCCCTATAGGCTATGGATGACGATGGTATGATGAAGATGAACGTGTCTCATCAACAAGAAATGCTGTCCCTGTGCTCGTGTTTGTCAGTATGACAGGGTGAATGTGTGGTGGATGAAGTGCTTACACTAGGTGGCTTCTGTCAGTATATGGCCCACACAATTCTGCCATTGATGTCGCTTTATTTTAGGGGTATATAAAACAGTTCCAGGTTTCTCATCAGAACTTTATAAACATGTAAATGAAGGGTGCGATTTATGGTAAATGTGTCTATGTTGATCCTGATGGCGGTACTAACAAATATCAATGCAACTCACCGTCAACAATTAACAACATAAAAGTCTTAAGATGTCTACTGAATGTATTTCTTACAAGTAGACACATTCCTTTGGTTTGGTGTGAAACATAGTGTTCTCTTTTTGTGCAGAATTATTGCATGCATATTTAATCAAAGGATAATTATAATTATATTTCAAAATAAAGTTTTGTGGAAGCTATTTTACAATTTTTGTTCTGATGAGAAACCTGGAATTATTTTATAAACGTAAAGTAAAATTATTTTGTGACCTTATTGTGAGACAAAATATGTTTAATATTTTATACATTTTATAGATACTAGGCGTTGTACAATGTGGTACCTTCATTGAAGAAATTAAATATTTGTACGTTAATAGTCCAGATGCTGTCAGAAAGAATGAAGTGGCAACATTGCCACTGACGACAACATCAGGAGAACATTCGAAAGTACTCCAAGACTGCCCCTGACGGAAATGGTGTTAGACAGCACCGGGTAAGAATGCAGCTGGATGTAGCAGAAAAGAGTTCATGGACAATAATAATTAAGCAGCCTTTTCATAAAATATTTAAGTTGTCATGTGCCGCACGAATCAATGGACACTAATTGCAATTTGGATTTTTGATTTTCTTGTATTAAATTATGTGTTTGTTATGCGTTATTTAATTTTTGTTTATAATAATTGGATGGGATACTCGACACCCATTCTCTTTTTGAAGCAGTTTACATTTGTTATGTTCCTAAATAATATATTACTATATTATTTTATTGTTTTGAACATCCAAATTTCAGTTAATCCTAACAAATTGTTGAACTTGTATCAAGTAATGTTCATTTTAACATTAGAGTGACAATGCATGATGATTACTGTTGAAATGTTCAAGTTATACGACCAATACACATAAGTGTATAGAGTGTTGACTGAACTACTTTTATTTTGTACTTGTGTAAAAGTACAAATAACTCATCTCAAAACTATATCAGTAAAAGTAAAAGTACATTAAAAAAACTACTTGAGTCAAAAGTAAAAGTAATTTTCAAAAGTACTTGAAGTAAGAATAAAAGTAAAAGGACAATTTAACGATTTAATTTCAATATTACAGCAGGCACACAAAATGAGAGACGAAAATAACTAGTTTACTCTACTCGAGCCTAAACCCAATAACAGTCTCAGCAACAGGAAGATCTTGCCACTAAATACATGAATATACGAATTCGGCGTCATTTGTCTTTATCTACTGCTAAAACAATATCAGTATATCTAATTAGCAGTCGCCTTAACTACCGCAACTCTCTCCTAAACAATATTGCTAAATAAGACTTAGCTAAACGCCAACGTGTGCAGAATTGTTTAGTACATGTAGTCCTAAATGCACCTCGTTTCTCATCATCTCTGCCCCTACTTAGACAGTTGCATTGGCTTCCAGTTACATATCGAATACAATTCAAATTAGCCACTATCATATATCGTACCCTTTCTACGCAATACCCATCCTACTTGTTTAGTCTCCTTCGTTTTTTGCGATATCCCCAGGAATCTCAGATCATCAGTTTCACAACGACGTTTTGTTCCGAAAACCAAGCTTAATATCGGCAAACGTGTTTTTTCTGTAGCTGCACCCACAATCTGGAATCAACTCCCTATCGCTTTAAAATCATCTGAGACTATAAATACCTTCGTAAAAAACCAACGACTTACGTATTTGAAATTGTATTCCCATCCTAACCATCAGCGATCCCTTGCTCTAATGACGACTCTTACTTGTCCCTGTTAACGATTTTGCCCAATGATTTGTGTATGTTGCGCCTCTGATTTCTGGGGATTTAGGCGCTATAGAAGTTTGTCATTATTATATTATTATTATTATGTATGACGTGATATGACCTTACGAGAATATCGTGCCATCCAATCACACAATAATAGCGTCTCTTTCACTGGATAATAACCGCCGGACGATAGTCGTCGATAGCAGTGTTTACTCGCCACCATGTTTACTCTTGCGAAAATTGCAAGTATTTCACTAAAACCAATTTGTTCAACAATTTGGTTGAATAGTATGAAATAAATGAGTGGTAGGAAGTTACATAGAGATCTACTTCACAACAGTTTCTTCAGATTTTGTATGAAAAAAGACATTATTTACATTCAGGGCTAATAAGGGGACCATTGTCGTCATGCCCAGTAAAAAGCAGTGTAATACAGACAGACAGTCAGACAGACAGACAGTATTTATTTTTACCATCATAAGTACAGAAAGTACAATATAAAATTCATTGGAAGGTCAGGGAGGCTTCCATTAAGACAATTATATGCCGCTATCATGGGAGCCACCCCACTGATGTAACATAATTATATGATTATCACGTGATCAACTATATATGCATACATATATGTATAAACATAGTATGTTTAGTATAGTATACTATAATATAGTATAATACATAAATTATTTTAAACAAATGCAAAGTCATGTCTACTTTAAGAATGACAAATGTAACAGTTAGAAATATGACAACATGATTTATATTTCTTAATAAAGTAATTTTTGTATAAGTGCAAAAACCATATAAACTATGTGTAGAAATGTTATCAAGGATGATGTTTGGAGTATTGTTAACAGTTTGTATAATGTTGTGTCTGACGTACTTTTTTTGCATATTGATAATTAACTCTGGGAATAAATAAGTTGTTTTTACCACGTGTGTTGTATTGGTGAATTTTAAAGTTATATGTGTATGGAATACGACTGAAGTATTCTGGTATTACCTTGTTGATCAACTTGTAATAAAATTTGAGCTGTTGGAGTCTATAGATGTTGGAATCTACATATAATAGCAGTATAGTTACGAACATGGGCACTTGTTTAGTATCCTGGCCCACCTCAATTCCGTCGATAGAACTACTCTTTTGCCAAAATTTGAAAGCTCAGTGCGTTAGATCCACCATTCAACATCATCCCAGGCATATTTGTGTTACGAAAATATTGCGTCTCAGCGAACTTTTGAGGCCAAGAGAGCGACCCGCTTTGCGCCAGTCTGCGCCGCTGCGGCCGTGCATTACCGCAGTGAGCGACATTGCAGCATATGTTGATGCAAACCGGGTCGCTCTTTGGACCTTAAAAGTGCAATAAGACGCAATATTTTCATAACATAAATTTATAAATTATAACATCCATTCAACAAGAAATCATTCCAAACGACTTACCGCTCGGTGGTCTCTTATTTACAGAGGTCAGCGCAGACGCGCTATCCCAAAGCGAGGCTTGTATACAAATACTACTGTAACCTGGCCGGTGAATCGGCGATAGGATCCCCATGGCGACTAGACACGGAATTATTGTAGTTAAGAAAATATTTCGCGAAGTTAACGAAAGTAACGAAGTCAAAATCATTGTTACTTGTGATAAAACTACTTCGTTACAAATAAAAGTACTTTATTAAAATTGTACTTAGCTACATGACGATTATTTGAAAAAAACTACTTAAGTATTGTAACGAAGTTTGTTTACTTTGTTACATGCCACCTCTGAGTGTATGTGTACAATTTGGTCTTATTACTTGAAAACATACACATATACACACATTTAGCAATATTAGGCACACTCATATGAGCGGCTAACCATCGGCACAGTATCGACTTCCGACTATATGAGCCGCCCTCGGCCCGAAGGCAAGCCGCCGGACAAAAATCCCTCGGCCCGCAGGCGGATGCCGACAGCGGGCTGATGACATTGCCGCTCTCGGCATGCTGTCTTCCCGCTATGGTGTGCTATTTGTGCAGTCATTCCAGTCCATCAATTTTCTTTCTGAAAACACATATGTAGCGCATCATAAATATGTTATGTTTCATTTTAAAATACAACCGTATTAGACACACCATATTTTACTGTGCTACTGGTGATACCTAAAACATATATAATAAATGTAGACATATTATACATATTTCTACTCTTTAGTGTCCATACAATACACGGGCAAAGTAGATACTACCCAGTATTTATAAAATGCTATAACGTGTAAAAACAACTAGGCTGTACCAGATAGCAGCACCACTGACAGAGTACACTGTATATATTTCATCATACCATGACCACATATTGTAACTTACCTTTCATTCCCACTGGTTTTCTGTCTTCTTTATCATGGTTATTTGGTAGATGAAGTTGGATACATGTGCTGTAAGTACAGAAAATGTAATTGTAGTTGTTTTGTAGCAATAGTGTGTATTGCATTGATTTTTATGTCATTTGTACTGGGTACATGAAATACTGTTCTTTGATAATCTTTATTCCTCATTACCTTAGCCCTGTACATAGAAACACCATCTAACATAGTCCATATTCAGGGTCGGATCCAGAGTGGGTAGTCTATGGGGGTACAAATTTGAACAACTGTATAGGGAGTGCATGTATTAATGTCAACAAGTTTGATCCTATGATGCTCTCTGCTTAAATACGCATTGGCGTCGGAAGGTGGTGAATATGCAGGGGAGGGACTTTCACAAAAACAATTAATTGCACCCCACACTGAGGCTTCCAAAACCCCTACCGTAAATCCATAACCATGTTATCCTTGGAAACGGGTAGGCTAGTAAGGGTACATTCCAAAGGTCTAGGGGGGCATATGCCCCAAAGGCCCCATTGGATCCACCTATGATATTTCTGGAGTAGCCCATTTTGATTCTGTGGCTTGAACTTTCTGCATTAAAAGAATAAATAACTAAAACATAGTTTTTTTCTTGAAACTGCGTGAAGCACGCCTGTGTTATAATTTTCTCTGTTTATCTAGAACCATTCAATTCATATGCTAAGTCTAAGACCTGAAGCAATTGTAAAGATAATAATATTAATGGCAACATAAAATGATGAGAAACACACAGGGGTGTCCCATTTTGGGCATACACAAAATAATAAATCCACAAAAAGCTTACACATGTACCACAAAATCTCTACTTTAATTTCAATATTCACTTAGTATTTATGCTTAATACGCCAATGTAGCACATAATTAGTTAACAAATACACGGCCTAGGCCAAGTACTAGGGACCTGCTAAATGAATATTCAACACCACTGTCACAACTTGTCACTACTATATTAAACCATCTACTTACTACATTAGAAGTTACAACAAACCACGACTCCTGATCTCGGACAGGAAGACATATGCTTCCTTGGTCATGCCCCTTGCTTCCAGTTACTTCTTACGAAGTTACAACTTTGAGTTTGACTAGTCTAGACTAGAGTACACTGACTGACTCACTTAGAAGTTAGACTTAGTGTTAGTGACAGAATAGCGTCATCATCGTGATTCATGCCATGGTCATGGAATGATGGCTAGTCGAGCGATAGAAACACAACATGATCAAACTAAGTCTCACCTACGGCGCGTCGTCTGAATAGTAATCGACATCATACACATACGCAGGTGGTGTCTTCTAATGGTACTACGTAACAGTGCAGTCAGTATAACTAATAATAAGTAGACGAAGCGTCAACTTCCTAATTCTGAACGTAAACATTGACTGGCTTGGCAACTGGAATCATTCCCCTTGGCCTTGAGAGGCTTGCCCTTGGCCTTGCTTGCGTTTTGTGTCTGTCATTTCCGTTCAAATGCTTCGCTGGCGTCAAGTCCTTTAGTACCTATGCATCAACATATCTCAATGGCAGTGCTACATTATGTTTTGCATAGTAGCTATATAGATTAGTCACCAGATTCCCTTGAACATTTGTCTACGTTGTTCTTTTTTATTCACCGCGAGGAACACGTGAGCAGCGTTAAAACGGTAAAACAGCAAAATATCAGTGACCGTATCCGTTGCAACGCAAGCAAACCCTCGCGAGATTTTCGTATGCAAGTTGCGAATTTCTTAGCTGCGAATATTCGTAAGCGTTTCGAGAATACCAACTTGCGAAATTTCGCAGCTAAGAAATAATCCGCCATATTTGCGCAACTTCTTACGTACGAAATATGTTTCTTCGAGAATACGGGCCCAGGCTGGGTTGGTCGAATGCGGTAGGGAGTGAAATAGCGAAATCGGCTATTAAATCGTTATTTAGAAGTGCGTAGACGTTCGGCGTGCTTAAGTTAATATAGGATGTGCTTTTTATTGTGAAAATCTATAGTTATAAAGACAGAACGTTTTGTGGAAATTCCCCGGCTAACTCGAAATCGACGCCTTGGTATTTTTTCGGGTGAGCAGCGCGCCGGCCGACGACGCGGTGGTATAAATACTTTCTGTGCCGCTTACGTCAGCCGCTTGCTGCTGCCGCGCGCCAGGGCCCGTATTCTAGAACGACTTACGAATTTCTTAGCGCCATTTTTACATAAAAATGACGTCAAAACAGCGTAAGTTACGATTTTCTCGCAAGTGCTATTCTCGAAACATTTACGATACGAACATTCGCAAATATGGCGTATATTTCATCGTAAAGTTACGCCAACGCAAGAGGTCGCGTAACTTTTTCGTAACTTTTGTGGTACTGCGTTCAGGTGGAGATTTCTCCGTTATTTGCTGTTACAATGCCTCCAAAACGCATTAGTAAATTGTGTATGATTCAATGACACTGATGTGTTTGTAAATTTTTATTGACCGCTGTAATTGCATAAATACCGTCTTTGAAAGGGGCGCCGCGCCTACACTGCAAGCCAATGCATAATTCCACAATAAAAAGTAAACAAGCGGGACCAGCCAACAAACGGGACCGGTTAGTAATTCACCGCAGTAATTGATAGATTTACGGTGGCTGGGAGAGGACATAGCAAAATTTTATTTTTTTCTTCGAAATTTATTATTCCTGAAAAAGTAAAGGTGGCCAATATTATTCCGTTATTTAAAAACGGTGAACCATCAATAATCAACAACTATAGACCAATTTCTCTCCTGCCTGCTATATCTAAAGTATTGGAAACAATTATGGGAAATAAATTATCTTCCTATTTTGAAAGTAACAACCTTTTTTCGAAATCCAAGTATGGCTTTCGTTCTGGTCACTCGACGGAATATGCTGCATTAGACCTTGTAGACGGAATAACAACCCACATGGATAATAATGAGGTACCTTTCAGCATATTCCTTGATCTCTCTAAAGCATGTAATACCTTAGACCACAATACATTACTTTGTAAATTAAAACATTATGTCATTGAAGGAGTGTCTCTGAAACTTTATGAAAGTTATCTATCAAACAGAACACAATATGTAGAAATTAATGATGATGTAAAATATGATATCATATCTATAGAAACCGGAGTACCCCAAGGCTCCATTCTTGGACCAATTCTGTTTATTATTTATATTAAACCTGCAATATCAGTTCGATTGTTATCCTCCTGGCTTTTCTGACTAATTTCCCGAAAAAGCAAAGCTATCAAGTATCCCCTATAATATCCTAGTTCGTTGGTGCACTTGTGCTACTTCGTTTTGTTAAAATTAATAAACAAACTGCTAACTATTTCGAATTTGGTTTCGAGTCGAACGAGTCGAAACTAACAACACTTACTTGAACATGGACATGCACCTGGAAGTGGAAACTTCATATAATAGTATCGTGTTCACGAATGTGGGCGAGACTGACCTCTGACCCTCAAGATTGATGCCTCGATCAAGCCGTTTTTGTTTTGTTTTCGCACGTGTTTATACAACACGTTCTTATTTTATGGCATTTACGCCGGCGATGGGACATCCCCGGACATATGCCACCGACGCAGCGAAAAGGGGCCAAATTACGCAGACAATGACAATATTCGCGCCAGACGGTATATTTGGGAAAAACCAGTATGGATTTGTGGAACGACATAAGTAGGGAGGTCGGAAAAAATCACGCAAACGCGTTTGCATTGGGACGCAATGTTAAATCGCCTATGTTAAAAAAAATTGTAAGTCCCTTGATTTATAAAGACTGATCATATATTTTATATCAAAAGAAACATAAATATTTCTTCTTTGTGATAAAAAAATACCTGCTTTTGTGAATTCGTAATGCTTCATACAGATACTCGCGATGAAACAACGACACCCACCGAAATTTCGTTTCGTTGCGGACGCAGCCATATTTAATCTCGCGGAAGGGAGGTGTTTTTCATAAAAATCACGTACTCGCGTTATTACCCGCCATGCTATGTTTGGTATGGTTGAAATCGCAAAATGATGTTCTTTCTTTTGACGTGTTTTTTGTATGAATTGAAATAAAATTAATAAAAATATGATATGTTGAAAATTGGTCATATTTAGAGAGGATTTAAGGTATGAACAGCTTGCGGGAACTCTGGCAAACTACACCTGTGCTATTTAGTAATGTATAAACGTAATATTAATACAAATTTGGCGGAGATACACCTTTGCCCATTTTTGCCCCAAGATCGAACGTAGCGGTACCCCATGTCCGGCAACGAATTTCTTCTATTATCGCTCACATACCCGGCGTACACATTGTTGCAATCTTGTATTCTGAAGTTGTGTTTTAGCCATGCATTTGTTATTCGTGTTTACATATGCACAGACATGCTATCAGGTATTAAATGGTGGACGTTATATGAATAGTTTAAGTTTGTTTTCATGTTATAATCATGCACAATAAATAACAAATGACAACAAATAAATGACAACCCCCTCCATAAATTAGACATCTAATGTACTTCTAATTACACTGCATTGATCTTGCTGTAACTAACTGCATGTATAAATATTGGCTTGGTGGTGGTTTTTGGGGTTGTTTTTTACTGTATCTTCCTAGAAGTATTTAATTTGTAGATGAATATATAACACGTTTTAACATTTCCTGGTGTTGGTACAGTGCAACATTTTGCTTCAGCAGTGATTGATATGCATGCTTTTTCAACATTTTATTTTCGAATGCTGCAAGGACATTCTTCTTAAGCAATGAAATGCGGTGCTTTCTAAAAAAACAAGCTGCGTCAGACAGGTTGTTGAAATCTGTTCTAAACGACTTAGAAACGCCACAGTTTCTCGCTGGATATAAAACACTTGGACTCATCAGCAAGCTGATCACCTGCCCCTCTGATGCATGATCGAAGACAAGTGTTCACATCTTGGACATGAATATTCACTACCAGCAACTCGTGTCATTCTGCCAGGAGTCATGCAGAAACATCAATGAGTTCATGAGTGGGACGAGTATGCCTATCTTTGGAGACTCTACTCGCATCAAGAAGGACAATGTGTTTGAAATGCTAACAACGCTTTCTGATGTAGATGCAAATGCGGAAGTGATTCTTCATATCCTACTTCCAACCATCGCTGTTCTCTGCAAACGGATCTTTGCAGATACAACATTACATGAGATAATTCAAAGTTGCATAGCAATATATATTATATATATATATATATTATGTATATATATATATATATATGTATGTATATATATATATATATATATATATATAATGTTGTACATGCATGCCGTGTAGTGGAATGCTTATTGTTGCTTGCAGTAGTTGGCTATCCTTCTCACTTTACTAATTTTACGCACACATGCGGACACACACACACAAACCTACATATAAATTATGTTTACATAAGTATATGGTGCAAGGCCAAAGCAGAATGTTTACATCAATGCATGCAATATTTCGCTATGTTTATACTCACACAATTTACTAACTACTTTGCATACATGACATGCATGCACGTACTCACTAACGTCCACATGATTTTGCTGGTATACCTACACCTTCTAAAACATGTCAGATTTTTTTTTTATCCACATAATGGAAACCATTAAAGCATATCCTCCAACCTGTGCGTAGCAGGCTTCCCAAGCTGGTTCAATGTGGTGTATGACAACGAGCCAGATATATTGTGTAGACGTATATATATATATTATGGATGACGATTTGAAAGTGGGGGACCTGGAGATACTTTTGTAAGCTTTTCCAAAAGGCTAGTAGCTTAGTTAATTAACTTAATTTTATGTATAATTCCTTTCTTAAATGATATTTAAAGGAAATACGTAAAATATCAAGTTTTAGCTAAGTTTTTTGTATTGTACAATATTATTTTTTCACATTTCCTTCAGATCAAAAAAACTCACACAAATTGATTCAATGGCCTTTACATAATTGCCTATAACTTTGCCAATTTTTAAAACTGGTATGGCTGTCTATCGCTTAAATAGACCTTTCCAATGGTGTATCACATTTGCCAATCTGATGAATTATTGCATTTTCACCGACCTCCCTAACATAAGACAACTGACAAGTCACAAAAGAAACAGCTGGAGTAAGACTAGTATAAGAACAGACGCAGCGATTAAATCAAGCCAGGAAATCCATAATAAAATGCACTTGTTGCTCTCATAAGAGGCATGACTAACTGTTGGAATCTTCTTCTAAAGCCTTACAGTGGTAATCCACCCTCTGAGTAAACAGTAGAACTTTGTGGACAGTGCCAGGGGTTCAACCACTACCAGCCAAATGTCCTCCTCATTAATTAGCAGTGTTAGATGAATGACACATTGAGATCACAACTAGGCATTGGGCATTTTGCATGGTTTACTATTGAATTCCTCAAGCTTTGCTTTGTTGAACTATCAGTGAAAAATTGCAAAACTTTTTATTTATATATTTTTCGAATAAAATTACTTTGTGACTATTTCCTTGTAACCTTCTTTCCAGCCCATCTATTTTCTACCTGTACTTAGTTAATAAGTTGACACTTTTAAATTGTCCATTTGTTTGTTATGTACTACACTTTTACTATATATAAACAAAAATAACTTTGCCATTCTCATATCATTATAATTTTTTCACAACTGGGCAAATGAACTTTTCACAGTTGAGTGCTGAGCAAATGACCATTGGGCAAAAGACCGTGCAACATATTTTTACCTGTTAATGAAATTAAAAAAGTTTACAAGTTACATACCACACACACACATATGTAATATTATGTACTATTATATACATATATTAACAGGTATTAGTGCTGTAAAACCATGTTCATTTTCACAAATAATCTCTGACTCATTCCAATTCATGACTTTGTTTGACAGCTTCAACACAAAGGTGTGAACTACCTCAACACCACTGCAGCCATCACATATGACAAGATCTGTGGTGGCTCTATCGAGCATCAGTGGTCGTAGCAAAGGCAGCTCAGGTGTCCAGTCACTTCCTGAGGCTGGATGTAGCTCGGGACAGTTAGAACAAACGTAAGTGTTAATTGATGCTGCTATGCAAACATGATATATATATATATATATAAATCATAGCATAATAATTGGAAGATATGCAAACATATGTGATTGGTTTTAACAATTATGTTTTATTCTGACCAATGTTATGTGGGTACATCATCTTTGGTTGATAGGGCTTTTGTGAAACTTTCAATTACATTGTACATTTCATTTGCAGTTCACTTTTGGAACTTAATGTTCTATTTATTTAATTTGGAATATTTATATTACAAACATAAATTCGTATATTATACAGTGCAAGTAAATACACGTGAAACAATATAGCCAAGCCTTAGTGAGGATTGTACTTTCATAGTAATCATGCCTATGCAGTGGCGAAAATGTTTCAATAGCAACCCCCTCTCCCCCATCCTCCGATATCACCACTCCAGCCTGGCGGCTGAAGATATAGTTATGACGGCTTGGTAGCGACAAAATTTAGACTACACCATTTGGTTCAGCCGCCAGTGGAGGTTTTTGTGCCCCCCAGGCTCGATTTCTGGACCCACCCCTGTATGTGATAGTTTTGTTTGTCTGCATGAGGATTTTGCAGTAATGGGTGTCCTCGTTAAATTGCATATTGTTGTTAGAAATGCATGTGAATTAAAGTAAAGACAATGTAAATTAAAAACATTTTATTGAAATTATTTGATGAGATCATGACTACAAAATTATGAAAAGCACAATACAACTACAGGTACAATCATTGCACTTGATGTGTATAATGTAATAATTTTTATAACACATACACATAAAATGCAAAGCAACAATAGAAACAAAAATTAGGAAGAGGTTGAAAAAATGTTAGGTACATATAACAAAACAAACAGTTACTTTTATTACAATTCTTTGTTACAAAAAACAACACTAGTACATGCGATATCGAATGCTAGTTGTATGTTTACAACTCACAAAATTAGTGACTAAAAAATTATGTGTATTTAACAAATTTTTATATTTAATGCCCATAAAATGTAAACCAATGAGAAAAAATTACTTAGGAAGATGTTTAGTTGAACACATTTAATATGTACATATCAATTAAAAATAACTATAATTATTATGATTTTTTGTTAAAAAAACATCAATAGGATATAAAATTCAAAACTGTTGTAGTTTGTGCAATGCTCGGTATGTTTACAACTCGCAAAAAATAGTGACTAGACTAGACAAGGTCATCGCCATGTGACTGAGAATTACATGTACAATCGCTACATGCTACATTGCTCCAGTTTACTCAGCTGCATGAAGAATACCGGCAACAGACAGTGGATACTTTTGTATGAATAATCTTCGCATATTAATTTCAGTGTGGCTGAATTCTTCCCACATAAGTCAAGATGGTGTTTTCGATTTAACAGGTCTGCCAGGGAGTAAAGTTTAAAGCGCTTTGAGTAATCCTGAGGACGGATACTACACCATATCAGAACTAAACTTACTCAAGTGTTGTTTAATTATCATGCAAAATTAAAATTAATGTAAATTATTTGTGAAAATATAAAACAGTGATAAAAAAGAATAATATAGAAAAATATATAACAGTCCTCGTGATACATAGAGAATTTAAACAAGTAAAATGCTGCTGTCAGTGTATCAACAGATTGTTGTTGAAAAATGTGAAAAGGCTTTCAATACCATTACTTCCTCACAAACTTGTGCCTGGTGCATGCTGCCACTGACTATCAGCAACACAAAGACAATGAAACCCTACCACTGTAACAATTCTGGATAATAAATGTATTTTTTCATGGACACTGCTAAAAGTTATAGTTGAATTGAATACAAATACCTTGTATTATTGACTTTTGATAAATGTGTTGTTACATATAAAAATATCATACATGTCAGAGCCATCCTAATTGTCATTTTGTCTCCGGTGTAGGTAGATGCAGACGTACAGCAAAAAGTCAGGAAGCTGGTATGCAGTACCATCAAAGACAGCGAAAACATACAGTGATGTCATCGATATTTAAACCGATGCAGTTCACCAAAGAATGCTCGACACTGAACCTGTCTGACAGCATCGAAAGTTGTTGCCATATCTGCAGACCCTGGCACCCACCGTTCCATCACCAACTGCAGAGCAAGTCAGGCGTCACCACATTCCTATGTCGAGCAGCCTGCATTCTACATCGGTTTCCAGTCAGTCAAGCTAACTGACTGACCTGGAAGCCAGTGTACACCCCATCGGCACTGGGGAATCTGTCACGGATTCAACACGACACAATTGGGATCACTCAGTGGACATTCATATAACAAACTGTTAATATGCAACATGTTGCATGGCTGTAGAATCTTGTCCGAGATCCTGGACAAATACAACTGCCCAGTATGCCATTAACTTGGAGAGCTAGTGGTACTAAGCACACTAGTTCAATCTCCTGTAAAAAAAAAGCATATATTCAGTAAACAAAAACAGGGAATAAATAATTATGGAGTGTTCATTGTCATAATCAGTATATAATAATGTTTCATGTATGATCTGCAGCATTTCACAAGAAAAACGGCAGCAAGAAATGTTCTACTACAGCTGCATCTATACATGTTGATATCTTAGGAACAGTCAGTGTTTACCGGGATTGTTCCGGGGAAGGGTGGCTTGACACAGCATGCAGACATTAGTGGAATATGCAATTTTTCAAAACGGTGAACAATTTTAACTATTTTTCTTTACTAGGTGTTCATTTTCATTATTTCATTTCATAGATTTGAATTCTGCTAATCACTAAAGCATCAGTAAAGCACATTTATATTTTTTGTTTTGTTTTCAGTATACAAATTCATGTCGGTGTCTGCCATGTGTAACTAGTATACATATTCATGTTTGACATTTTAAGCCTGAGGTTGAATGGTCAAGGTGAATGTTGAAAATGACAGAATGAGGTGTTATTGTGATGCTAACCAAATATTTTCCTCGTCAAGTATTCAAGAATGACTAATTTATTTTATAAACTTATTTCAGAGTCATCGCCATATGCTAAATACTGTTTAAAGGTGTATTAATATGTCTGTGTTGATACACTTGTGGGTATAATATACAAGTGCAGAAGTCGATCTAGTTTTCCATGCCCAAGATGTTATTATTAAAATGTGTATGAAAACAAATGTGGTATATTTAAATGTGCACATTAAAATTTGTTGATAACTTATACGTGGTTGATTATTATAAATTTGAAATTACCTGGATTGATCAAATGTGGGCCTGCCGCAGACTACGTATCCTCCCTGTGTCTGCCTGGCCGGGGTGGCCGCCTCTAGCCCCTCCTCTGTGTCCTCTCATTCTCATTCATGGGTTGCAGTGTGGTCTCTAGCAATATAATAATTCAAGTTACATATAATTTTATTATTATGTATTCATATATTGTTGTGGTAGGAATATATGCATATGTTACATATATTGGTAAATACATAAGAATAGCTGGCATATGTCAGTTGAAAGGTATCACAGGATACCAATTAATGCATTACATACACTATAGCCAGGCATCAAAGACCACAATGGAGACAAGTGCGTGCATTTTCTTGTGTAATCCTTATATATGGTGTACTCTAGGTGTATTGATATTTTATGTATTTACACGTTTACATATTGATATTGAATAAAATCATCACCATCATGCTTGTCATATAAAAATCTAAATTATTTTGCATAAAATACAATGCAAATCAACAATATTCTGCAGTAATAGTATCAAAAATATGAGTCACAAAAAATGTATTAATAATTACGATCACCAACATAATACTCCCGTGTGACTAAGTTACTTGCACGATCAACAGGGGCCTGCTGCCAAAGCAATGTTACTTGTCATTTCGCACCCTCACGTCATCTACTCTCAATATGTATTGTCGGAATAACAGCTTATTAACAACATCCTGCGTAACCAAATACAATAACTATCAAATATCATGCTCGTTGTCACTCTCTGACTGAATCTCTGGCTGATATGGTGACTGTCTTAGTCTTGGACTAGTCTTAGACTTTTGAGTTAGAGTCTTAATGTCTAACTCTAAGTCAGCCTCGACAGGCTCGAGTCGAGTGTAGACGTTCGCAAGTTGCAATTCTCGTTGAATTAATACACGGCTACGCGTTCTTGTTGCTAACTGCGATAGTGTAATACGTACCTTCGTACAACAACTTTGGAATTACAATCTTGATACGCTAAAGCACGTGTGTGTTGTAGTTGTTGTTTTCGAATGCCTGGGATGCCGATCTCGCGTTAAGCACAAGACCGAAGTGGCGCAGTAAGCAGACAGCGCAATTGGCATTCGCCAGCGATACCCGCTGTAACGACACATCTTTTTTTGACGATTAAAAAACACGTACGCATTTTTGTTTATTAAACCGACTGTGCGCACTAGTTAAACTATTCACACATTACACATCTGGACATAAAAGAATCGGATTGGCGATGGGCAAACGAACTGATTGAGCACTTTTAATTATTTTCTCAAGCGAGCCAAATGTTCAATTACTGATCACCGATCAGTAAACATGTACACATTGAGATGACGATTCTGAAATTGTCCTCATAAAAATTTGATTTGCTGGTATGAACTTCCGTGTGAGAATTTGGCCAATTTCAACATATATGGGCAATAAAGGGTTTACTAGTCTAGTGGACTTGCCCCCAACATGGGGCATTTTGTTTGTTTAAAAAAAGTGTTTAGAGTAAAGTCCTCATAAGACAATTATCTGCATGGGAACAAATACGCAAGAATATATATTTTCCGTTAAAAACATTGCAACATTCTTCATAACAGGGCAATTAATTTCCTTGGCAGACAGGGCATAGCAGGGCTATGGCGGACAATTTCACACAAGATCTGATGGAGAATACATTTGTGAGAAAAACCCTTGCACAAATGCAACTAATTGGAAAATATATCCTGCACACCTTTAAAACCTTCAAATACACCCACTGAGACTCCCATAAACTTCCAACTGCACACCCTTGGACATTCAAAACATCCAACTACACACCCCTTGATGAGACCTCCAACAGGCAACATTAGGGCTGAAAAAAACGACACCCAACTGCACAACTCCTCCCCTGAAACATCCAATTTGAAGCTAATAAAAACAAAACCTCCAACTTCTATTCAAGCGGAAGTCTTTTACCCTAGCCATCACACCGTCAGCCTGTAGTTAATCCTCCATTACGTTACACTCTGCGATTGTCCCGAGCAACGTAACGTAAATTAACCGTTCACCGATCAGTTGGACCCGTTTCACGTAACTTGCGTTGTGAAGACATTGCACAGGTTTACACCATATAACAAACATCAGGTAGGGCTACTGTGGGAAACCGTTTTCTGTGTCTATGTGTAGGTTGGATGGGAATATCTGGTAGTTACTGTAGGTAATTATAAGTGTCAAGGGATGTGTTGTTTACGGATCTATACTAACATAAGAATAGCAAATTCACAAAGTAATAAGCGGATATCATATATTTATTACTAAATGACGAAGCCATTTAACACGTAATTGTCAATGGTTTAAATTAATTACTTTAAACAAAAGGGTGGCTCCTATGTTATAGACTCAACTTGTTCTTACAAGATGTTTCTCTGACATATATTAAAATGTACTTTATAAAGTGTGATGATAGCACGTATAAATTTATAACTACAAGATCATGTTACATGAACATACACATTCAAGCATGTAATTGCTATATGTCAAAATACGGATGTATTGTATAACTGTATGCGTTACACAGCATGGAGCCAATGGCAACACATTTATTTGTGACTTTCCACACAATATTAGACTAGCAACACGGCCACTCATCATATACAAGCATAAGCGGATATGCGGGAGATGGCAGCTGCTGACGAAGACTGATGATGTCAACAGAAACGCCACAGGAAAAAGCATAAATTGATTGTGAAGTACGTGAACGGTTTACCTACTCTACAGCCTAGTACAAAAATATTCTGAAAATGAAATCAATACTAATGATGTGGATTATGTATGTAATAAAGCATACAATATTCCTGCTGTGGCCGCAACTGACAGTTCGACATTCTGACTGTTCATGACGCAGCTCTCAGAAACGTTGTGAGACATAACACAGACATCACATTGCCAAATTTTTATATATCTTGTGACGACTAAAGCCACCGACCGTTAACACTGTTTCCCTCAAGTGTCGCATCGTTTCTCAACCAAACAACTGTAAACATGTACTTGTTTAAAATACTACAGTATGACTTTCAAGTACTACAGCTGACTTTCAGATATCACATTTAACAAGATTTAACAAGATTGCCATCCAGAGAATTAACTCTAGATGGCAGGTGGACAAGGAAGCCCTTTGGCTTATCGAGAGTCCAACCCTTTTATCTACATATATCCAGCCCTTCTGAGGTATGTGTCGATTTTATTTTTAAACATATTCACACTACTAGCACCCACACAATCATCAGATAATCTGTTCCATTCATTCACAGTCCTTTGTGAAAATGAGAACTTTCTCACGTCTAATCTACACTGCTCCTTTACTAATGTAACTTCATGTCCTCTAGTCTTTCTTAACTGAAAAAAACATATTTCTATCAATATTTTCATAACCATTCAATATTTTAAACACTTCTATCTGATCTCCTCTCAATCTCCTGGTCTCTAGTGTTGTTAAACCACATTCTTTTAGGCGTTTTTCATAACTAAGATCCCTCAGTTTTTGTATCATTTTAGTCGCTCTCCTCTGTACTCTTTCTAGCATATCTATGTCCTTCTTGCGGTATGGCCTCCACGCTTGTATACAATATTCTAAATGAGGCCTAACTATTGTTTTGTACAGCGGTATTATTAGTTCTTTTTCTTTATATGCTATATTTCGCCTAATCAATCCAAGGATTTGATTTCCCTTTGAAGCTGCAATTCCACACTGCTCTGAAACCTTCATGTCAGCACTAATTGTCAGCCCTAAGTCTTTTTCTTTTACAGTAGTACTTAGTACAGTTCCCCCATTGTATATTCTACATATTCGTTCCCATGTCCTGTGTGAAGGCATTTACATTTCCCAAAATTGAACAACATTTGCCACTTTTCAGACCATTTGATCAACCTGTCAAGATCATCTTGTAAATGCTGTCTATCCCATCACTTTTAATCCTTCTAAACACTTTTGTATCATCTGCAAATTTCAACACCTTGCTAGCTATATCATCGTCCAAATCGTTTATATATATTAAGAATAATATAGGTCCCAGTACTGATCCCTGTGGAACCCTACTCAAAACTGATTTCCAGTTTGAAGCCTCCCCATCAACAACTACCCGTTGTCTTCTGTCAATCAGCCATTTTTCTATCCAGTTAATTATACCATTTCCTATGCCATGGGCTTTTAGTTTAAGCAGTAATCTCTGATGTGGCACTTTGTCGAAAGCTTTTTGAAAATCTAAGTAGATGATATCTACTGGTGATCCATCATCTACCCACTTAGTGATATCTTCCAAAAACATAACATATTTGTTAAGCATGACCTCGCTTTTAGAAACCCATGTTGAGATGGGTTTATCAAGTTATGTTTAACAAGAAAATCCACCATGTGATCTTTAATTAGTCTTTCTAATAATTTACAAATCACCGATGTTAAACTAACTGGTCTATAATTATTTGACTTGTTTCTCGAACCTTTTTTAAATAACGGTATAATGTTTGCTTCTTTCCATTCTAAAGGAACCACTCCCTCTTATAATGACAAGTTGAAAACTGTTGCAAGCGGTATGCTAATTTGTTCTACAATTTAAACTAGTACAGTAGTTTGGGTGGAATACCATCCACTCCAGGTGATTTATTTTCCTTCATAGCCCTAATTTTCTTAGCTACCATTTCTGGGGTTACAATTAACTGTCTTAAATAGTCTGATTCTGCCCCCTTGAACTTAGCCTCTGGTACTGGCAGTGAACTAGTTTCTTCTCTGGTAAACACTGAACTAAAATACTCATTTAGGTCTTCAGCCATTAAGAATCCTTCTGATATTATATTTCCAGCACTATCTTCTAGAGGACCGACCTTATCCTAAACTTTCTGTTTGCTTCGAACATACGCATAAAAACTCTTGCTGTCATGTTTTATATTACAAGCTAATTTATGTTCATAGCTTCTCTTTGAATTTCTAATTTCAGCTGTAGCTTGGTTTAGTGCTTCTTTATAAATGTTGTAGTCTTCGTCATTGCCAGTACGTCTATATGACTTCCACATCATTTGTTTATACTTAATTTTTCTAATGGCTTCTTTCGATAAGTATTTCTTTCTGGTCCGTTTCCCTTGTTTTTTGAAGTGAACAAATTTATCTACGATTTGAAAGGTTTCAACAAGGCCTGTACCTTTAGTGAACCACTGACTCTCTACAAACAAACTATATCCAAAATATGTCACACTAAAGGTTTTTCAACTGTGTAATAGTACGTGTGACGTCAAATGACCAGATTGTACGAACTTAGCACCGCAGGTATTACATTTCTAAGGTTTCTCCTCAGAATGGATTTGGACATGTGTCTTCAAATTATAACTTGTTGAGAATTGTGCATCACATGTGCCGCATTTTTTAGGGTTTCTCTCCAGTATGAATGCGGTCATGTCTTCTTAAATGACCACACCTTGAGAATTGTGCATCACATGTGTCACATTTGTAGGGTTTCTCTCCAGTATGAATGCGGTCATGTCTTTTTAAAAGACCACACCTTGAGAATTGTGCACCACATGTGTCACATTTGTAGGGTTTCTCCCCAGTATGGGTACGAACATGTATCTTCAAAACACCACTTGATGAAAAGTGTGTACCACATGTGTCACATTTGTAGGGTTTCTCCCCAGTATGGGTACGGACATGTATCTTCAAAACACCACTTGTTGAAAAGTGTGTACCACATGTCACATTTATAGGGTTTCTCCCCAGTATGGGTACGGACATGTATCTTCAAAACACAACTTGTTGAAAAGTGTGTACCACATGTGTCACATTTGTAGGGTTTCTCCCCAGTATGGGTACGAACATGTATCTTCAATTCACCCCTTGTTGAAAAGTGTGTACCACATGTGTCACATTTGTAGGGTTTATCCCCAGTATGGGTACGAACATGTATCTTCAATTCACCCCTTGTTGAAAAGTGTGTACCACATGTGTCACATTTGAAGGGTTTCTCCCCAGTATGGATACGAAGATGTATCTTCAATTCACCACTTGTTGAAAAGTGTGTACCACATGTGTCACATTTGTAGGGTTTCTCCCCAGTATGGGTACGAACATGTATCTTCAAATAACCACTTCTTAAAAAGTGCGTACCACATATGTCACATTTGTAGGGTTTCTCCCCGGTATGCGTACGAACATGCATGTTCAAAGTACCACTTGTTGAAAAGTGTGCACCACATGTGTCACATTTGTAGGGTTTCTCTCCAGTATGAATACGGTCATGTCTTTTCAAATGACCACACCTTGAGAATTGTGCACCACATGTGTCACATTTGTAGGGTTTCTCCCCAGTATGCGTACGAACATGCATGTTCAAATTACCACTTGTTGAAAAGTGTGCACCACACGTGTGACATTTGTAGGGTTTTTCACCTGTGTGACTGCGCACATGTATCGTTAAGTCACTGTTTCTTAAAAAACGTTTTCCACAAGTGTCATATTTGAATCGTTTCTCAACAGTGCGAGTGTGCACTTTTATATTCATACTGACAGTGGTGCTTTTACTGACCAGTTTGCACACACCACAGTTGTAGGGTCTTACCTCAACGTGAATGCTCACTGGTGTCTCCAAAGCTCTACTATATGTAGATTACGAACGGTGTTTCACAAGTTTGGTTGCACATATAATTATGTGACTGTATGTTAGAACTCTCAGACAGATGCAAATTACACGTCTCTCATCTGGATGGTTTTATCCAGTGTGAGTGCTACGTGTATCACCCTGTAAAACGAGGTCAACACTTGTCACGTTTAAAGGGTTCCTCAGGTGTGTCAGGGAACGTTTGTAATTGTAACTGATGATTCGAGGTTTAAATGATTTCATTAAAATTCCACTATGAGTTCGCATTTGCAGGTTTAAAGCCCCACTCTGACTAGACTGTTTTCAATATGTGTCACTTTGATGAAAAGTTTATCATCCATCTAAGAATGCATATGTATTTAATTCATTACTCTGTGAAGTCTTTATTGCATGGCTGTCACACTTGAATGGTTTCTCCCATCACGAGGGAGTCGGTGTCTCTATAAATGTAAATGTTGATCCACAAGAGACAGTCACATGTTTTCTCTTGTTCCTGAAGACAACGATGTGGACATTCCGTGACTTGACTCGATGTTCTACATCGTGTTGGTGACAGAACTTGACAGTTGTTGTTGTCAATGTGGGTGAGTTGAAACTTTGTTACTTCATTGTAGACACTTGTGACACAAACTGCCGTTGACACGCATCACAGTCATCTGAAACAACAACAGTGATTAGATGTGGGAAAAGTTATTGACACAATCAGACATGGGCGCAGACTTTTGAAAGGTGTTTAATGATACAAAGTTTGATCTTTCCAATTGATAATTGTAAAATCACGTCATACAAAATAAAGTATATTATATATAATTATTATATGTATTCCAACATACTGACCGCCCACATATTAAGTTAACCATAGAAACATGCTTTTATTTCAACAGTTTAATGTTTTCAAAATGGTGCTGTATATTTAGTCCTGAAATAATGAGCAAGCTATATAGTTATATCTAGATACTGGTCCACTCAGTTTCTGCTGTATGGGGCATTCCATGCTAAATCAATCAAAAACAGGGTGAAATTGACATGTCCGTATTCTATTTTGATGAAACTTGGTGTGTTGGTTTATGTTCATGAGTTTATGTTACAAACCAAATTATAGATCTATCTAACCTTCCTTTCCAGAGATAGAGATCATCAAAGTTTGATAATTTGGTTTGTAACATAAACTCATCAACATAAACCAATAAACCACGTTTCATCAAAATCGAAGACGGACATGTAAATTCTTGATTGATTTGATATGGAATGCCCCTGTATGCAATCATAATATATGCAGTTTTCATCAGCAATTTTAGAAATCATGTTGCATCTTATAGATATTAATAACCAGAACCAATTATTTGACCGTTCTCGACATCCGGGTACATGGATCGCCAAAGCCGGGGAAATTACCCAGGTCCCAACTCTTGACTGAACAATAACAAACTACTACTGTTTAATCCAAATCTTCTACTTATTATGACATGTCTATGATGTCTGTCACTCTGTCTGTACCTGTATATTTATACTAACAAAATGTCCTAAGGACACATCACGCCTGTGCGCATGGTGGCTCGTATCAGAGCTATGGTTTAACTTTAATTTTTAGATGTTTGACAACTGTGTCTATGTAGTGAAGGAGAGAGTTCTACATGTTATCATACTGTTATCTTAACACATTGTAAACACGAAAGAAATAGGTGCAATGTGGAACAGCAAATACCATTGCATTTAATATTAAAATTCTAGAACATGCACAAAACTAATAAATTTCCTTTTAATCGAGCTAGCATATTAGGGAAGATTATTCTCAATATAGTAGAGTAATGTAATCACGGTCTTCAAGCTTTATTATGAATATTTGCGATGGGATAGGTGTAAAATTATTAGATTGTTGTTCATTTGGAAGAAGGATATATGTGGAAATATTTATAAATGCTAGCGAACTAATGTGTTGTAAGTGGTATTCAGCACAAATAATATACAAACTGCCAAAACACATATTTGGTGCTAAAATAATTGAGATTTATTTAAAGTTAGTTTAAAACATTTTAGCAAAAATAATAAATGTATTCTTGTAGATGTAAAACATAATATATGCTGAATATAATCCTTCAAGAATTATGATATATTCGTTCACTCCCGTATCCATTTGGCATGTTTACTGCTGAGCTCGACTCCACTGGGCTTTCGCTTACATCCGTATGCCTATGCAGACATTCAGAAATGTACACATGCATACTTAGCTATAATTAAATATGTAAATATCATATGGTAATTGGGCTGCACAGTTCGTAAAGTGAAAAAGTATCAGTAATGGTGCATAATGGCAATCCCATTTATTTAATAAAACATTTGAAAACGTGTGTACAGTGTGTATTGAACACACCTCAATTATATTACTTGATCACAGTGCACAGTGCATCATATAATTACTAAAATTTAAATTATTTGAAAACAAAAGTATGGTATGCATTAAATATGATGAATTAGTGTAGTACAATAATTATGTGGATTGCATACTTGGGTAGTGTATAATTTAAGTAATTATGCCTACAGTATCTTTGTTTCATTACTAGCATCAAACCAACTATATAAAGGACTATGTACACATTTCAATTAGTGTGTATAGTGTACGTTATATTTTGTGTGACTGTCACACGGATACAATTATTTTACCCTTATTGCCATAGGAATGTGCTCATTCCAATGACAATAAGAGTAAAATTACTGTAGGCACAGTTACTAATTCTTTAAGGATTATATTCAGTACACATTATGTTATACATCTACAAGAACACATTTATTAATTTTTGCTAAACTATTTGTTAACTAACTTTAAATAAATCTCAATTATTTTAGCACCAAATATGTGTTTTGGCAGTTTGTATATTATTTGTGCTGAATACAACTTACAACAGATTATGTGGCTAGCATTTCTAAATATTTCCACATATATCCTTCTTCCAAATGAACAACATTCTAATAATTTTACACCCATTCCATCGGATATATTCATACTAAAACTTGAATACCGTGATTACATTACTATATATTGAGAATAGTCTTCCCTAATATGCTAGCTCGATTAATGTCAAATTAATTAGTTATTCATTCTGTGCATGTTCTAGAATTTTATTCACATGTGTCAAACGCTCCTTGCTCTAACGACCAATCTCGAGCGCGCTGGGGATAGCTTAAAAGCGCCTGTTAGCTTTTCATAAGTGAATCGCAAAGAGGCACCCGGTAAGTATACTTCTAGAAAAGCACATAAGTTCTTGTATTATCGCTCACAACATTGTCAACAATGGGTTTACCTTGATTAATAATGTCCAGATTCGCCACTACGAGAACGTACAAATGAAGAAGAAGGCAGCGCATTCAAGGCAATGTTTCTGTCTGTTCCTAAAGGTAGTACTGGAGCTGACAACACGATTATTTTAAGTAACTATTCCTTTCCGAAAATAATGCGTTATCTCGTCGATTGATAATGTGCTGCCACCTATTAGTCGGTAATACATCTTTGACTTATACAGGTCATGCCACCTGGCGTTTATATTGTCGTGCTCACTTTTCTGCCTCAACACTCCAGTCAGTCAACACTCCAGTCTTAATCTTGGGAATTAGACATTACCTCTATAACGGAAGGACACTTTAATGTGCGTGCGCAGGATAGGCAGGAAGCACCGCGTATATTTCCTTCCTTCGTGTATGCGCCCACACTTTTAATCTACGTCTATGTGCATATTTAAAAAAACAAGGAATTTATTTCTTACGGTTATCATGACAATTGTTTCCTTTGCAGTGTTTCTTTATACAAGTTATCAATAAATCGTTTCGCCATACGTAGAATCTAATGGCAATGAATTATTTTAAAAAGCATATTTTTTCGAATTGTACGCATTGGAGTGAATTCCAGTGGAGTAAACTTTACGATTTTGAGTAAAAAATCGGCAAAGCCAAATAATTTGGCCAGTGTTCCTTTATAAATTGAGGCAAGTTGTATCAGCCGATCTATGCAGATATTGTCCTATTGCTATTGTATTATTATTTGATTTACAACATCACAGTACAGTGTACACAGACTTGTGTGTCATAAAATAGGGGCAGTGAAATAGGAGCAGTAAAGTACAAAACATACAACAATACATAAATAGTGAAATAAATAGAAGAGACAATGCATCAGAAGATGTAAAACAAATGTAGTGAATTATTGAAAATGTAATTTAAAGTAAGAGCTGGATAGATAGTTGACTCTTCCATTTGTACTACATATAGTGTCTCAAGTTTATGCATCGCAAAATTCCATGACAATGCGGTACTGTTTTGGGCTTTTTAAACCAGAAACGTGCATGTACACATACTTTTAACATACCAACCAATTGAGTTATCTACCAACAGAAGCTCCCAGTGCAGCATAACGTTTTACAGAAGCATTCAAACAGAAGAAAAACCTGACACAATATCAAGGAGACACTGAAGTGGACGATGCACGAACATAGGACACACAACCATACATATTATAGAATATTTGATTTCTTAAAATCACTTAAACTTATAAGGCGCCTACACTCATATTTAAAGAGATACCTAATTTTCTTATTAATATCTGCAGTTTAATTTTGACCGCTGCGTGTAATCCAATATACCTTGCATTGCAGGCATAATCAAAACGTAGAAAGTTGTGTTGTTATTTTTGTTTGGTTTGTTTTCCTGTTATTTTAGATTCACACCAAGGGTAGGACTAAATGGATTGAAGTACTATTGCTTTTGAGTACAGCATGGATCAAAGACACCTGTAAGTGAATATTATCCATATGTCATCATCTACTGAACTAGGCTAGCATATAGTTGAACAAAGTCATGAATTGTTTAATAAAAATATAAAAAAATATTTTTTATAATTTAAATTGGATTTATTTGAATTTGGTATTTAGACATTTATGTAGATGTTTGTATTGTGCTTTACTGCATTAAGAAAGGGAATAGCTCAAACATCTGGAAATTATTAAATAAAATATCATTACAATACTTTTATTGTGCTAAATGGGTTCAGAAAGAAATCAACAGCTATGTCTCTAATGCTGTGTTGGCCAGCCACAGATTAAGCTATGCCTCTGGCCTTTGTTCAATGCATCCCTGCTGATCTCAGACTGAGACCCTGGTTGCCTTGTCTGCTTATTTTGCATAATGTTTTGCATAGTTGCCAGTGGACAACTGTAGCCAACAGCAATGCCATGGATTATGCAAAATAAGCCTTTGTTCTTCAGTACCCCGTCTGGCTGGGGAGGTGATTAGCTGGGAAGCATTTCTGCTGCCCATCAACTCATCTGCTTATATTGCACAACATTTGCACATGGACCACTTTTTTATGCAAGGCTTCCTGTTCATTCAAACTGATCATCCTTGACCAATCACTTCTTATGAGTGTTGCTGTTACATACTTAGATTTAGCAGAATGTACTTAAATCAAACAATCTTGACAGTGATCACTTGTAACCGGTTGGTTCTTCTTTGGAAAGTTTAAGTTGTAATCTTGCTACAAGGCCATCCATTGGTGGTTCCACGAAGTGGGTGTCAACTAACTTTCTGGTTCTCATTGTATGTATAAATCTGTGTTTGTAATGGTTCTGTCACAAATCTCTTTATTCCTTGGAATGAGACACTTGTTTTTGGCTTGCTCGCTGTGAATATTTGGATTGTCTTGACAACTTGATTCGATCGTCTGACTTATTGTGAGTATTTGATTTGATTAGTAATACGTCACCTTGCTTGCCATACCTTATGATGGTTCTGATTGCAGGATCCATTATGTTCCCCCATAATCAGATCTTCTTCATCATCTAGTATTAACATGTTGTTGTTTCAGGTTTCAGTAATACAAGTTAAAAGGGCTTCATAATCGTATACTATTGCTTGGGTAGACGAAAATTTGCCTAGACGGTTTTGGAATGAGTTAATTGATGTAGCTTGGATAACTGATTTGGGTAGACTATTCCATGGATCTGTGACTCGAAGAAGGAATGCATTTTTTCTTAGATTTTTATTTGGTCTTTGGGTAAATAATTTCAGGGAATGTCCTCTATTTCCTATTTTAATTGATACATCATCCCATTTCTGGAGATTAGGAGCGGATTCAGTATCATATATTTTGTGCAGTATTTTATAAACTTCTATCGTGTCTCATGTTCTGTATGCAAGTGTTGGTACTTTTAATAATTTAAGTCTTGCTATATAAAATAGATCCCGCATGCCGGGTAATTCTTTAGTGGCTCTCCTTTGAGCATTTCCTAATGCTATTTTATGTTTCCTCTTGTATGGATACCATACTGCTATGGCATAGTCTAGTTGGGATCTAACCATAGTCTTGTACAGTGGTAAGGAGATGTGAAAGTCAAGGAATTGGAAAGTTCTTCTGATTGTTTTTGTAATTTTGGTTGCTTTATTTATTAATGACTTGATTTAGTTGATCATCAAATGATTGTTTAGAATAAAAAAATTCAACTCTTGACAACTTGATTTGAACAAGAAGTAGTAAATAAAGGTTTTAATTACTTCATTTGTAAGCTTAATTATGCATCTACTACTTGCAGATCTTCAACATGGCCTACTTTGTGGCAGTCTACTCAGACTCGATCTTCAAGTACCTGCCACAGAGAGTTGCTGATGTTGAGTTTGATCTCCACTGCAGACATGGTGGTCGTGACACCGACATTCGCAAAGGTAAGATTTGTTTCTGCTTAGATCTGATTGTTCAATCAAACAGTTGTGAAGTTTTTCAGTGACCACAAAGCATTATTTATATATTTATGTTGTGACTGATTATTGTTCTCATAGTATTGTGTCCATACTGTTCAAGAGACCTAAACGTGATTGTAAATAAAGAAGACAGAGAATTATTACAGTGAATGTATATAATTGTATGATTTATTCAAAATTTAACAAGATTGCCACCCAGAGAATTAACTCAAGGTGGCAGGTGGACAAGGAAGCATTTTGGCTTATCGACAGGCCAACCCTTTTATCTATGTGTATCTCGCCCTTCTGAAGTATGTGTCGATTTTATTTTTATACATATTCACGCTACTAGCACCCATACAATTAGCAGATAATCTGTTCCATTCATTTAAAGTCCTTTGTAAAAATGAGAACTTTCTTATATCTAATCTATACTGCTCCTTTGCTAATATAACTTCATGTCCTCCAGTCCTTCTATCTTCCTTAACTGAGAATAAAAATATTTCTATAAATATTTTCATAACCATTCAGTATTTTAAACATTTCTATCTGATCTCCTCTCAATCTCCTGGTCTCTAGTGTTGTTAAACCACATTCGTTTAGGCGAATTTCATAACTAAGATCCCTCAGTTTTTGTATCATTTTAGTCGCTCTCCTCTGTACTCTTTCTAGCATATCTATGTCCTTCTTGCGATATGGCCTCCACGCTTGTATACGATATTCTAAATGAGGCCTCACTATTGTTTTGTACACTGATGTTAAACACACTGGTCTATAGTTCTCTGACTTTTTGCTCGAACCTTTTTTAAATAACGGTATAATGTTTGCCTCTTTCCATTCTAAAGGAACCACTCCCTCTTCTAATGACAAATTGAAACTGTTGCAAGCGGAACGCTAATTTGTTCTACAATATTCACAATGAATGTCCTTCTCATAACATGGAACAATTATAATAAATAGCTGTCTTCACATATACTTTCAGTACTTGCTAAGACAAACCCTCTGGGTATTGATGCAGTACTTCTGCATGTAGGGACGAACAATCTGCAATCCATCTGCAACGACATCCGCCAACTGGGAAATATTCTTGATCAGCACCGGCGACTGATTGTAGACACACAGGCGATGTACCCGGGAGTGCCTCTTGTTGTATCTGCAGTACTCCCCCGGTATGATGAGTGAGTACCGTTAATATGGTAATGCTACAACATTTTAGTATAGCAAAAATGTACACTAATCTGTATTAATGTATTCGATTGGAATCAGATTTGTGTTCATTTGTCTAAATAATAATATAATTGTACTCCATTATTGTAAATAACTATAAGTATGAATGCCAGTGAAATATTGTGATATAACAACCACTGTTGAAAGAATAAGATTCCTTATTTAGATTGTTTTGTGCCACTCAAATATAAATTATCATTTTTCTTCTTTTGTTCAGTGACGACCTGTATGAGACTGGCCTTCTGTAGAATGAGCGGCTGCACCAGTTGACTGCCTGGATTCCTGGCGTGTGTTTCTGGGATTAGGATTGCACCCTTAACCAACCCAGACACTTCAGCATTGACGGTTTACACCCATCGCTGGAGGGCAACACCCTGTTGCACACGACGACAGCCAACCGCATTCAACAGATGCTGTCAACTGACAGACGAGGCCAGCTCATGTAAGTACAAATAAGAATTGTTATCTTTCTAGAGCTGAAATTAACTTAACACTATGGCTTTCTGTATAGCTTCACCAACTTTTAGGAGTTATTGCATTCTTAGTGTTACCTAAAATAGGAAATATAATAAAATAGACTATCAAGAGTGTCCATCTTAGACAGGTTTTAATTATGGATAGGTGTCCGCTAAGGCAGGTTTCACTGTACAACACTAATTGAAGATTGATCTGTAAGCAGTTTTAGATATGTTAGATATATCAACCCTTTTGTTTTGGAACAAAGTAATTATAATATGAATGTGGTATTGTCTCAGTTTGTTGTATCTTTAAAATCTATACAGGGGCTGCTTGGGAATTATACATTTTCTAAACTAAGTTTTCATTGCAGGGAGGTAGACATGGTAGCTGTGGAACTGTCCCGCACTCGTGCAGACCATCGCCGGCGGATGGAGGCCAAGGCACGAGCTAAGGCCTCCAGGACACCACTACCCCCCGTCGACAGGCAGGATCCAGCTCCAGTCCGCACGTACGGGAGGTACCAACTGCCCGGTTCAGGCCACCCAGCTGGACATACCGTACACGTTGACGAGCTGGAGGACCAAGTCATCATGAACGTATCAGGAGTCTCCATCGCCCTCCCTCCGAGACTACTGCATTCAAGCTGCACGGTATGTATAATACATCTGTTCAGTTGGTGCTACACGGTATGCATAATGCATTTTTTTTCAGTTGGTGCTTCACAGTATGGGCAATCAATTTCATTCAGTTGGTGTTTCATATACGCTTTCCAGATTGTACGAAATTTACTATGTACAACTAGGCACAAAACTGAGTCATTTTATACTATGCTTATTTGATATCTTGTACATTGTTGCATTCCAGCACCACTTGACCAGCCGTGATTGTCAGACGAGAACCCTGAATGAGACGCCACGTCGGAGGCCAGTGCCGCACTCTTGTGCTGTACGCTGTCCCTTCTGCACTAGAGTCTCCTGGTCAGATGACATGTTACTGGAGCACGTTCTGACTGAGCATCATAACTTGTGCAGAGGTGCCGAGACGACTGGCGATGATGACTCGTCTGACATGGCGGACGCTACGGTGGTATGTGGAGGTGAAAGTCCTCTAAGCGTAAGTAGTTCAGATAACATGACAGGTACATAAACTACAGGTGTAGATAGTTTAGATAGCTGGACAGGTGGAGCTACAGGTACTACAGGTGTAGATAGTTTAGATAGCTTGACAGGTGGAGCTACAGGTACTACAGGTGTATATAGTTTAGATAGCTGGACAGGTGGAGCTACAGGTACTACAGGTGTAAATAGTTTAGATAGCTTGACAGGTGGAGCTACAGGTACTACAGGTGTAGATAGTTTAGATAGCTTGACAGGTGGAGCTACAGGTACTACAGGTGTAGATAGTTTAGATAGCTTGACAGGTGGAGCTACAGGTACTACAGGTGTAGATAGTTTAGATAGCTTGACAGGTGGAGCTACAAATACTACAGATGTAGGTAGTTCAGGTAGTCTGACAGGTGTAGGTGGAGGTAAGGGTATGCCAGGTGTAAGTAACCAAGGTAAATCTGGATATGTATTAACTAGGAATGAATCATTCCAGTCAATAGTTCCAACGGTAGTCAGATCTAGTAAAGTTGATATTAAATATGGTTCCAATGTTAAGGTTACTTCTACTGATCTCAATAAGTATCACTGCATGCCACCCATGTTAAGGTTACTTCTAATGATCCCAATAACTATCACTACATGCCACCCATGTTAAGGTTACTTCTAATGATCCCAATAACTATCACTACATGCCACCCATGTTAAGGTTACTTCTAATGATCCCAATAACTATCACTGCATGCCACCCATGTTAAGGTTACTTCTAGTGATCCCAATAACTATCACTGCATGCCACCCATGTTAAGGTTACTTCTAATGATCCAAATAACTATCACTGCATGCCACCCATGTTAAGGTTACTTCTACTGATCCCAATAACAATCACTGCATGCCACCCATGTTAAGGTTACTTCTAATGATCCCAATAACTATCACTGCATGCCACCCATGTTAAGGTTACTTCTAATGATCCCAATAACTATCATTGCATGCCACCCATGTTAAGGTTACTTCTAATGATCCCAATAACTATCACTGCATGCCACCCACGTTAAGGTTACTTCTACTGATCCCAATAACTATCACTGCATGCCACCCATGTTAAGGTTACTTCTAATGATCCCAATAACTATCACTGCATGCCACCCATGTTAAGGTTACTTCTAATGATCCCAATAACTATCATTGCATGCCAACCATGTTAAGGTTACTTCTACTGATCCCAATAACTATCACTGCATGCCACCCATGTTAAGGTTACTTCTAATGATCCCAATAACTATCATTGCATGCCACCCATGTTAAGGTTACTTCTAATGATCCCAATAACTATCACTGCATGCCACCCATGTTAAGGTTACTTCTAATGATCCCAATAACTATCACTGCATGCCACCCATGTTAAGGTTACTTCTAATGATCCCAATAACTATCACTGCATGCCACCCATGTTAAGGTTACTTCTAATGATCCCAATAACTATCATTGCATGCCACCCATGTTAAGGTTACTTCTAATGATCCCAATAACTATCACTTCATGCCACCCATGTTAAGGTTACTTCTAATGATCCCAATAACTATCACTGCATGCCATCCATGTTAAGGTTACTTCTACTGATCCCAATAACTATAACTACATGCCACCCATGTTAAGGTTACTTCTAATGATCCCAATAACTATCACTGCATGCCACCCATGTTAAGGTTACTTCTAATGATCCCAATAACTATCACTGCATGCCACCCATGTTAAGGTTACTTCTAATGATCCCAATAACTATCACTGCATGCCACCCATGTTAAGGTTACTTCTACTGATCCCAATAACTATCACTACATGCCACCCATGTTAAGGTTACTTCTAATGATCCCAATAACTATCACTGCATGCCAGCCATGTTAAGGTTGGTAATTCCAATAATGGTGAACATATTTGCTCAACTAGTAACAATTCACAACTTCTCTCAGATGATATTGTTTATCTACGTAACATATCTAACTATTCGCATTATTTGAGACAGGTTATTATGCAATGGATAATTATCGGAGCAATTGATGTGAATATGCTAGTACAGAAAAAATTATAAATCACGTAGGTGCAAGTTCTCAGTTGACAAGCAATAAGTGTCATCAGCCCACACAAACTACTACTATTACTAGGCTTGCAGGTTATAAAAATGTTAGTATGCACAGACAGCAGGGAAAGGTGGACTCTTATATTCTCCCCTTAAACACTCGGGGCAGAACTGAAATGCCTCTCACTCTTGATTACGAAAAACATAGCTGCTCTCATAATTAATAAGCCAGCTGTTTTATTTGTTAAATCCAAATTCTTGAGGCTTTCAATAAGGACCTCAATGGAGAAATAGTAACTAAGCAATTCCCATGTTCTCGGTTAGGTAAGCGTGATATTCAGGCTGTAAAAAACGTACAATCATTTGTGCATTCTGAACTGTGTAATGCAAGTCATTTATATCACATTACTCACAAATCACATAGGCCAGAATCCATGTTCTGTCACAGTCTGGGAGCTGAAAATGTTCACCCCCATACGATGTGTTGCTGGAAATTAAATTGATTTTAAAAATGGATGACTTAGATTATTGGGGCATTTTTGAGCATGAACAAAATTCACTATTTCACCCATCAGAGCCTCCTTAGATAGATAGACATATGTCCCAGAGTATGAAAGACAAAATGTATCGTGCTAGAATGACTTGAAAAACAGCACCTAGTCAGATTTATATTGCAGAAAATCCTACTAGCATACTTACACAAGGCGATACTGCCATATCCAGCAAATCTATCAATTTACGTCAAATTTCAAACAGGTGTTATTTGATTGACCGTCATTATTTAGGAAAGGGTCTCTCCGGTTTTAAGGACAAACTTACAAATTCAGATTGGAGGAATGCAGATATTATTTTGGAGAAAAATTATGAATCTGTTCTGATGTTTCAGAGAGGTGATGCTCAAGCAAACAGAAATTATCATATTGTTCTTGGACGTTATGAAAATCTCAGTTGTTTGGAAGAGTTTGGTATAATTTGTGGATATGACATAAAACATGATCTAAACGCAGCACGTTTCAAAACCAGTATTTTAACTTACTGTGATTCTGCAAATAGGGGCAGAATTGGTATGGCAGTTATTAGTAACTGTGAAATTTCAGAAGTACATAGAATGCATTTAGAAATTACTATGGCCAGCATGCCTTGTCTTGACAGAAACTGTGTCCATGAACAACATTTGTACATTTTTGATGACAACAATGGTTTTTTTCATCTTAGGCCATGCACTTTGCGAAACGGATCCACATTCCAACCAGTTGTGCAACATGGCAAGGCATGGGACATCAAAATAGCATGTAGTGACTTATCATTTAATTCAGATCTGTGTAATTTTCATGCTATAAAGGCTTTAAAAGAAAAGATTATGAGTTGTCCCGATCTAAAAATAGTCATTAACCCGATTTTAACTGCTTTAAAAGGTGTTATGCGTAGTTGGCATGAAAGTGTCCGCACCAGCATGGTGCACTCATTTTTCAACTATCTAAATCACATCCCACATTATATTGTTAGCGCACAAACAAAGAATAGCTTTGTACATTACCTTAATACATATTGGTTTTAATGTGCATGGAGAGCAACATTTACTGCTGAGACAGCATTCTTGGTGCCGGAACAAGATAGGTGAAATCCACTCTTGTTGACAAACAATATCACGGAAAATCAGTTCAGGTTGATTGTACAAGGGGAAAATGCAAATCATTTGAATAACTCTGTGGCACTACAAATTCGAACATTGATTGATAGAACTCTTCCCAGACATGCACATGACACAGTGCGAGGTGCAACTAATTTATCTAAATTTCAAAACCAGGTGAACACTTCCAAGGGGAAATTATTGAAATGTATTATGAAAGGCCTAGATCTGGTTCAGACTGGAAAAGTTAATCTGATTAAAAATTGGAAACAACATGGGTGGGCATTTGTTACTTCAGAAGACCAAAAGCAAATGGAAATGATCATGATTATTCACTAAATGCAACTAGTCACAATTTGCTTACACAGTTGAACACACAGGCAGCTAAGACATTCCATGATGTTGTAGCTCAGTACCTGCCTTTTCCAGCACCAGATGAGGGGGTTTACATAGTCAATATATCCCTTACTATTTGCACATGTTTAGGTTTTATTCACAAAAGACAGCCATATTTCTGTAAACATTTACATGCAGTGCTAGCAACCACACATAATTGCAGTGACTGCTTAAAATTGTTGGAATTGTATTTTGCAACTGTACCAAAAATACCTCCTGGTTTGACCACACTCTTCCCCACTAGGAATAATATACAAGGCCAAGGTAATGTTTTTGGTTGTACCCAGTCATAATTGAAAATATCCCACCAGGCAAATAAATTAGAAGAACAACATGCTAAAAGGGGTGATTTACTTAAACTCCTTCATGATCCAGCAAAACCAGCAGCTCCAACTTTCTTTCCTGGTAGACTACCTAAAAGACATCCTCATAAGACAGGTTTCAGAAGGAAGGGAGGCCATATCTCTAACAAAAATAGTAGTTATGAGTTGAAATTTCCTGCATTTAACATGGGTGACCCGTACCAGCCTCAAGTCCAAATTCCGCATAATGCTAGAGAAAGATGGGGTGGGAGGAAAAGTCGGAATTTGGGCTAGATTATCGAAGTGTATGAAGTAATTCATCAAATGCAGGCTACCAAATATAGTGGTATATTCACTGGGTACTTGAAGTATGGATGTTTGCCTCCATTATTATTAAATAACTTCGTCATTTGAAATCGATGAAAATGTGGTCGGTAACACGAATACATTATTATCGGAAGGCAGTTCTTGAGTGTGCGCGCACTCCGGTAATCTCCCTTCCGGCTGACTGCCAATACTGTGCCCCCCGCAGGGGTAATGTCTATTTCCCAAGATCCAATGATCTGCCTCCAGTCAGGCCAACATATCCTTGTCATGCTGTAACGTACATCCACGTGTTGGGTGAATTGTTAGATGATTAATTATATTAATATAGTTAATAAAAGTTAATATGTAGAATAATACTAAGTTAGTGACACGGCTGTTTATACAGTCTGCTGATTCACTCTACCTAGATGATTCTATTCATCCTTCACAATAACGATTAACGGGCAATACACCTTACTATAGCGGGTGATTTTTAAATATTAAACTTAAGTTTCGGACAATGGAATGTACACACATAAATTTGAACTAGACACATCAAAAAAAATGGCAGTACGTGTAAGTCGTGGTGTACATTAAGCATACTCATAATCATTATTAGAAAGCCGTAGTCAAGTCAGGAAAGGCTCACCACTGTACGTTCCTCAGTTGGACTCCAAATCTAATGGGCCTCGTTCGTGTCACGTTTGGCACGAGAACCAGCCAACTTGGCATCCGAAGATGGAGGCTGGCCAGACGAAGTTGTCAGCGTGTGATCGACCAACTTGCCTCTTCGCGCAAACTTCAGTTTGCCGGCAGAAGGGGTGGAATGCAGACTTGTAGAAATAAGGGATCGAAGATTTTAGAAATCTGGGAGATTCTTAATTGACTCTGCATAAATTGGCGTGGCGATGAATAAAGAAGCATTCCAACGATGCAGGACTGTTCTGGATCTTCTGTGTTGACTTCATTCTGAAAGGTATGTCTGTGGCACCGCTAACAAATTCTACGCTAAATGTGAAAATTCCGCTATATGTTAAAACATTACACTAAATGTGAAAAAGTACGCCCGGTAAACATGAAAAAGTAACAAGTCTAAATGTGAAACATAGGGAGGTCCGCTAAAGGTGAAAAACTTCCTACGCTAAATGTGAAACATAGGGAGGTCCGCTAAAGGTGAAAAACTTCCTACGCTAAATGTGAAAACAACATTCATATTCAGTTCCGTATAAGACTGGAGTGTGTGTGTGTGCGTGCGTGTGTGTGAATGTGTGGGTGTGCATGCGTACGTGCGTGCGTGCGTGCGCAGAGATTGAAACTGTGACCACCTGCATGCCATTCACAGACTACACCACTAGGCTACACGACCATCCATGCTGTGGACTGTGTGTGCCAATGCCCTCCCTAGGCATGGTAGAGACTACAGGACAAACATGAGTTAATTGTAATTTTTAATTGGTTGATTAAAGTCAAGCAATATAGTTAATTTGAATTTAATTAATTAATTGCCCAAACTGATAGCATGGGTTAATTTTAATTGTTTGAATTAATTAATTTAAATATGTTATTTGCAATTTAAGTAATTAACTTTTCTAGTTATAATTACCCATATCTGCTATGTAGTTATATGAATCCTTGTTCGTAAAGAGGGTGGGCGAGTCCGTGGGTGTCTCAATGGGTGGGTGAGTGTTTTAGTAAGTGAATGTGTCGGTGAGTGGATGGGTGGGTGCGTGGGTGGGTGGGTCAGTGGGTAGGTGGGTGTGTGCGAGGGTGAGAGGGTGAGTGGGTCGATGCCCGCTGTTGCGATCCATTCGTAAAGATAACTAACTATAAGAATTATCGCTGATGAAAGTAGGCAGTTATTATTAATAATAATAATAATGTATTTATTTCAGACAATCATGATGTCCATATATACAAATACATCAATAAAAGTATGTAAATAATATAAAAATACATAGATAAGAACAATATGTTTAAAAATTATATAAATCCCGGACCCACTGGTGCCGCAGTTTCGAAGTACAATACACGTCGCTAGTTTTAATGCTATAAATAATGGGATTCAAAGACATGTCAATCCTATTCATTAAGCTAAAAATAGCCTTTCTGATTACACATTTACCCGAGCTGACATTAGCTGTAGCAAACATGTGGCTAGCGCTACATCTCATGGGCAAATTGTTCAATATCCTGAAAGAGTTGTTATATGCAACAATGAATTGATGAAAATTAACTTTTCTAAAGTTCACCCATAACGCACACATATAGATATTACCAAAATACGCTGTAAATAGCTTATTTTTTACAGCAGTTGAACAAAAGTGAAACTTTTGACGTAACATGTTACTCTTGGCATACAAAAGTCTCACTTTGGCTTGCATGTCAGACTCATCAGACAAGTTATTAGAAATGACATGTCCAAGATATTTACAAGAGGTGGCAAAGTTTAACTTCTTTCCTCCTAATGTCATTTCTTTAGACAGATTTGACTTTCTAGATTCAAAGTACATGACCAGGGATTTACTCGCATTGTATTGCACATCGTGCTCACATCCATATGAGTAACACATGTCTAGTAGTGTTTGCAGTCCTTTAGCAGAAGGTGCAAACAGAAGTAGATCATCGGCGTATATAAGGTGATTAACAACCATGTTACCAAGACTACAACCGATTTGTTTTTTGTGCAGTTGTATACTCAGATTATCCATATAAATGTTAAAAAGCAAAGGGGATAACTTCCCACCTTGCTTAACACCATTGCCTACCGAGAAGAAGTCCGAGTAGGTATTTCCCCATCGTATGCATACACATTGATTATTGAATTCATTGCTGAGTATTCTTAAGATATAGTTCGGTACATTTCGTTGTTCTAGTTTCGTTATAAGTTTATTTCGGTTGACACGATCAAACGCCTTTGATGCATCTAAAAATGCGACGTGCATAGCTGAACCATGTTCAGTGTAGAACCTTAATAATTCCTTAAATGCAAACACGCATAACTCCGTTCCATGTTTAGGCTTAAAGCCAAATTGATTAGGAGTGGTTTCCAAGTACATTTTCATTCTGTTAAAAAGAACAGTGTCTATTATCTTCGAAAATATATTCGATAGACATATTGGCCTATAATTCCCTTTGTCGTTTACTCGTCTATTTTTGTCTTTAATAATTGGTACAATAACAGACTGTGACATTTCTTTTGGTAAATAACCATGCACCAGAATCGAAGACACAAGGATAGACAAAAGCACAGCGAGTTGATAATCAGCGAACTTAATATGTTCTGCACTGATACCGTCCAGACCTGGTGACTTATTTTTTGAGAGTCCATTAATAATATCCATCAGTTCAACTGCACCAACAGTCATTCCTGTATTGTCAGTGGAACAGTCATAACAAACTTTATCACATCGACTATCCTCCACATCATTAAATAAATGTTCATAATGATGCTTCCACATTGACCCGATGTTTACGTCACCGTGTATATTATCAATGTTTGTCGGAAGTTTTACTTTACTGTTCGTACAGTGCTTAATTTCTTTCCAGAATTTGCGGTGGTCTTTCTGACACAACTGTTCTGCAATGTTATCAGCAATGATAGTTTCTTTCTCCCTTTTACATTTTCTGATCGCCTGTTTGAATTTCATTCTGGATAATTTCATAACATTAAAAATGTCACCTTGTCTAGGTTTACCAGTCTCTTTCCATATACAGTAAGCATCACGGGCTGCACAATGAAGCTCTTTCACTCGCTCGTTCCAACCTGGTACAACATTATACTTATAAGCACCTTTGCGATTTGACCGGAGTGTGTGACCACACCTCTTCAATGTAATCACGATAGAATTGTAAAAGTCATCGAGATCATCATGATGATTACAGTTATGACAATTGGGATCATTGCATCTAACACCCGGTGGAACATTCAGTTTGCTCAATTCAACGTTCGTGCATTCTCTATATGCATCAATATCTTGTGGGTTTAATCTGTCCCACTGTAAGCCTTGCTTACTCTCATTAGTATTGCCACTACCACTAACGCATTCTGGTAGAATATCACTGTCTATGCTGAACGATATCGGGTGGTGATCAGAATAAATAACATCATAAAGTATGGACATGTTAGATAGGCAATCCTTCGCATCCGCGGTACATATGATATGGTCTAGCCATGATGTAGTTCCCCAGGCAGAACTAACGTATGTATATGTGTCTATTGGGAGAGTATCTTGATCACATATAGCCAGAGTAAATTCTTTGCAGAAATCAAGTAAGATATTCCCAAAAACTGATTTCTTGGAAATATCCGCGTTAAAATCACCAACAATAGTGATGCACGAGCTATTAATATTATTAACATATACAGCAATTTTGGACATATAATCATTGAACTTGTCCCTGTTTTCCTCGCATTCATAAGGTAAATATACGTTTAGTAGATAATACTCCTTGTTACCCCAACAAATTCTTATGCCGCATAGCCAATCATAGCACTGGTCAAGAATGGTGATGTATTGATCAAGGGAATGTTTCCATAAAAAACCTACACCACCATACGGTCTACCAGTTAAAATACCACAAGATGCATCTACAGGAGAAACACCATAACCCACATAACCTTCGTGACAGGTGTTTAGTATATGGCAATCTTGTTTAGTGAGCATAAGCTCTTGTAGGCACAGTATATCACATTCCATTAACACATCATTTAAGAAGGGCATAAAACCTTTAAATCCATTACAATTAAAAGATGTGATGTTAATTTCCATAACTTAGTTCTTGGTGTTAAAGAATTTCCTCAAGTATACACCAGATGGCCAGTTGTCCGGGTCATAAAACTTAGATGCGTCATTGCATATAACATCAACCTTGAATGAGGCATAACTCTCATGCTTAGTTTTTAGTTTCACACATTTGGCCTCGAGCTTATGCACAGACTTCACATACAAAGACATGTCATCGACAGTGACCGTAGGATCTAGTCGTGAGACAAAGGCTGTCAGGAATCGTCCATCCTTTACTTTGAGCTGGTTACCGCATTTCCGCGTGCCGATCACCGCCTTCGAACCGTTACTGCGCCTTTTCTTGCCAGACACCAGCTTAAAGTCATCATCAACGATAGTCTTCCTTGGTTGTTTCGCGACACCCGGCGCACGGCTCCCGATAACGTTCGCAGCTGGTAGAGGTGTTATGTTAACCATCGCAGGGCTACGCTGACGAGTAGACGTAGATCGAATGTTACTCACGGTTACGTCTGCCGACGTGTGACTCGGTTCGGCTGTGGTGACTGCGCTGATCGGCGGCAGATTCACCCGAAGCGTCTGTCTATCATCTGTCGTGAGCTCAGGCTTACGCTGAGGCCATATCACCGGGTCAGGTTCCCTCGATTTGACGGCTGTCATGTCACGCCGCAGATCCGCCATTTCTGCCCGCATCGCACGAAACTCGGTAATAATGTGACCGAAGTCGATGTTGTTGACGTCGAGCGGCGGCAGGGTGGACAAATCCGTAACCGCAAACACTGGCAGTCCCCTAGGCGACTTGTGCAGCGCCCTCAGTATATCTTCAATGTTGTTTTTCTCTTTATGATGCCCTTGTCGGCGCCGGCCCTGACGCAAAGCAAGATTCTTGACGACTTCGCATTCGTATAAAGTCTGTTTAGCTGCTTCGATCTCGCTGGAAGTGAAGTGGTCTACGCACAACTTTACCAGCGTGTCATGCACCATGATGTCCATCTTGTTGAAGAGATAGCAAAGTATACTATTGCATACGATGTGAGTTTGGCCATCTGTCTGAACTTCGGCAGCACACTGACCACTGACCGGGGATCTGCAGTTCGCAGTGTGATCGCTGATTATTATTATGAAAATATATAATGTCCTAAACATATTTTCGTTCAAATTCAAAATGGTACAGAAAACAAAATAAGATATTCGACGAAAATACATCACCGAAATGCACATACAAATTAGTGCTCACATATTATTATAAATATTACTTTTAAATATAATGTGTCGTAAATAAATCCATACGTTGACAATATATTGGAATTGCGTAACTACATAACAATTATACCCGTACATGTACGTGGCATTATGTTTCCATATAAGTGCATTATCATGACATCACAACATCAGAATAACATTTTCGCACAAATTGTCACATGTTATTAGGTTTACAAAATAATATAACCGGGCTTAATTAATAAAAAATCTCCTAGACTACATAAAATGAATTATCTAACATAACAAATCGACATATTGTGATAAAAATCACTTACACAATACAAATAAAACATGTATTAAAAAGTAATGTCCATTATGTGACAAACAACTTCATTACCTGTCCAGCAGATAAAACAAACGTAAAAAGTTAACTAAGCAAGTTTTGCGAATAAAAGTAGGTAAATATTTACTACCCATGTCATAAACGATTTAGTCGTACTTAATATGACACACAAAGAAAACACTTATTCTAAGTAAACAACGTCGAAATGCACCAAGTTTGAGGTTACAAATTACAGAATGTCCAAATATATCTTGTCATAGGTAAATATAAATGTTGACAACACGCATAGCTCTAGGCCTAGCACTAGGCCTAGACCCCATACGCTTCTAAATAAATGTTTTTTCATAGAATCACGACATGAGCATAGGGTTTCAGACAAACATAAGCATATAAGATCTAGGCCTAGTGCTCTTAATTCACTCTTAATTGTTATCATTTTCAAAATCGTCTATATTATCAACAATTACAATTAAATCGACACAATTAAATATCACTTGTAACATAACAATATAAACGTTGCAAAAATGTTGCCAATTATGTGGCTATGTTGCGCAAACGTAACTTCAGCACCTGACAAGCAGACACATAATTGCATGGCGTTCATCATGCCAGATATGAAAGACTCATAAACTTAACTGTTTCCCATTAATTTCCCCATAAACTTCTTCTCATTCCGACAAATGACATACACACAATATCCTATCATTATATGTATACCATTACTACCACCCTTTTGATGGAATAAAATCACATATTTTGAAGGTACCTGGAAGTTGGGTTGCCATCACAATAATGCTTGCGTAGTACCATTTTGGGTAAGCCCAAAACAGTTCTCTTAACCGCAATGCAAGCCCGCTTCCCTTTCCCGCCAACCGTATTAGTTTACATATGGTCCATTTACATCGTGTGCCTTCGCTAAAGTCCAAACTCCCTTCCAGTTGCATCAAAAGGTCCGAACGAACATGGATCGTGTGTTTCGAAACATATGTCCATCTCTTTCTCGAGGTGCCTATTTGATAGCTCGTGTGAATACTTGCGGTAGATTGAAATATTGTTAGCCCCTAGATTACGCGCATAGCTAATTTTGCCAACTTCTGGTCCGGGTGCATGTCCCCTGTTGTCAAATTCTTGTTCAGACGAACTAGTCCACGTTATTTGATCACTAGCTACGACAACCTCACGTACATCATCACTATTTGCGTCTAAACATACGTAGTGCTCGCCGTTACCCTCATGGAAATGCCCTAAGATAACACAAGGTTGATCATTTGTCACCTGAGAAAGTCCATCAGGTTGAATGAGAGTCGTTCCATGATTCAGAGTAGATACTAAAACTATTTGGTGATTGAACAATTGAGACATTGCTTGCAAAGTTATTTGATCCACAAATTCATGTTGTAAGTTCATACGATGTAAATACTAAAGTCTCGTTTCGTTTAGATAACTGCTCCATGGCAGACCCTTCTCGGAGCTTCCCAATGCCCTGTGGGTATCCAGATAGTTCACTACTTCTCGTCGCAATGTATCTGCGCTTCTATGAATCCCCAGCTTTGCCAAATAATACGCCATTGCAACGAACTGACAACTGCCGTCACCTGGCGGATAGTACCTGATATGAAGACCGAATTCTGATACAAGATTATGTCGATTATTAGCCATGGTCATAGGTATGTAATACTTGACTTGAAAGTATTGTTCGGTGTTGATGTAAATTCTGTCACGTGACACAATTTTTCTATAGCGTGCTTTGTACGTGGAGGAAAGGATCCCACTCAGTAGAGATGTTTCTCTTTTTTGCATTCTACTATGCTACCATGCAGTGCCCATATCTTCTTTGGTACCTTGTGTTTTTGCAATTTTTATTGAACTAACACCCGTGCTCCCAGTTCGTATACAAAGGTTTTCAGACTCCGCATCAACGCTTTATTTTTGCGCTCATTGCAATGACGAGTGGCTTTTTCGGCTACTTTTCGCACCGCGTTGCATATGTTTAATCGACTCCTGTCATCACCTTCACGAATTTGAACAGCAGCCACACGGGTATTGAAATTACGCTGTCGACCAAGTCAAATGAAATTAGCTTTTTCAGTATTTGGTTCATTCTTTCAATTTTGCCCTGACTTTGAGGATGGTACGGTCTACTGGTTCTGACGGTTATGTGTTTGTTCTTTAGCCATCTTTTCACATATTTCCGGAATTCGGTACCACAATCGTGCTGAACGAGACGGGGGTACTCATACAATTCTAAGATGTCCTTGAGCCTGACCATTACTGTCGAGGATTTTGTATTAGATAAGGGTCTTAACCAAGTGTATCTACTGAACACGCCAAGAACGCACAACACGTAAGAATACGCAGTGTCAGCATATAGTATTTTACTCCTTGTCATGTCTACAAGATCTATTTGGAGTTTGTCCTGTACTCCTCTGCTTCGAATGTTTGTGTGCGGAGCTTTATTCAGGAAGCGCGCCGTCATTATCTGGTGTCGCGTGTCTTGGGAAAGCACATGACTTATTGTATGTTCCGACAAACACATCTCATTCTTAAGTGAATGATGCATGCGCCGTTGTCCAATTCCTCTCCGGCGATCATATTGCTCCTTGACCAACTTAATGACATGGGACGTTTTAAAAATGTTCTTGTTGTCGTAATACAGGTATGTGCCGACTAACTTGTAGCTGAGCCTGTTTCTGTAATATTTGGTCAACGCGCTCCTTTCAGCAGTCGTCCGTTCGTAAACAGGGGGCAATCGATTCCCACTCAACAGCTGTTGTATTATCTCGAAGTGAGTGTCGGGTATCTCGCAGCGAAGCACCCACAAGCCAGAAGGAGAGACGAAATTAGCAACCTGCGGAAAAAAAACGAGAACATGTACCTATCGTTTGAACTATAAACAGAGTTTCAATCCGAACTGATAATTATGCGCTAAACGCTCAGGGTGATATTACGGTTAGTGTACGGTTTTAGACTAGGGTTTGGGTTAGGGCTAAGATCAGGTAAGCTTTGGATTACATTCAGGTTAGGGTCCGGGTTAGGGTGTGTTACAACTATTAATGTAATAATCAACTGATAGTGTAATATGTGCCCGATAATGAATTGAAATTAACCAAAATGGTAATAAAATAAATAAATCAATTATGTAATAAAATTGACCAATAACATAAGTGTCTGATACCGTAATAACAACGACCCTTAATGTAATAAACCTTCTGTCCGATGTGTAATAATTTTTTATTGATAATGTAATACCTTTTTCCTGCCCATAATGTAATAATTGCTGACGCATTCATGTGTGTGTGGGGGGTGCTTGTATGCGGCGTGTGCGTGTGTGTATGCGTGTCCGTGTGCGTGTCACTAGTAGACGCTCTTATCTACATATGTGATTCCTTAAAACTTCACAACAACCTAAATTTCAATGATCACAATTATTATAACTAATACAGCTCACCAAATACAAGCAAGTATCTTTATAACTAGAATGAACAAGTCGGTGCGTTACCGCTCTCTGTCCTATCACGCACCTCAATTACATTCAATTATCTACCTACAGCTATCAAGCCGTCGCCATCCTCTCCAATATTCAAAAAAACGTCTTTAAAATACATCCTCCAAACATATAATGAACCAGCCGTGCACTACGCAGCACAGTTACCATGATGCTATTCATATCATGAATAACATCACTGGTTATATTTCAGTTGCATCCTACTAGATTAGAAATTGTATTTGGACTTTTAACAAACAACAAGAATTCATGTTCTATGTAGGCGTATTATGTTTGCATGGATTTTGACTATACTCGGATTACCTGTAGTCTATATTTGTGTGCATTGTGTGTAATAATATGTGTCCGTTTGGCATGTATTTTTACACAAGTTAAGATGGTTAACATTAACTTAATTAGATAACTTCTGCATTACAAATTAACGTAACCGAAAAAAGCCTAAATTAACGTAACTTAACTACTTGACGTTAACGTTAATCGAAAACTAAAAAACATGTGGTGTCACATAGCGATCTCGTTTGAACTGGATAAGCACCAGCGTTGTTGTTTGTTAATAACATTTGGATGCATAATGAAAAAATTATAAAAAAAATTAATTTACTACAATCACTCCGTAAATACAACGCACACTTATGCTTTATCAAACACTGTGCAGCTTGAGCATTTGCCTACGATTCTACAACCAAATTGGGTGTCAATGCAGCACGTTAACACGTTGTTGTGACGGATCGTTTACATTTAGCACAGCCACAGTGTGTTACATATTAATTTGTAACAAGAACAGTATAGCCTAAATCGTTAATTTAATTAGTTAGTTTGACAATTTAACTAAACAAGTTAACGACCCAAAAAGATTATTAACTTAAGTTAATCGAAGCACTTTCATAGTCCTTTTAATTGTTAATCGCCTCATTCCAATAAAAATACCCTGTAATTTATATTATCAGTCAAAAGTTATTACACTCGGGGGCAGAAGGTTTATTAGATTATCTTTCGATATTATTGCATTAGTTGGTATTTATGAGAGTATCGGTTTGTTTTATTACATTATCGGGCACGTATTGGCACGTACCGGGCACTTGGAAACTGTCTTGTCTCGATTCTTGCATTAGGCTATCAGTTAATGATCATACAATTTGGTTATGGCAGTGCACTGTATCCTATTTCATGGGCATGTCTACTAGTTTCATTCAGCTCATTTCAATGTAGAATGTCAGTTAGTACAGCCTCAGCAAAATAAGCAAATAAACTGTTGCCCTATGTTGACGCTAGCTACAATAACTCGACTGTGACGTGACGTAGGCTACAGTCTGCTGCTACACAAACTTCACAGCGACATCATGTTTTACCATGGCGAACACGACTCAATAGGTTAGTGTCGTCTGCTCTGCACTGATTATCGCCCACTAAAATTGTATTAACTTGCTTCTAATTTAACACAATTAATATATTACCAGCGAAGCATGACTGTTTAGTATTTCGCTCGCTAACACAACGGCAAGCTTGAATTACTACAAACGGCAGCGTGGCTATTTGTTCGCGTGAATGTACTTAAACCACATGTTAGAATCGAAGTCGAAACTTCAATAATATCCCCGCTAGTTGCGCAAGTTGGCGTTAGATTAACTTATTGCCATCGGTAGATGCTATGACATATTGTAAAAATCCTGAAAGGATATTTTATTTTTATTTCATATTTTAAAACATTGTTTCGTGATAGAGTATAGTCGGTGATGTTTGTGAATACGTCGTTCGTACGTAGTTAGTTAGAATAGTCAGACGAGCATTACTCATCTAGTGAACTGCCGCTGTCCAGTTGACTAATGTCCGACGCGAAACGTGATATGTCTAGTTGATGACAGTCAATTAATCTAACACCAACTGTCAACACTAGAGAGCAGTCAGCCGGATAGGAAACCGTTTAATAGCCAGTTTGCAGGTGGTCACATTTTTAATCTCTGCGCACGGATGCACGCAAGCACGCACGCACGTGCGCACGCACAAACTCAATTCTCATATGGAACTTAATATGATTTTTTTTACATTTAGCGTAGGAAGTTTTTCACCTTTAGCGAGCCTCCCCATGTTTCACATTTAGCGTTGATACTATTTCACGTTTACATGGCGTACATTTTTCACATTTAGTGTAATTTTTTCACGTATAGCGGAATTATCACATTTAGCGTATACTTTTTTCACGTTTAGCGGTCCTGTTACATTTAGCGGAATTTTCACATTTAGCGATGCTACATATGTCCTTCTTGACCTGCCTCCCCATATCGGGCCAAACGAATTGTACCATGCTTATTCACACTTAGTCTTTTGTTTCTGTTCGAGCATAGGCAAAGCAAGTCAATATGGAATCTTCGACATGCAGCCATGAGAGCTGCCACCTAGTGAATATGCATGTGATTAAAAGGCACTAATTACGAAAACAGTTTAATGTCGGTTTATTAGCTGTGTGACATGTTTCAATAGAAGTTTAATGTTGAATAGTTGTTATAGTATAGTATTATCTGATAAAAAATTATCCTTATGTAATTTGTTATTTCATAGTTGGCCTGATCGAGAGCCAATCATCGTCTCTACCCGAATCTGGGGTGAAGCCCCGGCCCTACCTGTAACATTGGCTGGATCTTAATAATCCAGGCCGTTGTGATGGGACAATGCTGCCACCTCACGGTGCCTGGATAATCGAGGCTAGTCATTTGTCGAATAAATAATCAAATGCCAATGTGGTATCAAGAATGATCAAGTAAGTAAATATCGTCCATGTTGTACTCCCACTGTCTTATACATGGTATACTTAAAAATTGTAGTTTATATTTAACGTTGACACGAATTGTGTTCAGCAGGTGTATTAAAGAAAATAATTTGTATGTTGTTAATATCTAATTGCACATACTAACACATACCACATACACACGCACGTACGCAAGCACGTACGCACGCACGCACGCACGCGGGCACACATACACAAAGACAGACAAGGAGATAGAGAGACATCGAGATTATAGAGACAGAGATAGAGATACACACAGAGACAAACACATAGATATAGAAACAGACACATTAACGTTTTAAATTTAGTAATAATATAAAACTAAAATGTTCATTACCAACCGATCACCAACCTATATATATATATATTGTTTTATTTCACATATCACCACACTTGTTATTGTAGCGTTCCAAATTTACAAGAAAACGTTTATTTTATGATATACTAACCTTAATTGATCATAACAAACAACTATATACTAACATATATACGATATCAACATGCTCTAGAGTGTTTTGAAATTAATTTGGAAACAGTCTAGAGTGTTTTCAAATTGGATAGTGTTTTTAACTTTCTGCAGCACTTCCTCTAGCAATTTGAAAAAATGTCACCATGGAAAACACTACGGTAGCGTTTTGATATTAATTTAAAAACACTCTACACAGTGTTTTGTTTTCACATTAAGTTGAAGACACTAGTTACCGTAGTGTTTAAATGGGTGAGGGTTTGGAAATTGCCACACCGGCCCATCTGACCCCCTAATTCGAAAATGAGACTAGTGTGGAAGGACCTACCTAGGCAAAATTGCTAGACAAAAGTAGGGATCACTAGCCATACATGCAGCTGAATTTGCAATACAAACAACGAACAGTGGACAATTAGCAGCAAGTGTATAGCAATGAATGATTAGCAGCATGTACGTAAAATCTGATCAATCCAGCCAGTGTGTTTGAGAGCAAAAGAACTTTGACAACACTGCTAGACGCAGTACATCTGAGAATACTACAGCCAGTGTGATGGTGGACAGACAGAACATTGACACCACTGCTAGATACTGTACATGTGTGAATACTACAGCCAGTGTGTTTACGGACAGACAGAACATTGACACCACTGCTAGATACTGTACATGTGTGAATACTACAGCCAGTGTGTTGGCCGACAGACAGAACATTGACACCACTGCTAGATACTGTACATGTGTGAATACTACAGCCAGTGTGTTGACGGACAGACAGAACATTGACACCACTGTTAGATACTGTACATGTGTGAATACTACAGCCAGTGTGTTGGCGGGCAGACAGAACATTGACACCACTGCTAGATACTGTACATGTGTGAATACTACAGCCAGTGTGTTGGCCGACAGACAGCATTGACACCATTGCTAAATACTGTACGACGTCTATGAATACTACAGCCAGTGTGTTGGCCGACAGACAGCAGTGACACCATTGCTAAATACTGTACGACGTCTATGAATACTACAGCCAGTGTGTTGGCCGATAGACAGCATTGACACCATTGCTAAATACTGTACGACGTCTATGAATACTACAGCCAGTGTGTTGGCCGACAGACAGCATTGACACCATTGCTAGATACTGTACGACGTCTATGAATACTACAGCCAGTGTGGTGACGAACATATTATAATTAGCCTTTAATTAACTTGCGTCGTCGTGGACAAGTACATTATTATAGGGGTGTTTTTCATGATGCATAATTAGGTAGGGCTCATTATTGCATTCTTAGTTATTTAATTGATTCAATCCGGTCATGTGTTATGCAATTAGGACTGGGTATATAACCCATTGACAGGTAGCAAATATCATATTTGGCAGAGATCGGGCACGTGTAAATTTTGAAGAGATAACGGGACTGTAATAGCGTGGTGTCACCCCGGTGCCCAGAAGTGTCTTGCAAAGATCAGAGCACGATGAGAAATTTAGAAAGGATACGGGGCTGTACTGGCGAAGTGTCACCCCGGTGCCTAGAGGTAGGCAAAGTGAGAACGTGCGTGGTTGTGTGGGAACCAAATACGTGTTGTTGCCATAATAAAAGTATACATGTGGAGGCGTCTGCAAGAGTGCAGACGAGGTTCTCTACACAGCGGAGAAGGAGAGCAAACTGCCTGCGACAGCTCTGCGTAGCGGGACGAGCGCTTGGCGAAGATTCGTGGCAAGCGAAGCGCAGCGAGGACGGGTGTCGTCGGCAGACCGACGAGACGAGGGGCAACGTCGCAAAGCGAGACAGCCAGGTCAACGTGACCGGGCGAACGCGTGACTGCAATCGGAGCGGCAGACAGCGGGAAGGACACTTCCGGCAGACGGTCAGCCGAGCCGTGTCTGCGAGCCGGCGGGTCAACGGGACTAACACTTCCGGCGAACGATCATCGTGTCCGGGTGTGATCTCGTGGCTAGATAGCCAAGACGGGCCAACCGAGCGAGTGTGACGAACTTTCAGTCGACTACGTCGTATATAAGGAAGTGACAATTTGTTGTTATATCTTGCTGTTAGTAACGGCCTAGTCTATTGTGAACTGTCGATAAATTGTATGTGATTAAGATATTTTATCACTGTATTCTGGGAATAGTGTAGATTCCCGATCTATGCGTATACTTATGAGACTAGTCTTCCCTATTCTGGGGATGGTGTAGATTCTTTCATGTTACCTACCTAAGTCCGAGCGGACCTGAACTTGTAATAAGTTGACACATAAAGTTCTCTAGAGTGTGGATAATACTTAGTTTTTTGAACGGGCCGTTTGAGTATTTTGTTTGGTTTCAAAGATTATCTGTGAGCCGAGGTAGGGTAGACTAGAGGGTAGATGTTGTTGTGTTTATTTTTGCTATTACATAGGTTTGATTTTGTATTTAGATATGTAATAACATGATTTAAATTTCTATTGTTTCTTGTTGCGTTGATCACGGTTGCCGCCCGCATTCACAAGCGTTGACCTAATTAGCACTGAACCCTACTAGATCTGAGCCATCTAGTTACGGAGACCTCGCCGATCTGTGGCAATGCCATTTGTGAATACTACAGCCAGTGTGTTGACGGACAGACAGAAAGTTGACACCACTGCTAGGTACGGTATGACATCTGTGAATAATGCAGCCAGTGTGTTCACGGACAGACAGAAAGTTGACACCACTGCTAGGTACGGTATGACATCTGTGAATAATGCAGCCAGTGTGTTCACGGACAGACAGAAAGTTGACACCACTGCTAGGTACGGTATGACATCTGTGAATAATGCAGCCAGTGTGTTGACGGACAGACAGAACATTGACAACTCTGCTAGGTACGGTATGACATCTGTGAATAATGCAGCCAGTGTGTTGACGGACAGACAGAACATTGACACCACTGCTAGGTACGGTATGACATCTGTGAATAATGCAGCCAGTGTGTTGACGGACAGACAGAACATTGACAACCCTGCTAGGTACGGTATGACATCTGTGAATAATGCAGCCAGTGTGTTGACGGACAGACAGAACATTGACACCACTGCTAGGTACGGTATGACATCTGTGAATAATGCAGCCAGTGTGTTGACGGACAGACAGAACATTGACAACCCTGCTAGGTACGGTATGACATCTGTGAATAATGCAGCCAGTGTGTTGACGGACAGACAGAACATTGACACCACTGCTAGGTACGGTATGACATCTGTGAATAATGCAGCCAGTGTGTTGACGGACAGACAGAACATTGACAACACTGCTAGGTACGGTATGACATCTGTGAATAATGCAGCCAGTGTGTTGACGGTCAGACAGAACATTGACAACACTGCTAGGTACGGTATGACATCTGTGAATAATGCAGCCAATGTGTTGACGGACAGACAGAACATTGACACCACTGCTAGGTACGGTATGACATCTGTGAATACTACAGCCAGTGTGTTGGCAAACATTTGAAACAGAACGATTCGTTAATGTTGGACACTAGACCTAGTAGCACATTTTATAATTGTAATTTTTCAGTATTTGCTGTCTGAAAGCAGAACTAGTGTTTGTGTTAAATTTACTATTTTATTTGAATTGTTTAGTGATTTTTCAGAACATTATAATTTTAGTATAATTCTGGGTATGCTTAGTTCTCTGAAGAATTACAACATCCTAAAGATAAAATGGAGGAACGATGTGGAAGGACTGTTTAGTGATTTTTTAGAAGATTATAATTACTACTATTATTTTAAAATAATTCTGGGTGTGCTCAGTTTCCCCAAAGACAACTTCTAAAAACAAAACGGGGGAAGGACGTGGAAGGACGTAACTATGTTGTGTATTATGTTTTAATGTAGCTTGTATATATTGTTAATGTATGTTATCTTAATGTATACTCTCTGTTCAGAGTCCACTATGTTTGGTAATTCGTGGTCTGAATGATCGAATGGGAGTTTGAGGTACCTTTATAAACTTCCACACTAGCATCAGAACTATTATTTTATACACTAATAATTTCCGGTACTAAAAAGGCTGGGTATTTAATGTGTATTTTGTACCATTATTTTGTCTTTGTTTGTTGTAGTTGTTGCTCCATGGAGGAATGTAATCTAGTTTATATATATATATATATATATATATTAGTTAATTCTTCTTTGGTGAATTCATTCACTTCCTATCTACCTGCTTTATCTATCTGTCCGCTCGTCCATCCCCTGCTAAAAAATTACAACGGTTTACTAAAGTAAATTTACTATAGGTTACTATAGTAAACACTATACTAAACTACAGTGTTTTTGCTGTATATTTTGCCATGTTTTACCATAGTAAATACTATGGTTTACTATAGTAAATACCTAATTTTATTATGATGAATATCACGTTTTACCATGGTTTTTCTACAGTGAATACCATATTTTCCTATGATTTACTATGGTGAAAGCATGGTAAAATGCAATATATAGTATGGTTTACTATAATTCACCATGATTTACTATGGATATATCATGGTATATCATAATAAACTGTAGTACATTTTAGCAGGGTTCGTCTGTCCGTCCATCTGTCTGTGTTTTTGTTGGTCCATTGACATCTGATTTACTAATTGGTGTTGCATCTCGGCAAACACTTAGGTATTGATTTAGAGTTATATACTTTTATCTGTTAACAAATCACGTGGTCAGTCATTCACCAGGGGCACCAAGTTGAAGTTGCGATTGATTTATTGTCACATAATGTTAATATATGCAGCATGTAATGTCATAATTGGTGACAGCATAAAATAAGTGGTCACAGAAACGAAATTAATTTCAAAATACGACAATATCGATTAATCTTGTCCTTGGTTTGTTGAGCGATAATCGTTGTGTGCTCGTTGAAACTAATACACAATAGTTTTATTTCTCGCAAAATGTCTGTATCCAGTTGGATAGAACGACGTCATACCACTGCTCACTTCGATGTACTCCGTCGAGGGTCCAGTCCAGGACTCCGAGAGACATGTGGTAGATGTCGAAAAATGGAAAGATATGTCCATCTCTTTCCATCAGTTCTGTTCGAAGGACGTCGAACAGTTCGTGGTTTATAAGTTCTATGAATGCGTTTGTTTCCAGTTTCTCATTGAACATCACGTCTCTCCAATACTTGCTTTTATGCTGCTGGTTTTCACTGATCTTGCTAAACCAGAAGAATTGTGTATGCTTCGGAACGTACTTCTTAATGAGCATCTTCAGGTATTCCATGTCGCCCCGTATCTTATGCAGCCAAGATCTCGCCTTGTCGTGATTCCCGGAGAACAACAATATCACATCCGGGTAGTCGCCCCCGAGATACTCGCCAAGTATAAATTCCTGGTAGGTGTTTGACTGACGGCACTCCGGCGCATCTTTTGAAGGAAAACAATTCTTCTGCCACCGATTTCGCACGGTGGTTACCTCCGTGTCCAGATAGAACTCCATCGAGATATATTCGAGTTTTATTTCAGTCGTGTTGTCACTGCACGTTACTGCCGTGCTGGTGCAGCCACCGCAATCTTTATGGTGTACCACGATGTCTGATGCATTCAGCTTGGTCCCTTTTGTAAAGTAGTTCACGTCAGGTTTTGTACGCCCATTCTCCACTTTCACTATCCAACATTTCAGAAATTTCTCCAGTTGCTTCTTCGTAGCCCGGAAGTACCGCAGTCCGTTGGAATCTCCGAGTATGACGAGTTTTGTGACGTTCCGTCGCGTCAAACACTCCCGCAAGCGTTCCTTCGTGATGTCGTCGGTCGGAAAGCAACATAGATCGGGAATATATGACGAGTTCAACCATCTGCCACTCGTTGGGAAATAATTATGCTCGACGCAATATTTTTTGATGACTTCCACAGAGCAAAGAGGCTTTTGTTTCATGATAAATCTGAGTGGCAGTTGTTCACGCCATACCACTGACTTTCGGAGCACCATCAACAGTACACTGCAGACTGTTACTTTGACGAAAATCGCAGAAATAAAACAGCGCGAGGTCTTCCCCGTGGTCATCGTCAGGTTATCAGGAACTGCCTCACCAAGTCAATGCCCGCTCAGTCTCCGTCGTATTGATGTTGCGCCTGAAACAGACCAAGGGTAGGGTTCACCACCAATACGCCACTAAACTAAACACAGCTGGTACCCTCCTGTTGTGCTAACCCAATTCGTTATGTTTAGATCCACGCATTCCAAGAATGTGTACGAATGTACGTAATACGTATGGTAAGCAGTTCTCAGGCCGTTGCTATAATATCGCCACCTCAAGTAATACTTATAATAATAATAATGTTTTATTTAAAACAAAAGTCCATATGTACATACAATACAAATAAAAAAAAGTAATAAATAACTAAAATACAAAGATATAGATGCACATGAAATAAAAATAGATGGTTAATAAGATGTATATAAAATGTGTGTTCAACTTTAAGTATACAGTTGGGTAGTCCAATATTTAAACATAGGACTTCTAAAATGTATATCAGTATAAAAATAATTCACAAAAAGTGGATTTTCAGACCGTTCAAGAAGACATAATAAGCTATATATGGATGAACGCATAAGTTCATTAAAAGATGTAACATAGTGTGTAGCAAACATAAAATTTGCGCTAGAGCGTGACGACAAATTGTGTAAAATTCTAAAACTGTTGTTATTATAAGTAATATCGTGGTTTAATGCAATACGTGCATCCTGTTAGTAATTTAATTAGTTGTTTGAAACATATTCCTATTATGTTATTTGTAAACTACTGCATGTGCAAAGATGTGTCTGTAAAACTGGTACGTAAAATGAATCGCTGTCTAATTGTTATCTGAAGGATTGATGAAATAGTACAGAAGTGGGCTGATGATGAATTTGATTATTTTAGTATAAGTTTTGTATTGGTGTGGTTATGATATAATGGTATATTAGTTTAAGTGAGGAAGACGGTTTTAGCCAAATGACATTCATAGACGTCTACAATGTAACATATTGAAAGCATTAAGAGTGTTATTAATCTCCTCTTGTTTCCCTGTCGTCAGGGGCGAGGCAGGCCATGTTTCCCTGTCGTCAGGGGTGAGGCAGGCCATGTTTCCCTGTCATCAGGTGTGAGGCAGGCCATGTGTCCCTGTCGTCAGGGGTGAGGCAGGCCATGTTTCCCTGTCGTCAGGAGTGAGGCAGGCCATGTTTCCCTGTCGTCAGGTTCGAATCTTGTGCGGCGGTTTCAAACCTTAGAAAAGTTCGTTGACTATTGGTTGCTCCAGTTCACTCAGCTGTATGAATAAGTATCTGGCTATAGACAGTGGTGGATATTTGTGTACGAACAGTCTTCGCGCATTAATTGCACCTTGGCTAGATGCTTCACAGAGAAGTCGAGATGGTGTTCGATTGAACATGTCTGCCAGGGAGTAAAGAGTATAGCGCTTTGAGCAGTCCTGAGGACTGCGCTGTAAAAGAACTTACCTTTACTTTTAGTCGCCTCCTTTCCCCTCCTCACGCCGAGCATCTGCTTTCTTTGCCAGCCGTTCTCATCCCATTCTCCCTACATGTCCAGCCCAGTTCAGTCTACTCCGCACCAGCTTCTTCTTAAAACTGTCGTTTACTTCAACTTCCTCTCTCAGCTCTTCCATTCCTCTCTTATCACTTCCTTTCACTCCCGCAATTCTTCTGACCCAGTTATTTTCGCAAACCTGCACCCTCGCAGCTTGTTTCTCGGTCAGTTCCATAGTTTCTAGGCCATACATGTACGCCGGGGCACCATATGAACAGAGCACCTTTCCTTTGAGTGTACGCGATATGCGCCTGTCTCCCATCACACCTTCAACTTTCTCCCAACCTTCTACTTCGATGAGCGAAGGAACATATGAAGATATGTTCCTTCGATCATCCTTACCTCTGTCTCTGGGCCTTCCATCCATCTCAATGTCGCCATCGCAATCTCTCTTGGTACGGTGCCATATGCTTTCATCAGGTCTAACCCTACTGCCATATCTTCCTGTCCCTCCAATTTCTTTTTCACTAGCTGCCTCATGACAAACGTCCCGTCAATTGTTGCCCGTCCTGTTCTAAAGCCCTGCTGTTCTTCACCACTTTCCCCTTCCACTACTGCTCTTATTCCGCCATATAGGATTCTTTCCAGCATCTTCAACATATGGCTCTGCAAAATAATACCTATGTATTTTCCAGGGTCATCCAAGTCTCCCTTTATTTTCACACTGGGACAATCAGTCCCGTCTCCATTCTTTTGGGATCTTCCCCTCTCTCATGCAGGTGTTCAGCAATCTTTTTGTCCACCAAATTCCAACTCGTTCAGCTACCACCAGCATCTCCACTCGCACTTCATCAATACCTGCCGCCCGACCTTTCTTCAACTTCTTCATTGCTCTCTCTACCTCACCATCCACAATCTCCTCCACACTTATTTCTCCCTCTACAGCACTTGGTAGATCTAGTTCTCTGATTCCTCTTTCCTTTAGCATTACCTAGAATTACTCCTCCCAGAAATGTAGCACATATTTCGTGCCTGTAACTAGCTTTCCGTTCTTGTCTTTGATTACTGTTCCAGCTTTCGCATTCTTGCTGCCCTCATTCCTCTCACGGGCCATCTTATAATCATATTCTTTCCAAGATATGCTGCATAATTATTTTGTATCTACGTTGTAAAACAAACTTACATATTTAATGTGTTCTCCTGGATTCACTACCAAATGTAATTCAATTGTAAAACGATATTGTTAGATACTTAGATATGCTATTCTTACCGACATGTCGAAAACAGGTTTTGATATTGACAGAACATGACAGTCGCGGACTTGTAGCATTTTCATCGTTTAAATCAGTGTTTTCTTTCATCCCTCTTCCGAACAACTGTCGCCATCTATTAATATTAGACTATTAAATACTACATCAACCCAAATCGGTTTAACCAAATCAGCCGGAAATCTGCATAACAACAAACGTATTTGGTGCTCGAACGGTATAGACGCGTGTCCATGGCACGTGTCCCCTAGACCTTTTGAATGTGCCCCTGTAACGTACCCCAAATACATTTGGAGTGTGCCCCGTTTTGGTGAGTCTCAAGAATGAGTGCAATTGAAGGTTTTTGTTAAGCTTCCAAAATTATAAAGGTCGGCGCGAAAAATTTTCAATAGCCGTCCCCTCTACACTCCCCAGTCTTCCGATGTCATGATCCGACAGCTGAGTCGTGCTGAAGCTCCGGCTCAGCCAATCCAATATTAATTTTTTTCCGACCCGAGAGAAGGTTCTTTGCCGGCCCTCAAGGGATTGCGCAATTGTAGGATTTGGTCCCCCTAGACAACCCTCTCTGGAATTATCTCTGCGCTGTGACATTGTAACTCGTTCAACTTGATAAATGTGTTATACAAAAGAGTATTATCCTGTGTCACGGTGTATATATATGATGCAAATCTGCATTAAAACGAGACTCACACGTATTGCTCCCAATATTCAAAATATCCATAGTTTAGTGGTAACCCGGAAAATGTGTTCAATAGTTCCAACGAATGTTGCATGTCTCTTTGCTTTTATGACGGAGTCTAAACTAGTAACTAAGATCTAAAGTTCGAAGTCTGAAGAAAACAACTATTGGCAAATGTCTACATAAAGCGTTAGCTGTGCGGTTAGCTATGCGAATTCATGACCATTTCCATCTCTCGAACATTTCAAGTATGTACTTACGTACACCCTCCACACACACACGCGCGTGCACACACACACGCGCGCGCACACACACACTAACGCACACGCACAAACGCGTGCGCGCAAAATCACTCACTCGCAAAACACTCAAAGATGACATGTGTATCTTGCAAAAACTGTGGTCCACTGCTTGATGCACTAACGAAAGATCCGTACTCACTCTTAAATCATATTGACTACATCGAAGGATGTGCAAATGGAGTGCTTCATGAAATCCTGTCCGGTTGCCGTTTTGCCATGGTCACACCAAAATTTGGGTGTGGGCTACATGCTTAGATAATGTATGTGTGGTCGCAATGTTACTGTACTGTGCAACCGATAAATGGTGGTAGATTAATTTGATATATTACCCATGGATATCGAATATGTATGACGGTACTGTGTGAAATTGTTCGTGATGTCGACGACGAAACCGAAGTGACTTTTTCAATGGCTTCCTCAAAAATAAACCTATTGAATATATATATATATATATATCGTACATATATATTCAATAGATTTATTGTGTAGTGTGTGTGTAGTCTTTATTTGTGCTTACACTCCGGCTATTGCGATGCCAAATTTTGTATTGTACGTCTTTGTCTATAATGGAAATATAAAAAAATCAGATTATGCAAAATGGCCACTCAGAGTCACCCTTAGGCCTGAATGTAAATCCAATTTTCAGAGTCAAACCAGGTGATTTGAGAGGGTTGCCCACTTAATTATTATTCGGGAAGGTTTGAAGTTTAAAAAAACAGACAGAGCAATCAAATATAGCATCACTTCGACCACCGTGTTCCCAGACTAGTATAAATGATGTACTTCTGCACTTGAGGTAAAATAGCTGTCTACGTCGTGCCCCGTTGATTTAGTAATTTTGGCAGAAGTGCATACCTTTTAACCTCATCTTTCAATGTAAAGTTTATTGTCATCGACATATAATCAAAAACTAATCAAATATACGCGAACAAGAACCCACGCATTACACAAATATAGATAATACGAGTAATTCTCTTTCTCAAACACGGCCGCAATACGATCGAACTCGGCCAATTCCGAGTCTGACTACCCGTCATGCAGGACGTGAAGGCGACGACGTTATTAGTTGACAGTTTACGACGTAATCGGATAAAAATATACACAGTCAATTAATAATATATGCTCATATGCACACATACAAACATGCATGCACGCATATATACACACATGCACACACACACACATACCTACGTCGTCGATGTTTAACAAGCCCCTTCTGTTGCAATAGTGTGCCGTCGTGTAGTTGACTAAGAATGTTACGTATCTTATCTTCATCAATTATACATAATTTGCTAACCAATCAACCTAAGAGCTACATACGATATATAAACATGATACTATGCAACACAACGAGCGATTTATCAGCCACCTGTTAATGTTTATACAGCTATTTCCGTCTTGCTAATGGATGATCCGATGCAACGCCTAATTTACGCTGAAAACGTTCTCCTGAAAAAATACATACATGTACACTTCCAAAATGTTATTCATGTGACCAAAATCAGTAAACATTTTTTTTATAAATTAACAGAAACTCTTGGAGGCATGTACCTACACCGTTTTGATTATATCAGTCGTTATAAAGAATATTTACTGCCAGATGCAATTCATACGATTATATAATTTAGATAGACATGTAATTTAAAACGCCGACATATGTTAAAAACATTATTTGTCATAACTGCGGTGGCTCCTATGATAGTGACAGTATGTCTTAATGGGAGCCACTGACCCCAAACTTAATACTAAAAAGGTTCTTTTCTTTTAATTAACTATTTTGCTGGTTTAAAAAAATTGTACACACATTATTATATATTCATGTCTATTTTATTTGTGTAGATGCACATTCCTGATATGTTTAATGTGTCATTTGTTATATTTTGGGGTCAAAATAAACTTCTTATTTTTAGGACTGTGGGGTGCCTAGGCCGTGGATGATCGGTTATCGTAGGGCATAGTCAGGGAACATATGCAACCAAACAGGTGCCCGTGGGAATTTAGTGATGAAAGCAAACCATCAGTGTAGGACCCAAAAAACAAGAAAACACTCGATAATCTGCGGATCTGTTCAGTCGTGTTATGGGTGAATTTTTGTAATGCATAGGAGACACACCATCTACATCTGATATGTTTAAATTTTGGTAACTATGACGAATTAAGTTTTCCGTGAGAAAGCGTAGATCAATGAGAGCACAACACTGTGTGGAAAGTTGTGCCCTCAGATTAGTCGTTGCCATGGTAACAAACAAAATGGTTGCCGCATTGGGAAAAGGTCGTATGTCTTTACCAAAGCAGATAAGATCACAATTCCTTCGCTGTCATATCTAATCTAATCTAAAATACACTTTGTTTTTAATACAAGCAAATAGTCAAATAGTCGATGTTTTTCGTTATAAATACCCAAATCACAAATAAATTACAACTTATTATAAATTTCTCTATAGTATTATTGAGAACGTAATTCAGAAAAAAACATTCTATACACAATTGTCCTGTCATTAATATTATTTGAATATGTTGAATGCAAATCCAACACATTCCAGTACCTGTAAAAGGCCGCCAAATATAGAACAATGAAATGTATTACTCGATGGACGCATGGTTAGATTGTCCACGAATATATGTGATTTCAAGGTGTGTTATTGTTACAACAATAACCTTTCATGACAAGAAAAACACAAATCTGCTGGAATATGGGAAAACTTGTTTTCAGTAAATGTTTACAAATTGCATTTTTTTAGGTGTAGGCCTAGTGTTTTTTAATAATGGCTCGTCACTCGTGGTATCTAATATTGCAAGTTGTAGGCCTACTTATCTTAAAGAGTTCCAAACAAGACGGTAATAAATATACTACAAGACGGTAATAAATATACTAATAAATTTTAGAACTAAACGAGTGGAACGCGACACGCTGTGTCCGGTATGCTTGCGTAGACTGCGATACAAATCTGCGAACCCTTGTCAGAACTTTGATATCATTTTCAAACAGCGCTCATTCAAAAACGTACATTACAAACTTAACAAAGCCATATCATAAATGCCCCTAGTGCACAGCAGATACACTAATGAAACCAGTGGCACAAGTTACATAAATATCCAGACGATGACGCCACCTCCACTCATTATCAACATTTTTTAAAGTTTGTGGCCTTTTGCATGTTTCACTCAAATAAACGGGCGAATGCCGTTCAAAGTCAAAAGGGCTAAATAAATTTAATAATGAGGATGTATAGGGCCTAAATGAAGCCGACCGTGACAATGTTCTCCGACAAGTTTATGCGCTGTATATCACATACATCATTAACCTTAACACTAACAACAACAGGAGCATAGAATACACCCAACCCTAATTCACCTAGATGAGTAGAAGACGTGGTGTTGGTAATGGTGTTGGTGTTTAGTATTGTGTACTTTGCATGGACGTAAAACGCATGTGCTATTACGGTGGCTCAGCTGTTGTGCCCCGTGGAGATATCGAGGTGGCGAGATAAGAAATATGTACTATTCCTATCATCTCTCAAAATTAAACTTCGGAAGGTTAAGCGCCTTTGAACACGTTTTTATATCCGGAGATATGGCGCTATATAAATAACATATATTATTTATTATTATTATAATATTTTGACGGGTCAATTAATACACCTGCTTCCTTGTGTAGTACTTTCTTTTCATGTGTTGTTCGCTCTGGGATGAACTTCAACACCTTCTCGTGGACAATGTTTCACAAAAACCATACCCCACTGACCCAATTTTTAGAAATAGTATCTCATGACCTTTGCATATCTATGCCACTACAGTCTGGCTAAACTATCCATATAATAGTATCTCATGACCTTTCCATAGCTGTGCCACTACTGTCTGGCTACACTATCCAGATAATAGTATCGGCAGAGGATAGCGCAAGATAGGCAGATCTGGAAACGACATGCCTACGCCCAACCACGGGACAATAATCGGCACAGATATATCGAGAAAGCCCTAGTTACAATGGGAGTACTCGAGGGTAAGATTAGATGATCACACACACACACACACACACACACACACACACACACACACACACACACACACACACACACACACACACACACACACACACACATATATATCCGCGTGTGTGTGCGTGCGTGTTTTTCAATTTGCCTCTGATTAAATTAACGATGCACCTCAGCAACACGTAGTTTGTTATTTACTTTTTCAGGGGCGTCACTTTGAATTTACAAAGCATTTATCGTGAAATGTTGTTAATATACACTGCATGCAATATCATAATTGGTGACAGCAAAAAAATACGGGGTCATAGGAACGAGACTAAAAACAAAATTCAGCAATGTCGATAGTTGCTTTGGTTTGTTAAGCGATAATCGGGTGTTGGCTCTTTGAAACTAATACACAATAGTTTGATTTCTCACAAAATGTCTGTATCCAGTTGGATAGAACGACGTCATACCACTTCTGCTTTCGATGCGTATCACTACCTGGAGACCTTCGAAGGGAAACGAATTAGAGCAATACCGGCGAGACGGTGGAGAGACGAACTACACGAATACTGGAAAGGCACCATCTGGCAGAGGATAGCGCAAGATAGGCAGATCTGGAATCGACATGCTGAGGCCTTCGCCCAACCACGGGACACTACGGCTGCGTCATAATGATGATGATGACTATACTTAAATGACGATTTTAAAATAAATTACTGAAAATGATCTTCCACCATATTCTAATACAGTCAAGATAACTAACTTTTATAATAATGACACACCCCAACATTTATTTTTGGACACAGTGTGTCTCTATCAAGTAATAAATCCCGTTGTCCAATCTTTGGCGGTCATTAACAGGAAACGTAATTTATTGGTTTTATGTTCAACATATCTGGGATATAATATAAATGTTAGGACATTCACGGTTAGAATGTTGTATGCAACATTACGTTCTCCGTACAACTGCGGAGAGATAATCGTAAGAAGGTGCAAAGTTTTCATGATTTAGGTATTATAACAAAAAAACTTTGATTTCTTCGACAATTTATTTCATTAAATAGCATACAATTGATCAATATTTAAATATGCGGTTATAATTACATAACATTACATAGTTTAGATATGGCAGAGAATGAATTGTGATCTTATCAGCTTTGGTAATGACAGGATACAGTGCTTGAGGTATGGTATATAACTTCTATTGCGCCTAGCTCATTATATTCCCATTGTGGCAATCATGTTGTTTGTTTCCTTGGCAACGAGGGGTCTGAGTAAAAAATGTACCATTCATTTTACTGTCATTAATCTAGTCGTTCTAAACGGCAAATACAGTTGTTATAATTACTTAAATTAAAATATATCCTATGCAGGTAGAGCGTCTCCAACGGATTTGTAACCACTTATAAAAAATACTGAACGGATTCCCAGATTAGCTGCCGACAAGTGTTTTCTTCTTGTTCTTTAGGTCCCCTTGTTAATGGTTTGCTTTCATCACTAAATTCCCAAGGATCACACATGACATATATATATATATATATATATATATTATTAATATACGATGAATGCAAGATCATAATTGGTTACAGGAACGAGAGTAAAACCAATGTGCAGCAATGTCGACAACAGTTGCCTTGGTTTGTTGAGCGATAATCGGGCGTGTGTTTCTTGAAACTAATACACAGTAGTTTTATTTCTCGCAAAATGTCTGTATCCAGTTGGACAGGACGACATCATACCACTTCTGCTTTCGATGTATCCCGTCCAGCGTCCATTCCAGGACACCGAGCGACATGTGGTATATGTCGAAAAACGGAAAGATATGTCCATCAATTTGCGTAAATTCTGTTCGAAGGACGTCGAACAGTTCTTGGTTTAAACGTTCTATAAATGCGTTTGTTTTCCATTTCTCATCGAACTTCACGTCTCTCCAGTGCTTGCTTTTCTGCTGCTGGTTTTCACTGATCTTGCTGAACCAGAAGAGTTTTGTCTGCTTCGGAACATACTTCTTAATGAGCATCTTCAGGTATTCCATGTCGGCGCGTATCTTACTCAGTCCAGACCTTGCCTTGTCGTGATTCCCGGAGAACAACAATATCACATCCGGGTAGTTGCCTTCAAGGTATTCGCTAAGTATAAATTGCTGGTATGTGTTTGACTGGCGGCACATTGGCGCATCTTTTGAAGGATGACAGTTTTTCTGCCAATTGTTTCGGACGGTGGTTACTTCTGTGTCCAGATAGAACTCCATCGAGATATATTCAAGCTTTATTTCAGTCACGGTGTCACTACATGTTACAGCCGTACTGGTGCAGCCACTGCAATCTCTGTGGTGTACCACGATGTCTGATGCCCTTAACTTGGTCCCTTTTGTAAAGTAGTTCAAGTCAGGTTTTGTACGCCCAATTTCAACTTTCACTGTTCGACATTTCATAATTTTGTCCAGTAGCTTCTTCGTAGCCCAGAAGTACCGAAGACCGTTAGAATCTCCCAGAACAACGAGTTTTGAGACGTTCCGTCGCTTTAAGCACTCCCGCAAGCGTCCCTTCGCGATGTCGTCAGTAGGAAAGCGGCAGAGATCAGGACTATATGTCGAGTTCAACCATCTGCCGCTCATCGGAAAATAATTATGCTCGATGCAATATTTCCTGATGACTTCCATGGAGCAAACAGGCTTTTGTTTCATGAGAAATTTGAGTGGCAGTTGTTCACGCCGTATCAATCATGATACGTCTATCTGTCGGAGCACCAACAAGAATACACTGCAGACAATGACTGCGACGACAAAACAGCGCGATGCGTTCCCAGTGATCATCGTCAGGTTGTCACGAATTTGTTTTTCTCAGGGAGCCAATACCCGTTCAGTCTACGTCGTATTGACGATGCGCCTGAAACAAAACAAGACTAAGACTCATTATCAACACACAAAACAATACACGGCTGGTCCTGTTACGTCATTATGTTTCGATCCACGCATTGTATGAATGTCCGTTCCCGTTCATAGGCGCGTACATACATTATAAAACGTACATAGAATAAAATGTAAAAATATATATGTATAAAGATGCCGGTAAATGTAATATTAAGATTTACAAGATTGTATATATAATGTAACTAAAATACATCACATATTTGCACAAATATTAAGAGTTGAGCGAAGATCCAACTTAGGCAAGTCCGACTTAGACGAGGTTTAGGGTATTTTAGTGGTAAAAAACTTCTCAGTTCGTTGCTACTAATTACCAGCAGTAGTGATCCACAACTTATAAGTAATAGTCTGCTTTATTACAATGCATGATCCTGTTAGTAATCTAAGTGGTTGTCTGAAACTAAATACTATAATATGTAATGGTGAATTTAATATTTTTTATGGGTTTTATTTTTATTTACTTTTGTGGTTGTGGTATAATATTATTGTAATAATAAATTGCTTAAATTAGGTCATGTTCGATTCACTGTAGATCCAAATCGAAGCCTTCATTGTATGCATTCATTAACAAACATCGCTTTAACCAGCATGTCCAGGTACAATTTATCTACTCCGATTTTCTACCTTATGATTACTAGTATGAAGTAAATTAGCGTAGACTAATGTATATCAAATATTCGTACGGTCTTTCCAACTCCATTCTCCATCTTTGTTTTAGATTGGAAGTGGAAGTCCTCTTTCTATGTCGGTGATCCAACGAACTGCGCTGATTTTGTGATTCTGATTCCTTCGCGTTTTTAAAAAGCAAATTAATGTTTTTTAAATAGGTTCTCATTGATCATTTTATGTTATGCCTATTTATGTTATCATCTATCACAAGTTAACCGTGTAAAGGCAATGGATGACAACCGAAAAGTCCCGCAAACGACTTGTTTCGCAGCCTAAAAGGATTAGGCACCGCTGCACTATGTCGACGTTGAAAAAACGACTGTTGGACAATGGATATTTCGGTGACGTCATCGAGTGTATGTACACATTGTATATATATATATATATATATATATATATATATATATAGGTGTCTGAGTTCCTTTTTTCAAAACGTCAAAACGTTTTACTACAGTGACGATGAAACGCGACTAACAGTGAAACGATGATGGCAACTTGTTGGGCAATGTCTACTTGTTTGAAGTCGCATGGAATATGTGCATATACATTACATATAGTTGTTACTGCTCATTTTTCAAATCCTTCGAAGCATTACACTACCATGATGTTGAAACCACGACGGAGAGACGAGAAAAGACGGCAAGTTGTTGGACACTGGCTGTTTTTAGTGAAATTACACGGTTTTAAATATTAGTTATATCGGTTAACTACGTTGCACGCTAAGATCTACAGCATTAACATTTCGCATGAAAAACCCGATCTTGCGCTAGGCGCTGCATTTCCATTATGTTTCCATATGCGCTATCAATCAAAACGTTAATAGTCTAAGCAGTTGCTGTTTTTATTACGGAGTCTAAAATAGTGATGAAGATCTACAGTTTGAAGTCTGAAGAAAACAACTAATGGTGAATTAATTTCAACGTAAAATGTTAGCTAAATAGCTAGCTATGCGAGTTCATGACCACTCGCATGTCACGAACATTGCACACACACGTCCGCGCGCGCACTCACACTCGCACACTCACCGACTCTCTCTCTCTCTCTCTCTCTCTCTCTCTCTCTCACACACACACACACACACACACACACACACACACACACACACACACACACACACACACACACTGGAGGTAGTTGGTCTGCGCCTGTGTGGCTGCACCTTGACATGCCGTCTGGATATATTGCGGATTTTACAAGTTTTAACTCACTCACGTATAATCACACACACACGCACACACCAACAAATAAACACATACATACACACACGCACACATAAATACACAAACACACACGCACATTTACACACACACGCACATTTACACACACACAAACACACACATACAAACATGCACATGTATTTTCATACACACACACGCAAGCACGCACGCATACATGCACGCACACGCATGCACACATATACGCACTCACATACACACGCGCACACACATACATACTCAAAGTTTACGAGGGGGGCAAAACTCCTGAGGCTCGCAAATAACACTGGCGGCCAAATCAAATTCATAATTAGGTGAGCTGGGTCGTAGCTTCAGCACGACACCACTGTCGAATATTGACATCGGAAGACGGGGAAAGGGCTAGCTTTGCATTACTTATAATAGTATGTTTTATGACACAAAGCAGGCGTTACCAGCTTTTTCTGAACCAACATTTATTTTGTGAATTAACTTTTATGTAACAAAATCTCCCTCTGCCGGTGTGTCATTATTATGGCAGATTTAGTTTTCAGTCGATTCCTTCTACCACCATCAACGCTGCTAATACCTATATACGAACAACGTTAGTTTAGGTACACGTTGTAAGAAACCACCTGCATCATATACATTAGTTGGACAATGCGCCGTTTGTTTGGTTAACAGAATCGTTAGAAATAAGTTAGCTAGTTCTAAGAAGAGTGGACGCAGCCGAGATTCGGAATGCTCTGGATAGTTAGAAATGTATAAATTGTATAGAGAAGTGTTGACACAGCTCGGCGCCCCTGTAACATAAATCAGGGGCGGGGCAACATTACTCCTGAATTGTATAAGAAAGGTATGCCGGACTGTTGAGACAATGAACTTCTACAGAGGGTACAGTATAACTCACATTCGGCAGGTTGAAAGGATAGGCTCATTGTAATGAACATAACACCGTCTGATGCTGCCACCTGTCGTATAGTTTATAGTGATTTAAACATGTTGGAACTCTCCTGTAATTACGAGAATAAAGAAGTTAGTTCTGTCACCGAAGCCACGATGTACGTGTCACTATTTTATATTTGGCGACGAGAGATGCGCGAAACAGAACCAAAAGACAAGTGTGTGAGTAGTGTCGTCTACCACAGAGCAAACAGACGTGTGTAAAATGCGCATATGAAGAAACGGTTAGTGTTATGTCCGTTATGAACGTGTTGTTCAACTTTAATCCGTTGGCCGTGTTGTCAGCCACGAGAACCATACCACAGACAGTGACGTGTGCAAAATGTGCGGGAACCACGCATACTGCGAACATGTGACATTCGTATCAAGTCGGTTGTTTACTGTGTACAACTAGTAAACAAGCCAGCAGTCGTGATTCAGTAGACTGTATCTGCATGGAGTACATTTGTGCAGGATGCAGTCATGGCAACATCATTAAATGTGCCGTGCATACAGCCTTTTGAAAGCGAACTTTCCGATAGTGACGCCTCGTTAGGTCCCAAATGGGATAAGTGGCTACTCAGATTTGAGAACTATCTATCCGCCATCGCAGTAACTGACGAAGGGCAGAAGAGAGCACTGTTGTTGCATGCAGTTGGCAGTAAAATATTCGATATTTTTGTCAACCTGCCGAACAGAGGGACAACTTATGAACAGGCCAAAACAGCGCTAACAGCATACTTCAAGCCGAAGGTTAATCGTGAGTATGAAAGTGCCGTGTTTAGACGCATACGTCAAGAGAGTGGCGAAAAAATTGATGCTTACCATACCCGTCTCCGCCAGGCAGCGACCAGTTGCGAGTTCAACGACATTAACGGTGAAATTAAATCACACGTGATACAGACAACCACAGACTCAAAACTGCGTAAACAAGGACTGACAAACGATGCGTTGACGCTAGGCGACATAATCGAAGCGGGTCGAAATAACGAGCTAGCGCAAGCCCAAAGTTTGGACATTGAAAAAGACTTGACAGGCATCCAACAAGATGCCAAGACAATCGGTCGCAAGTTCGGACAGTCGAAACGTAGAAAACCACAACAGGGTGTAACAAAATGTAGATACTGTGGAAAAGGTTTTCCGCATGTAGGAGGCAAGGAAACTTGCCCGGCATTTGGTAAACAGTGTTTTGTGTGTTATGGACGAAACCATTTTGCTAAATTTTGTCCTAAGAAAGGTCAGGAAAATACCACAAACAAACAGTTTGTGAAGAAATCAGTTCGTGAAGTTAGTGATGAGGTTGAGGATTACGTATTTACAGTAGGGACTGTAAATGATGAAAGCACGGAGAGTGATGGTTGTGAAAATAGTATAAATGATGTTTCCGCAAACACTGAGGGTGATGTTTGTGAAAGTAGTATACATGGTGTTTACAATAGCACTTTTGTAGCAAAACCGCCGAAGTTCAAAATCGAGTTTGAAAAGTGTTCAATGATGATAACAGCTGATAGTGGTGCATCGTGTAGTCTAATTGATGAGAGTACGTTTCAGAACAAATTCAAGAGTGTTCGTCTTGAAACATGTCGTGACAAACTGAATGCATATGGTGGTACACGTATAGTAACCATTGGAAAGTTTCATAGTACTATTGTGTGTGGTAAGAAAACTGCTAGTGATGTTTTCTATGTAGTGAAAGGAAACTGTGGATGTTTGCTCAGTGTAAATGTGAGTCAAAAACTCGGACTCATTCAGGTTGCAGATCATGTGGTGCATAATGTCGGAAATACTGAGTGCCCAGAAGTGAAGAAATACCCGAAGGTATTTGAGGGTATTGGTAGGTTAAAGAACTTTGAGGTAAAGCTTCACACCAATGAAGCTATCCCCCCTGTTGCTCAGCGCCACAGAAGAATCCCTTTTCATGAACGTCAAAAGGTTACAAAGGAACTGCTTGAGTTCAAAAGGAATGATGTGATCGAAAGGGTAGAGGGTCCAACTCCCTGGGTGTCCCCAATAGTGGTGGTACCGAAACCCAAAAGGCCCGGTGAGGTTCGTATCTGTGTCGATATGCGACAGGTGAACAAAGCAATCATGAGAGAGCGACACCCGTCGCCTACAGTTGATTACATTGTTCAAAAACTGAACAATGCGCGTGTGTTCAGCAAGATTGATCTAAGATCAGGCTATCATCAGTTGATGCTTGCAGAGGAGTCTCGCTATATCACCACATTCTCCACTCATGATGGTTTATGGCGATACAAACGCCTTAATTTTGGTATTTCGAGTGCGAGCGAAGTGTTTCAGAATGTTGTTGAAAATGTCATTGAAGGAATTGACGGTTCTTTCAATATGTCCGACGACATATTTGTGTTCGGTAAGGGCAAAACCGACGAGGAAGCGTATGCCGAACATGACAAGAGTTTGGATCAGGTGCTGAAGAGGCTCGATGAGAATGGGCTCACAGCAAATCTTGCCAAGTGTGCGTTTCGAAAGCCAAAGATGGAATTCTACGGTATGATGTTCTCAAAGAACGGAATCGAACCAGATCCGAAGAAAGTAGAAGCACTCCTAGAAATGGAGCCGCCTGTCAATGTGGGAGAAGTGCAGAGTTTGTTGGGAATGACAAACTTCCTCGCAAGGTTTATTCCCAATTACTCGACAGTAACAGCACCACTGCGGAAGCTCACATGCAAGAAGCAAGAGTTCAAGTGGGAGCTTGAACAACGGTCCTCGTGTGAGATGCTGAAGGGTGTCCTTGGTACGTATCCAATCGTTGCCTACTTCGACATGAAGAAGGAGACAGAAATCATTGTAGATGCATCCCCTGTAGGGCTAGGTGCGATGCTAGTACAATACCAAGACAAGAAGCCCCAAGTAGTTGCATACGGGAGCAGAGCCCTAACACCAGTTGAGCAGCGGTACACGAGTTAACTAGAAAGAGAAGCGCTGGCAGTTGTCTGGGCCTGCGAATACTTTCATGTGTATGTCTACGGGGCGCCAGTGAAAGTGGTAACTGACCACAAGCCGTTAGTAACGTTGTATGGAAATCCCGGCGCCAAGCTGCCCCTGAGACTAGAAAGATGGGCTATGAGGCTACTGCCATACCAGCCAGTTATCGAGTACCGTCAGGGTAAAGATAATCCGTCGGATTACTTATATCGCCATCCGCAAGTGTCAGGCAGAAGTTCTCGAGAAGAACTTGTGGCAGAAGAGTATGTGAACTTCGTCACAGAGGAAAGTATCCCAAAAGCAATGAGTAGTACAGAAGTCTTAGAAGCAACGTTGGCAGACCCAACTCTCAGTGCTGTGAAAGATCTTCTGTTAACTGGCAAATGGTACATGCTTGAAACAAAGTATGGACAAGATCCAGGTGTGGACTTTCAAGCGATGCAATCGTACAGCAGAGTTGGAAATGAACTCACTGTAACACGAGATGGATTAGTGTTGAGAGGAACCCGTATTGCGGTTCCAGCGAGTCTACAGCACAGGGTAATCCATCTGGCCCACGAAGGGCATCAAGGGATAAACAAGACCAAGGCTCTCCTCAGAGAGAAAGTCTGGTTTCCCAGAATTGACGCTATGGTAGCTAAGCTACTTGATGAATGTGTAGCGTGCAAAGCGGCTTATGATCCAAAGCCAAGGGAACCATTGGTCATGTCTGATCTTCCGTCAAGGAAATGGTCTCATCTATCCGCAGATTTTTATGGACCATTACCTACAGGTGACTACCTCCTTGTTGTCATGGACGAGTACTCCAGATTCCCTGAAGTCGAAGTGATAAGATCCCTGTCGGCTCAGACAGTTATTCCAGTCTTCGAGAAGATATTCTCGTCAAGAGGTGCTCCCGACAACCTGAACACAGACAATGGAACTCCGTTCTAAAGTGAAGAGTTTAAGAGGTTTGATGTCAACCTAGGTTTTCTCCACCAAAGAGTAACACCATATTGGCCAGAGGCGAATGGTGTAGCCGAGAGGTTCATGAGAACCATAGGCAAAGTCTGCAAATGTGCACAGGTAGAAGGTAAACCCTGGAAACGAGAGTTGTACCGGTTTCTTAGAAACTACAGGGCAACCCCGCATACCTCGACACGATTACCACCAGCAACGGTTTTGAATGGTGTACCGTTGAAGTTACCCCAGGTCCATGCTGAGGAAATGGATGAAACACTCCGTCAAAAGGATTGGGCGGCAAAGAACAAGATGAAGGAATATGCGGAAGCACGACGAAAGATAACCAAGTCTGACATTGGTATCGGAGATAAAGTGTTGTTGAAGAATGTGGCACAACAAGGGAAACTAGTGCCCAAATTCCAACATGAGCCTTTCGAGGTCATAGACAGGAAAGGTACAATGGTAACAGCACAAAGAGGCCAGGAGGTCAAGGCGCGAAACACAAGTCATTTTCGCAGAGTCAGCACTGACATTGAGCCGTTGCAATACAGGCCAGTCGAACCTGACCCAGCTCCTACTGTAGTATCCCCAATAGTCCCAGTAAGTTATCCAGTGGGATCTCCGTACTCAACTGAGGCTAGTACGAGTCTTTCTCCTTCCGTGCATGCTCCACCCAGTCGTCCACCTAGGGTTAAGAGTGTACCCAAATGGTTTGAAGGTTTTCGTGTAAACCTGCCTAGTTTCTGTAAACAGTAATATAGTTTCAACATATCAGGCGATATTTTGTTTATTTGCAAAACATAATTGTATAAAGTTTGGGGAGATGTAATGAACATAACACCGTCTGATGCTGCCACCTGTCGTATAGTTTATAGTGATTTAAACATGTTGGAACTCTCCTGTAATTACGAGAATAAAGAAGTTAATTCTGTCACCGAAGCCACGATGTACGTGTCACTATTTTATACTCATCATGCCTGAATTCACAGGCAAAACGTGGTTAGTTTGATCTGGCATCCTTGCAAGTCGGAAGCCTTAATAAGTGAAGTACGCATGTGCAGTGGTCTACGGATGCATAAACACGCATGCGTGAAGACGGTTTGCCGGGAAATAAAGAAGGGCTTTAAAAAGGAGGTTGATTAGAGAATCTAGGAGAGGGGCGGCGAAACTATCCACAGGGACGGTCGAAGATGTCACTGGCATTAATTTAGAATCGAAATTACAACTTTAATATGTGACTGTTAGCCCATACTTTGTTTCTCATAAAATTACCGGCGGACTTTTTACATTTTAAACTTAGAGATTCTGGGGACGGCGGGCATGCAGTACGGCCAAATCCAGTCTTGATTTTACTTAGCTGATGAGTTAAAGCAGAACTTACCTTATATCGACGACGTGTACATGAAGTGTTCTATATTCTCCGTGAATAAATTCGACATGAAACTGGAATCTAGCGTTTCTACTTACCGACTACTCATACAGACACCTAGAATCGGGGGTGTAATTTAAGTCCGATTCTGGCGAGCGTAAACCCAACTTACACAAGACACATGCACTTATGTGAGGTCGGACTCCAAGACGCATGCAGCCCTGAATGGGTCCAGACTTTACAACGTGATGTAGCTACCGACACGACATTCGCACTGAGTTAATCACGACGCGTTTTTAGTAGAGAGCGCGTCGTGATTATACCCACTGCATTAATGGCACGGCGAAGGAAATTAACCACGGTGCGCTAACCTTTAAAGGGACAGTCGCACTTCATGGCTTTTCGTATTTATTGCAAATTCGTGTTATACAGTATAAATTATATATATTGTAGCGTACTGGCTGCCCAAATATGTTTTTAACGAAGCAGAAATCAACTTTTGGATTGAACCGTTAAATTTTTACAAGAATCAACGCGCTGTCACTCAAATCCCCGAATTGCGAGTTCGGAAAATTCCGCGAAAGGTCGTGACCCCACGTGGGCCGAGCTTCAGATGTCAACAGTACGCTGTCATTATGGCTTCCATGGCACAGAACGACGATTCATCGACTGATGTAAGTTGAACAATGAAACGTCATAAGTATTCCGTTTGTCACTGTATTTGTGAAATTATCTTTGTTTGAGATCGTGTTACTGCTACGACTGTTATTAAGCAAACGCGTGTCCGTCAACGAAAGTCTATTATTAGCACTTTAGTTTTGTCCGACAATATCGAGTATACCGCCCGATCAACAACAGTGACAACACGAAGCCGAAGGGTCCCACAGTCAATTAACACTCATCTAATACCAGTATGACTAGTTTCGTGTCTACTGTCTAGTGGTTAAAATTATATCATATTATGAGTGTGTGTACTCGTTTTCTTGAAATCGGTAGCATAATTTAATTTGAATGCATTCGTTACGATTCCTTCTATGCGGAATAGGCCTACAACGTCGACTGGCGAATCATAGACATAGTGCATAACAACCAGCTGTGTAGCCCACGCTCGTAGGGTGTTTGATTTTGTTTGGGGGATGCGCTTTTTAGTGACTGGGACATTTCTTGCCGCGTTAGTTGACGGGGTTGTGTTGGAAATTGTGCAGGTCGTAGGGGTGATCTCCGACGTCTTTATTTTACTGGCCTTACTGGCTTACAACCGTGATGAAATAAAAGTAAATAAGACAGTATATTTACTTTTCTTCTGTAATGTGCGTGCGTCAATGTTTATGGCAGTAAAAGCACGTTTTCTAAAGTATTGCCATGCACTGTCAATCATTGCATGGTGACTAAGTACACAAAATAAATGTTATTGTTATATATACACAAATTATTTACCATATCACATTATCTGTTTACCCTGAGTTTGAATGGTTCCGGGGAAACAGCTGCAGTGGGAGAAAGACATGGAGTGAGAGGAAGAGGGGCAGTTAGACGACAGGGAGCAGCAAGAGGAAGGGGTGTGGGGAGAGGGCATGGCAGAAGATCGAGGCAGCTATCACTGTCACTGAACAGGACTGACTGCGCTCGCATGGCGAGGTTACGCAGTCAGAGACAGGAGCAACTGCAGGTAAATATTTTTATCACAGTGCACATTTTTAATAACAATTATAAACACAAGTGACAAAATATTTAGAGTAAAGATTTTATATTCATGTTATGATCCAAATGCTGCGCAGGTACATGACGTCATCGAATATGCCAAGGTACCAAGTTTGAAACTGTGAACTATGCTTTTTATAAAATAAATTACATAATCAACCAATTTTGATCAAAAACATACACAAACACAGAAATAATAATTTACAATGTATTATTCCAAATGCACTACAAAATAGACATTTCCTTTAGACATGACCCATATATAATGTAATTCACACATACGCATGCATGCACACACGTGCACACACATACATACACACACATAATTTACCTGGTGTTATCAAAACATGCTACATTGCAGAATTTGAGCTTTCCAGGAATTACAATAAAAAAGCAGGTACTGTATTTTGTTTGAACATCTAGCATGCACACCAACAGTTTGTGTATTAAATAACCATAATGTTAATATTTAGTTACATAATATTCATAATATTTTTGCAATCCTTCTAGGTCTTGTGTTTGATGTCTTGAGAGGCACCGAACAAGGACCAGTGGGAGGTGGCGCTCTGAGCTGGTGGTCATGCGGCCACTGCCGAGAAATGGCAACAGATGTAGAGCGGCTATGCTGCAACATGCGCCCAGACAAATGCATCAGCCTGCGACCGGTGAGATGTGTACTTTTATAAGATATGAGGGCTGTGTGATACGGGTGTGAATCTCTCTCTCCCACATCTTTTGGGATCACCATGTCATCCAACAAACCATGTCATCCAACAAACCATGTCTAATTCCCACAAATTTGTATTACTGACCTCCTTCTTCCTGCCATACACCCAGTACGATTTGTAACACCATTTTCTGAAATTACATATTTGTTACTACCTATAGAGTATATATTTTTTGTAAACAAAGTCATCATATATGTGTGTTTGACCTGAATCCATGACGTTTTGGTAAAGGACACTTTGGCCATAGACAGTTGGGCAACAGACATTTTGTTAACAGGACATTTCGGTAACAGGACATATTGGTAATCAAACATTTCGGTAATAGGACATTTCGGTAAAACTATTAAAGATAATCAGAAATATTTGGTCATTTTTAAAGGTGTCTTGTATAGATAATTGTATACATTTTTGTAATAGACAGTACATTTTATTAATTTAGTATTATTTATTATTATGCATATGGCATGTTTGGTCAGATTTCTTGAACTTAAAAATGGGCCAAGAGGCCCTGAAGTCCTTTGGACTATATTGTGAGTTTGTAATTATTAATGAAATGTTTTTTGGTGAATCATAGTTACAGATCATCAAGGGTTATGATGGAAGTAAAATATTGACATGTTTAGTGGAGACTACATACATGCCAGTGTAGAAACACCTGGAAATAAAATATTCAAGTAAACCGTTTCGTGAAGATTGTATATAATAGTTAATGCGTTATTAAAAATACTGTACAATTTGAACCCATTTACTATTTAGGCCGATATCCAGTGGTTATAGAAACCTTGCAGGAGAGTTGGTGAGCTGCAATCTCGCATGTAGCACAGTTAAAGGTTGTTTAAGAAAGTGTCAATCAGTCAATAGAGCTCCAGGCTGTTCTCCCTGCTGTAAACAATTTAGTTAGCAAATTTAGCATTTTAGGGGACATTTGGTGCCCTTAGAATGATTCAATCAAATACAGATTTCTTGTGTATAGTGGAACTACCACATGAAATGTCTATGCAAAATTTGACAAAAAGTTACTGAACGGTTTCTGAGATACGGCAGCTAAGGGCAAACGCAGAGTGATGGCAATAGTCCATTGGACGTTCGGCCCAAAGGACTAATTACACATGATAAAGTAAATCTGTAAAGTAATAAAATCTATCAATGAGTTAAAACCTGTTCAGTCTGCCATGTCAGTGGTGCCAATCAGCTAAACCATTTAGAAATTAGGTTGGTCACTTTTCCAGACAGTGGACTTGGCTCCCCACCAGCAGTCGGAGATAGTGTTAGTTAGTGCTTATTTCAAGGCAGAGGAAGGGAGCATGGCTTCCCAGGCAACAGCAGTCAGTCAGTCATGGTTATTTAAATCCATGGGTTAGAGGGGACAGGTTAGAGTGCTCAATTGCTTCAGCCAATCAGTGGCTCACTGCACACATTTATATCCAGACACACATAAGGTAATGTCACACCTGTGAACATGGAGTTATCGACAACAACAAGGGGGAAAGCTAAGCTTTTGTGGAATGGCTATGCTTATACCAAGGAAACAGAAAAATGGTGTGATATAGTGGCTCTGCACATGTATGTCGTGCAAGCAAGTTGTGCCATGGTAGTGTGTACATAGACTTGCTACCAGCAAATCCAGTATTGAGAATTGACCACAACCACTGCCCTGAACCTGCAGCATCGTAATTTTTATACTGAATATTTGTTTTACTTTGGATGGAATAAATTGTTACTTAATACAACCGTAGTTCATATTCATTCAAATTAAAACATTTTTATTAGCCACTATTGGCGCCTGGTATTCTAAATAGTTTTGTAAAAAGAGGTACACACTGTAAAGATTATTAATTTAGTTGGTCTTACCGAAATGTCCTATTACAAAATGTGTGTTTACCAAAATATCCAATTTCTGAAAGGATATCTTTTAAAAAAATGACCAAATAATTCTCATTATTTTCAACAGTTTACTGAAATGTCTGATTACCAAAATGTCTGTTGCCCAAAGTGTCTTTTACCAAAACGTCTGGCACCCGTTTGACCTACATCCTAAATACATATCAGTAGGTCTAACTATTACAACAAACAGAAAAAAAAAATTCTTTGGAACCTTGTTAATCACAGTGATAATACACAGAAACATCAGCATTGCGACATAATTTCACAGGAATGGAAAATGCTAATATATGGGTTTTCCACGCAAATCCAAAAATACATATTCCGCGTCTGAAAGTCCAAATCAGACCACAAACCCAGTTTTACTCAAACAACTTAATCATACATACATAATCATGTTTCATTCCAATGCACACATACATAATCATGTTTCATTTCAATGCAACTGCTACAGTTTGAATGTACTGGTGTATACATTTCCTTTTAGGAAATGGACTTACTCGTACTCGACCCCACAGTTTTGACAATGGTGGGATGCTACAGAGCAGATGGTGTGCCAGCATGAGGAGACAATGATGCCATGCGACCAGTTTGTTTTCTGGCGACATGGCAAACTGGGAACAGGGAACCGACATGTTATTCACCTTGGTTTATTGGGCGCTGTACAAGCTGCTGCCAACTACAGTGTAGCTCCCAGGTTACGAGCTATTTTGGTTTGTTTTAAGTGTACAGTGACGCTAAGTTTTGAAAGAACACCTTGTGAGTATACAGTTCATACACTGGATACACGTGTATGTTTTAAGTGTACAGTGACGCTAAGTTTTGAAAGAACACCTTGTGAGTATACAGTTCATACACTGGATACACGTGTATGTTTTAAGTGTACAGTGACGCTAAGTTTTGAAAGAACACCTTGTGAGTATACAGTTCATACACTGGATACACGTGTATGTTTTAAGTGTACAGTGACGCTAAGTTTTGAAAGAACACCTTGTGAGTATACAGTTCATACACTGGATACACGTGTATGTTTTAAGTGTACAGTGACGCTAAGTTTTGAAAGAACACCTTGTGAGTATACAGTTCATACACTGGATACACGTGTATGTTTTAAGTGTACAGTGACGCTAAGTTTTGAAAGAATACCTTGTGAGTATACAGTTCATACACTGGATACACGTGTATGTTTTAAGTGTACAGTGACGCTAAGTTTTGAAAGAACACCTTGTGAGTATACAGTTCATACACTGGATACACGTGTATGTTTTAAGTGTACAGTGACGCTAAGTTTTGAAAGAACACCTTGTGAGTATACAGTTCATACACTGGATACATATCTATGCCAGAATTGGTGAAAATAAATGTGAATTCTTATAATGTACGTTGTGAGTTTCCTGGCTCTGAATATCGCATGCCTGCACGGCTTCAACCTGCACAGTCAACGCCCAATTGCCTTCTATTGTGTTTGTGCGGCCACTGACTCCAACAACCATTGTTGTCCGGAAACCTGCAGCATACTGGTTACAATGACTGCAGTGCCAAGCAGGCCTAGACCAAAACAATACAGCAATGCAGAACTGTGGTCTATGAAACGTGGAACATCTACTATCGAATCTATTGTTTTTACTACTCTTAAAGATTTGGGCATCTTGCATTTGCGCAGTCGTCGGGGTGGTCATCACATCAGACGCACAGGACCCGACTCAACGCACTGATAATTCTGACTTAGCTTCTTGTTTATTAACTTTTCAAGCGGTCACGGGCAATCGTCCCCGTTCAATGAGACATAAACAGACCCGATCAAACGCTGTCAACCTGGTGCCCTGCAAGAGTCGAACCGAAGAGAACACTGCTGAGTCTATTTCAGCAGTGGCACCAGTTGCAGTTGCAGTGACAGCAGTGGCACCAGCGACGGCTGCAGTGGCAGCAATGGCCCAAGCGGCGGCAACAGTGGCACCAGCGGCGGCTGCAGTGGCAGCAGTGGCCCAAGCGGCGGCAACAGTGGCACCAGCGGCGGCTGCAGCAACAACGGCGTCAGCACTGGCAGCGGCGACAGCAGTGACAGCGGCGACAGCAGCAACAGCAGTGGCACCAGCGACGACAACAGTGTTAACGGCGACAGCAGTGACAGCGGCAACAGCAGTGGCACCAACGGCGGCAGCAATGACAGCAGTGGCATCAGCGGCAACAGCAGTGGTACCAGCGGCGACAGCAGTGACAGCAGTGACGCTAGCGGCAACAGCAGTTGCACCAGCGGCGGCAGCAGTGGTAGCAGTGGCACCAGTGGCACCAGCAGTGGCACCAGCGGCGACAGCAGTGGCACCAGTGGCGACAGCAGTGGCACCAGCGGCCGCAACACTGGCATCACCAGCGACAGCAGTGACAGCGGTGACAGCAGTGGCACCAGCGGCGGCTGCAGTGACAGCAGCAACAGCGGCAACAGCAGTGACAGAATCGGCACCAGCAGAATCAGCGGCACCAGCGGTACCAGCGGCACCCGGCACACGTCAACTCAAAAACAAAACTGATCAAAATGTGACTCCTACCCTGCCAACTAAGCATGCACGTATGGTGTTAATGAACGCGCAAAGTGTCAGAAACAAAACACTTTTGATAAACGAATATGTTCTCGACGACGAAATCGATCTTCTGGCGATCACTGAGACGTGGTTGAAGCGAGATGGTGATTCTGCTATAATCACCGAGCTTGCTCCCGACGGCTACAGATTCGTCAGTGTGCCGAGGCAGCACGGCAGAGGTGGAGGCGTCGGTCTACTCCACCGAGATGTCTACTCGTGCAAGCTACTCGCAATACCACGTTTAAAACATATGGAACTGCTGCGTGCTCGCCTCACAGGAAACAGCGTGCGGCCTTTCGATGTATACGTTCTGTACCACCCACCGGCAGCAAGCAAGAACTCTGGCACAACCTCAGATTTCATTGATGAACTAGAAATATTGTTCAGTGACATTAACCTCTCCGTTGTGCCAGCACTCATTGTTGGTGATTTCAACATACACTTTGACGATCCATTAAAAGCTATTAAACTGGTAGATCTGTTGGACACATTTGAACTAATTCAACATGTTAGGGATCTGACACACATACACGGTCATATTCTGGACCTAGTGATTAGTCGCGCTGTTGACCAGTCAGTGACGTCAGTGACAGTCAAGCCTATGTCAATAGCCGATCATCACTGTATTGACTGTGTGCTGGCGGTGAGCAGGCCATTCACCCTCCCCACTGCCATCCTTGTACGTGACTTCCGCCACTTCCAAATTGATCTTTTTCGGGAAGATATCGCTTACCAGTGCGAACAAATTCTACACAGACACCCAGAAAGCACGCCAGACATGGTTAACATCTACGATACAGTCTTGCGTAAGGTCTTCGACAAACACGCTCCAAACAAGAACAGAGTGAGGAGAGGGACTAAGCCATGTCCATGGTACAACAGAAAGGTGAAGGAGGCTAGAGAGAAGAAACGCCAGTGTGAACGTCGTTGGAGGATGACCAAACTCGAAGTTCACCGGCAGCTCTATGTCGAAGCCCGCAATGCTTCGACAGGTTGCATAGCTAAGGCTAAGAGCAACTACTATCAAGACACTCTGCAGAGAGCTGACAACAAATCGATGTTCCGGCTCGTGAGGTCCCTCGGGGCTGAACAGAAGAACATTTATCCGGATTTTGAATCCACTGATGATGGTTGCAGTAAGTTCGCGCAACACTTCACTAACAAAGTGCAACAGATTCGGGCAGAGTTAGAAACGATGTACCGCTCAATCTCACCAGTGAGAGAGAAGGCATGTTTCAATGAACCTCTCGTTTTGCTCGTGCCAACATCGGAAGAGGATATACACAAGATTGTCTGGATTAACAAAGAGCTGTCAACTCGATCCTCTGCCAGGCAAACAAATTCAGCTGTGCCTGCCATCATTGGTACCAGTTATTACCGCTATTACCAACAAGTCATTTGAAGAAGGAACAGTGCCAGCGTCCTTAAAGGAGGCTCGTGTTCATCCACTATTGAAGAAGCCATCTCTGGACCGTGACGTGCTACACAACTAGAGACCTGTCAGCAGTCTGTCTCATCTGTCCAAGGTTATCGAGAAGATAGTAGTACAGCGATTGTCTGATCATCTAGAATCACAAGATATGAATGAACCTTTTCAGTCGGCATACAAAAAGCTCCACTCTACAGAAACCGCATTGTTGAAAGTCTGCAGTGATGTCCGGGTGGCCTTGGATCGCAAAGAAGGCACTCTGCTCGTGCTTCTTGACCTGAGTTCAGCTTTTGACACGATTGACCACACTATTCTACTCAATCGGCTCAGCAAGCGCTATGGTATTCACGGTTACGCCCTCCAGTGGATGGGGTCATATCTGCAAGACCGCAAGCAGCGTGTTGTAATTGGCCAAAGTGAATCCGAACATCACATTCTTAAAACAAGAGTGCCGCAGGGATCCGTCCTTGGGCCTGTACTGTTCTCTCTGTACGTCCAACCAGTCGGCGATGTCATCAGAAGGCACGGTGTAACGTTTCATCACTATGCTGATGACCTGCAGCTGATGCGTGCGTTTGCGCTTAATCCTACGGCATTACTCGAGGCCCTTCGGCGTCTTGAAGCCTGCGTCATGGAGATTCGGGATTGGCTGACCTCTAATTACCTTAAACTGAACGACCAGAAAACCGAGTTCCTTCCGATTGTCCCAGTGTGTGCAAAGAAGTTAGTAAACGATCTCAGCATCAATGTTGGTGGTTCTCTCATCCGAGCTGTGCATCAGATTAAAGACCTTGGTGCCGTCTTGGACTGTCACATGGACATGTCTGCCAACACATCAGCGATTATCCGGTCCTGCTATTTCCACCTTTATCACATCAGCCAAATTAACAAGTTCCTGCCTAGACAGACGAGGGAGAGAGTAGTCAACGCATTAGTGACATCAAGGCTCGACTACTGCAACTCCCTCCTGTACGGCACCATGGACAAGAACTGTGTACGGTTACAGCGTGTCCAAAACTCTGCAGCCAGAATGATCGTGCGAGTGCCCAAATACGCAAACATCACGCCAGTGCTCCAGGACCTACATTGGCTGCCGGTACGAGAACGCGTTCGTTTTAAGGTCCTGGTATTCGTGCACAGAGCTGTCAACAAGTGTGGGCCCGTGTACCTGAGCGAGCTTGTCTGCCTCTACGTGCCTACCAGGTCCCTTCGGTCAGCGGGAAATCGTCAACTTGCGAGACCGCGAACAAGTTGCAAAGTCGTCAACCAACAATATCTGTCAACCTAACTATCTCCTTCTGCAGACACTCCAACTTCCAACACCCAATGCACTGAAAGGTGAATCCTTCCTCCATGGTTTCTGCCCATGACTTCCCACAGCCGGACAATGCAAAATCTACCCAGCTGTGGCAGTGATCGCACACCAAGTGTCGCTTTGCCTTGACTTGCCGCTTGCAAGGCGCCATATCCCGATCAGAATTTATTTAATAACTTAACTAACTTAGTCTTTATAAAGACTGCTTCCTGTGTACTACAGCACACTTTAGGTTACAAATTTCAATTACACAGCCGACTATTTATCCTGACACGAACGCTAACATTACCGGTAGTGACCTAATTTAAATACAATCAATTACGTTACGTTAGGCTGCTTTATTTATTTAGGTTACGAACTTGCGCCGCCCGACTATCGCCTTTGCTTAATTTTAACAACAATGCTACCTAATCAAAATATCTAGCAAGTACTGGCTTACACAGATATTATCTTATGTAAGTAGTTTGATGGTTGTTACTTTATCTCCTATATATTCTACCACATAATCAGGTTTGTTAAATCTTGTTTACAACTTATCGACGAAGGCTAAGTGAGTTACCCTATTATCACTCACTATGCTAAGGTGTTCTAAAATACTTTAACTAACTAACTTTAAGCACAACTGCTGCTCAATATATGTTTATTGCAACTTTATGAATGATATTAAGGCAAGAATAATACTTATCAATCAGTAATTCCACTTGTTTATCAACTTTTCTGCACCACCAATTTCTACGATCTATCTCTGCCAAATATAGCCTCGAATCATACCATTATTAGCCACGTCTACAACGGCTTTCGAAAGCGACTCGCAGTAGTTGTATGCAAAGTGATATGTGCACTTATCATTAACATTTCATAAAACAAAATGGTTCATTAAAACATCTTTGGGCAGTCAGTAAGACATGATAGATATAATTTATACTGTATAACATGATTTTGCAATAACAACAAAAAATCCACGAAGTGCGACTGTCCCTTTAAGGTTAGTGTGAATGACTTCACAGTTTGGTGAATTAGGGTTAGACATCTTCAATCTCTTATAGAGCGAATCTCGATATTTGATTGATTTTAGAAGATCCTGTGTAATCTATATTGAATGGTTGTTTGTATTTGTTATATTTCACGATCTTAATTGGCATATGCATAGCATGCATAATTTCATCGTGTATTATGTTGTAATTTATATTGGGGTCAGCCGTAGGATATTTATTTAGTTAGTAAAACATTTCATCCGAATTTATTTCATATTTAACATTATGCATTGCTCCTTTATTTTGTGAATTTACTCTAACGTATTTTGGAGGAAGCTTAGTTTTTATGTTCATATCCAGGACTAGGAAGGCTGATGATCAGAAAACGTATTGAGTATCCCTGCACTACTTTCTAATACTGATATATATATAGACCCCCAAGGTCATGTTATGAAAATATTACACAATTTACTTATGAATTTTCATCAGTTTTATCATCTCTGGAAAACAGCAATAATAATAATAATCTCATTATAGCAGGGGATTTTAATAAAAATTTACTTAAAATAAATGAAAACAGAATATACAGTGATTTTTTTGATACTTTAACATCTCAGTCTTTACCCCCAAATTACGTTCCCAACTCGTTTCACTACAACAAACGGAACACTAATAGATAATTTTTTTTGCTCACTAAATCAATTTATATTAGAAAGTACTGCTGGGATTTTCACAAACACTTTCTCGGATCATCAACCTTATTTTCTAATTATAGACACTATTCCTAACGTTGAACTCCCTCCTAAATTTGTAAAAATTAATATACAAAGTGTTGAAGCTATGCAGAAAGTTAATATTGAAATTGGTTCTTATAAATTATACAACAAATTACATAAAAAACAAAATGAAGATCCCAACCTAAATTACAATATAATGCATGAATAAATCATGCGCGCTAAAAGTAAGTACATGCCTATTAAAATAATGAAATTTAATAAATACAAACACAAAAAATCGACATGGATTACCCAAGGTTTACTCAAATCTATTAGATATCGGGACACACTTTATAAACAATTAAAAATTACTGACTCTAACTCACCAGACTATGATATTACTAATACTAATCTAAAAACTTACAATACTATATTAAAAAGAAATATCCGTGCAGCTAAGCAAATCTACTTTGAATCACGATTTAACCAATACAAAAAATATATCAGAAATACATGGAAAACTATAAACGAAATTCTCTTAAAAAATTAAACAAAGAAGACATCTTCATCAACTTTTAAAGTGAATGGTACTACCATAACAGATAAATCAGAAATAGCAAACAAATTCAATAACTATTTTACAAACACAGCTCAAACTACTGTAGAAGACATTAAATATACAGGAAGCAAAAAATATGATTACTACTTAAATACAAACGTTAGATCTACTCTTATATTTAAGAATGTGGATGAAGAAACAGTAAGGAAAACAATAAATGATCATCTCCTAACTAAAAACAGCAGTGGATTTGATGGAATTACATCAAAACTGCTAAAAATAATTGAACCAACAATAATTAAATCACTAACCCTAGTAATTAACCAAGTTATTAATACTGGCATATTTCCTGATAAACTAAAAATTGCAAAAGTAGTTCAAATTTTCAAAAAGGATGACCCAACTCTAATAACAAATTACAGGCCGATTCTCTCCTTCCAACTATTTCTAAAGTACTAGAGAAAATAATCCATAATCAGATATCCACTTATTTTATTGATTCCAAGCTATTTTTTGATAATCAGTACGGATTTATACCTAACCTGTCAACAGATTATGCATCACTCGAACTAGTAGATAGAATAATTACTCACATGGACAAAACACAAATACCAATCAGTATTTTTCTTGACCTTTCCAAGGCTTTTGACACTATTGACCATTCGATATTATTAAACAAGTTAAGATATTATGGCATAGATGGCAATACTCTTCTTTTATTCGAAAGCTATTTAAGCAACCGGAAACAGTATACCGAATTTGAAGATATCACATCTGATACTTTACCTATAAAAGTAGGTGTGCCACAAGGGTCCATCCTTGGACCACTGTTATTTACTATATATATATATATAAATTATTTTTCAAAAGCAAGCCAAATGTTTAAATTTATAATGTATGCTGATGATACCACTTTATTTAGCACAATTGAAACTTTTAGTGATAAAGCACACAATAGAAATATAGAATCTGTAATAAATGAAGAACTCCTCAAAATAATTGAGTGGCTTAATATTAATAAGTTGTCACTAAATAAAAGTAAAACTAAATATATGACCTTCCAAATACCAATGAAATCTACGCAGAGCCTATTTCTTAAAATTGATAATATAAATATTGAGAGAGTGGAAGAATTTAACTTCTTAGGTTTAACTCTATATACTAACTTAAATTGGAAAAAAACACAGTAAAAAAATATCAAATAAATGTTCCAAAACTATAGGAATATTAAATAGATTAAAACATGTGTTACCTTTAGAAATAAAAATTATTTTATATAATCCATTGCTATTATCTCATATTAATTATTGTATTATGACATGGGGATACCAAGGAAACAGATTAACAAAAATTCAAAAGAAAGCGGTGCGAATAATAACATTAAGTAAATACAATTCACATACAGAACCACTTTTCAAACAACTCAACATACTAAAAGTAGAAGACTTGCTAAATTTACAAGAACTAAAATTTTATTACAAATACAAACATCAAAATGTACCCGTTTACTTATTACATTGGCAGTTAACCCCAAATACCAGCACACACAAATATGACACTCGAAGAGCAACTGAACTACACACCTTCAGAACTAAACAAGAATTTGCAAAAAAAGTGTCTTAAATATAACTTACCACATGTTATAAATAATATCCCTGATTCTGTGAAAGATAAGATAGTGATTCATAGTTTGAAAGGATTCTCAAGTTATGCTAAAAACCACATGCTACAAAAATACAACGTCACGTGCAATATACTAAATTGCTATATATGCCTATTAAATTAATAAATGAGAAACACAGTTAATAAAAATGTATCTTTTAAATTTGTATAGTCGCATACATGCGTACATGCGTACACGCGAACTCAACACATTACGAAGCATATTACATCAACAAAACAACCATCAAACACATTATGTAAGAGAAGACAATTACATTTCTTTTTTTAATGTTTGACATAATCATTATATTTTGTTATATAAATCCTAGGATTTCATACAATAATAATTTTTTTTTGGGTGGCTCCTATGATAGCGATCAGTTTTGATCTTAATAGGAGTCTCCCATCCCACAGCAACTGTTTTTTTTCTTTTTCATTTTGTTGCAAAATGTATACTATATTCTGTTGATTGCATATTTTCAGTTGTATTATATATTTCACATTTCAATATTACTATATACGCCGGTATGTGTGTATACATGTATGTATGTAATACGTGTATGTGTGTATATAATTATACATAATTTGTATTTTTGTAATGCTGTAGGGAAAATAAAATCATCCTTATCCTTATCCTTATCGGAAGTCATTGGTTTGGTTAAGACATAACATTACGCTATGAGGTAATTTGCAACTGATTGATTGAACCTCTGTGTAATTATATCAATGTTATGGAATTCTTCGTGAAAGTCAATGTGTAATTAGGGGTAGACATAACAACACTTATAATAAATAAACACAAAATGAGATAAGAGAGAACACGACAAGTTGGGTATTGAGCTATGAACATAAAGCGTACACCAGGGAAAGTGGTGAACAATGTTGTCATTAATGAACAAAACCTATTAACTGTTGCCTATATATATAAATAATAATAATGTAAAATTAAAAACGTAATGTCATGAGCAGTCATGTGTCAAAATATCAGCAGGAATAGACATTAATAAGTTAATAAATTTAGTGAAACAATAATAATAATGAGAAGAAAATATCCGACAGCAAATGACAGCTTTGTTATTATATTAATTATTTAGAAAATATTGTTATTAAAAACACGATTAATTGCAGTTAGTCAAGTTGTTTAGCAATACCGCAAGTTATTTTAGTAATCATTTAAGAGAAGTTTGTTATAGAAAAAAAACCCATAGTAAGTATAACACAGGAACATTTTACCGTAGTGTACATATCAAGCACGGCGCACCTTGAATCATGCATCCTGTTTGCTTCAGTACCCCAGCTAGCACGCCACCCTCGGCCCGAGAGCGGATCTCAGCGACAGCCGCCTGCCAACCGCTCTCCATCAGCTGTTGACCCAGTGACATTCTCCGTTAGTTATTTATCAGCAATCGGGCCTCTCTCGGCTGGAGCACTGGGGTAGTGACATTTGACACTACGGTGTATGATTAACGTGTCTCATCAACAAGAAATGCTGTCCCTGTGCTCGTGTTTGTCAGTGTGACAGGGTGAATGTGTGGTGGAAGAAGTGCCTACACTAGGTGCCTTCTGTCAGTTTATGGCCCACACAATTCTGCCATTTATGTCGCTTTACTTTAGGGCTATATAAACAGTTCCAGGTTTCTCATCAGAACTTTATTAACATGTAAATGAGGGGTGCGATTTATGGTAAATGTGTCTATGTTGATCCTGATGGCGGTACTAACAAATATCAATGCAACTCATCATCAACAATTAACAACTTAAAAGTCTTAAGATGTCTACTGAATGTATTTCTTACAAGTAGACACATTCTTTTGGTTTGGTGTGAAATATAGTTTTCTCTTTTTGTGCAGAATTATTGCATGCATATTTAATCAAAGGATAATTATATTTTAAAATAAAGTTTTGTGGAAGCTATTTTACAATTTTTTTTCTGATGAGAAACCGGGAATTCTTTTATAAAAGTAAAGTAAAATTATTTTATGTGACCTTATTGTGAGACAAAATATGTTTAATATTTTACACATTTTATAGATACTAGGCTTTGTATAATGTGGTACCTTCAATGAAGAAACTAAATATTTGTACGTTAATAGTCCTTGCCACTGACAACATCATCAGGAGAACATTCGATAGTACTCCAAGACAGCCTCTGACGAAAATGGTGTTAGACAGCACCGGATAAGAATGCAGCTGGATGTAGCAGAAAAGAGTTCATGGACAATCATAATTAAGCAGCCTTTTCATAAAATATTTGAGTTGTCATGTGCCGCACGAATCAATGGACACTAATTGCAACTTTGCTTTTTGATTTTCTTGTATTAAATTATGTGATTGTTATGCGCATTGGAGTTGTTTGCGTATTTAATTTTGGTTTATAATAATTGGATGGGATACTCGACACCCATTCTTTTTTTGAAGCAGTTTACATTTGTTATGTTCCTAAATAATATATTACTATATTATTTTATTGTTTTGAACACATTTCAGTTAATCCTAACAAATTGTTGAACTTGTATCAAGTAATGTTCATTTGAATATTAGAGTGACAATGCATGATGATTACTGTTGAAATGTCCAAGTTATAAGACCAATACACATAAGTGTATACAGTGTTGACTGAACTACTTTTATTTTGTACTTGTGTAAAAGTACAAATAACTCATCTCAAAATTACATAAGTAAAAGTACATTGAAAAAACCCTACTTGAATAAAAAATAAAAGTAACTTTCAAAAGTACTTGAAGTAAGAGTAAAAGTAAAAGGACAATTCAACGTTTTAATTTCAATATTACAGCAGGCACACAAAATGCGATACGAAAATAACTACTTTACTCTACACGAACCTTAACCCAATAACAGTCTCAGCAACAGACAGATGTTGCCACTAAATACATGAATCTACGAATTCGGCGTCATTTGTCTTTATCTACTGCTAAAACAATATCAGTATCTCTAATTAGCAGTCGCCTTAACTACTGCAACTCTCTCCTAAACAATATTGTTAAATAGGATTTAGCTAAACGCCAACGTGTATAGAATTGTTTAGTACGTGTAGTTCTAAAAGCACCTCGTTTCTCATCATCTCTGCCCCTACTTAGACAGTTGCATTGGCTTCCAGTTACATATCGAATACAATTCAAATTAGCCACTATCACATATCGTTCCCTTTCTACGCAACACCCGTCCTATTTGTTTAGTCGCCTTCGTTTTTCTGATATCCCCAGAAATTTCAGATCATCTGTTTCACAAAGACTTTTTGTTCCGAAAACCAAGCTTAATATCAGCAAACGTGCTTTTTCTGTAGCTGCACCCACAATCTGGAATCAACTGCCTATCGCTTTAAAATCATCTGAGACTATAAATACCTTCATAAAAAACCAACGACTTACTTATTTGAAAATGCATTCCCATCCTAACCTTCAGCGGTCCCTTGCTCTAATGACGACTCTTGCTTGTCCCTGTTAACGATTTTGCCCAATGATTTTTGTATGTTGCGCCTCTGAGCTAAGATTTCTGGGGGTTTAGGCGCTATAGAAGTTTGTCATTATTATTATATTATTATTATTATTATTATGTATGACGTGATATGACCTTATCGTATATATATCGTACCATCCAACCACACTTACAATAATAGCGTCTCTTTCACTGGATAATAACCGCCGGACGATAGTCGTCGATAGCAGTCTTTACTCGCCACCATGTTTACTGTTACGAAAATTGCAAGTATTTCACTAAAACCAATTTGTTCAACAATTTGGTTGAATAGTATGAAATAAATGAGTGGTAGGAAGTTACATAGAGATCTACTTCACAACAGGTTCTTCAGATTTTTTTATGAAAAAGGCATTGTTTACATTCAGGGCTAATAAGAGGACCATTGTCGTCATGCCCAGTAAAAAGCAGTATGATACAGACAGACAGTCAGACAGACAGACAGTATTTATTTTGACCATCATAAGTACATAAACTACAATATAAAATTCATTGGAAGGTCAGGGAGGCTCCCATTAAGACAATTATATGCCGCTATCACGGGAGCCACCCCACTGATGTAACATAATTATATGATTATCACGTGATCAACTATATATGCATACATATATGTGTAAACATAGTATGTTTAGTATAGTATAATACATAAATACTAGTTTATGAATGACATATATAACAGTTAGAACTATGACAACATGATTTATAATTGTTGATAAAGTAATTTTTTGTATAAGTGGAAAAACCATATAAACTATGTGTAGAAATGATATCAAGGATGATGTTTGGAGTATTGTTAACAGTTTGTATAATGTTGTGTCTGATGTACTTTCTTGCATATTGATAATTAACTCTGGGAATAAATAAGTTGTTTTACCACGTGTGTTGTATTGGTGAATTTCAACGTTATATGTGTATGGAATACGACTGAAGTATTCTGGTATTACCTTGTTGATCAATTTGTAATAAAATTTGAGCTGTTGGAGTCTATAGATTTGGAATCTACAGATAATAGCAGTATAGTTACGAACATGGGCACTTGTTTAGTATCCTGTACTGCCCACCTCAATTCCGTCGATAGAACTACTCTTTTGCCTGAATTTGAAAGCTCAGTGCGTTAGATCCACTATTCAACATCATCCCAGGTATATTTGTGTTATGAAAATATTGCGTCTCAGCGAACTTTTGAGGCCAAGAGAGCGACCCGGTTTGCGCCAATCTACGCCGCTGCGGCCGTGCATTACCGCAGTGAGCGACATTGCAGCATACAGGTATGTTGATGCAAACCGGGTCGCTCTTTGAACCTTAAAAGTGCAATAAGACGCAATATTTTCTTAACATAAATATATAAATTGTAACATCCATTCAATAAGAAATCATTCCAAACGACTTACCGCTCGGTGGTCTCTTATTTACAGAGGTCAGCGCTGATGCGCTATCCCAAAGCGAAGCTTGTATATACAAATACTACTGCAACCTGGCCGGTGAATCGGCGATAGGATCCCCCTGGCGACTAGACACGGAATTATTGTAAAGAAAATATTTCGCGAAGTTAACGAAAGTAACGAAGTTAAAATCTTTGTTACTTGTGATAAAACTACTTCGTTACAAATAAAAGTACTTTATTAAAATTGTACTTAGCTACATGCTGATTATTTGAGAAAAAAAACTACTTAAGTATTGTAACGAAGTTTGTTTACTTTGTTACATGCCACCACTGAGTGTATGTGTACAATTTGGTCTTATTACTTGAAAACATACACATATACACACATTTAGCAAAATTAGGCACACTCATATGAGCGGCTAACCATCGGCACAGTATCGACTTCCGACTATATGAGCCGCCCTCGGCCCGAAGGCAAGCCGCCGGACAAAAATCCCTCGGCCCGCAGGCGGATGCCGACAGCGGGCTGATGACATTGCCGCTCTCGGCATGCTGTCTTCCTGCTGTAGGTGTGCTATCTGGGACAGTGCACATAAATTGTCAAGTCGGGCAGGTTGAGGTCATGTCGTTTGTGCACCCGTAATTTATGGTGACAATTTGTTGCGATGCGAGTATAATAGACGCGAATAGCGACTTTCATCGGAGCGCCTGCACAGACATAAAGGATGGTCCATCCAAAAGTTTCATGCGTTTCTCGTACCATAGTGTACCATACATCTTTAATCATTCTCTATAAAAACAGCGTGCTCTATTTATATGTGTGGTTGGTACAGACCACCACCATACATTCCATCAGCAATGCATGCTGTTGATCTTATGAGTTTGAACGATTCAGACTAGTTTCCAAAACCACAGCAGGATACCCATCGGATTCAACATTCGTGACGTCATTGCCACGACATCATTTTAATTTACGCACCACGCTACCCGCTTCTGGTATTATAATACTATAACTGCCAACTTTTTTTTAATTCCGCGAAATTCGTCAGAGGTTGAGCACGCTTCCGTGGTGCGCTGTCTCGGATCTTGACATAGGAAGACGAGAGGGGTGCTGTTGAAGATTTCTCGCCGGTATTTCAGCGGGTTAGCACGTCTCAAAACGTCTCCGTAGTGTCGCGCTGTTTCCAAGACGGGGCGGGAGTGCTGTTGGAGATTTTAAACGAAAGACCGGGATACTTGCTAGTAGTAGTATATAGGTCTAGTTTCAGCCCCCAAATCCGAAAAATTGTGTAAATTTGCATATTTTCCCTATCTTTTAATATGACACAATTTTACGGATTTTGCCAGACCTCAAAGGTCACGGTCCAAAAACCGTGAAAACAAGTTGAGTAGGAGGCCATGGTGCGAGGGTTGTTGACGCCGTAGGAGGTGACGTCATCACCGTCAGAACAGCCCCGCTTCTAGAGGGTTCCGTGTGAAAACGCGAGGTGGTGGGAGCCCCCATATAGTCGTTGGCGGTAGATCGCGGTGGCTGTGATGGTAGGAGAGCAGGGGGCCCCATCATCACTCGCCACTCCAGAGAAGCTAGAAGTTGGATTCGGAGAGATACAAGGAGTATGCGGTGGCGCCGCCTTCCGGCGGTTGCGTGGGTGAGGGGGGCCCATGTAAGAAGCCAACGCTTTCCGAAGGGATCTGAGCTGGTAGTTTGATTAATGAATGGAAGTCTCAAATTAGGTGTTATAATAAGGCGCGATTAATAAAAGGTTTATTAATTCGACGAAGCGGTATCTATCCGACGTGGTGTATACGGAAGGTGGAATACGTATACGGCGATGTTATAGGTGAACCTGCTGTCTTTTTGATAGTCATGGGAAGAGTCGACGCCGACGCCGTGGGCACTGACTTCACTAGAGTCTAGTGGGTCGATCGAATGCGGTAGGGAGTGAATAGGGAAATCGGCTATTAAATCGTTATTTAGAAGTGCGTAGACGTTCGGCTTACTTTTAAATTAATATAGGGTGTGCTTTTTATTGTGAAATCTATAATTATCAACTACTAAAGTCAGAACGGTTTGTGGAAATTCCTCGGCTAACTCGAAATCGACGCCTTGTTATTTTTTCGGGTGAGCAGCGCGCCGGCCGACGACGCGGTGCTATAAATATTTTCTGTGCCTCTTACGTCAGCCGCTTGAAAACAACCGACGCTGTTTTTTCGTAGCGTCGTCAGCTAACGCTGGTGCCAGTGACGTAAGCAAGCGCCTGGCCTTGGCGAATTGGTTGACCTTAAGTATTGTGTACAGGCGTGAAATATCAAAATCGGCTATTGAATCCTTATTTCGAAGTATGTTGAGTATCGATGTCGCGGCGTGTCGCTGAACGTTTTCAAGAGCCTGTTCGGCTCGGACTTTGTAGACAATGTCAATGACTGTCATGTATTCGACTGGTTGAAAGCGACGGTGAAGGAAACATCATCCATTATATTGGATGCATCCAGGTATAGTTCAATGTGTGTGTTACTAGGAGCGAAAAAAAAATTGATGGGATACCATATGTAACACTGATAAGGGATGAAGACTTGTGGGTGTAACCTGCAGTGTCCACATTGGTTACACCCACAGGCTCACAGCCGCATATCCATTCACATGTTTAGGATGCCACTTGATTAACACTTATCATATATCCTTTGTTATATCTGCTGTGAATTTAAAACCACTGGCACTGCATTTGAAATGCACAAAGCAGGTCATAAGAGAATTGGTATCTATATTGTCCTTAAGTTAAATAGATGTTACCGCTACAACCATGCATCACACTTTGCAGCTGCAACATTATGTCATCTTTCAAGCTAATGTGTATCATTATTACAGGTGTCATATTAATTTGGAAGATTTCTAAGTGAACATATGTATTTATGATTATGTTGACATTATGGATGGCTAGCAATCTGGTGACGTTGAAGGAAATAGCACCAACTGTTGTTTCTGCCTTCATCAGCTATGACAATGGACACCAGTGATATTGTTACACTCACAACCCAATCACTCAATATATTATTTTCTTATATTTTGTTTGATTGTTACAAGGATCAAATAATTTTACTCTTATTGTCATAGGAATGTGCACAATTCTTCGTCAATAAGAGTAAAATTATGTTATCCGTGTGAGGGTCACACACAATATAACGTACACTATGCCCACTAATTGAAATTGTGTATAGTTCCTTTATATAGTTGGTTTGATGCTAGTAATGAAACAGAGATACTGTAGGCATAGTTACTTATACACTACCCAAGTATGCAATCCACATATACTATATTAATTCATGCGTAATTAATGCATACCATACTTTTGTTTTCAAATAATAAAAATTATAGTAATTATATAATGCATGTGAACTGTGATCATGTAATATAATTGGGGTATGTATAACACACTGTACCCACGTTTTCAAATATTTTATTAAATAAATGGGATTGTCATTATGCACCATTACTGAGACTCTTTCACTTTACGAACTATGCAAAGTGCCGCCCAATTACCATATGTTATTTACATATTTAATCATAGCCAAGTAAGTATGCATGTGTACATTTCTGAATGTCTGCATGGGCATACAGATGTAAGCAAAAGCCAAGAAGAGTCGAGCTCAGCAGTAAACATGCCAAATGGGTACATGAGTGATCGAATATATCACAATTCTTGCAGGATTATATTTAGTATGAATTTTTTTTATACATTTACAAGAACACATTTATTATTTTGTGCTAATATATTTTTAACTAACTTTAAATAAATCTCAATTATTTTAGCACCAAATATGTGTTTTGGCAGTTGTAGATTATTTGTGCTGAATACAACTTACAACACATTAGTTGGCTAGCCCTGCCTATCTGTTCGTAAAATTAGTCTGTGTACGTATAGCCCTTTGCAAACATATAACACACCCTGACGTCTCCCCGCGAAAACAAAATGAATCGCGCGTGGCACATGTGTCAAACGCTCCTTGCCCTAGCGAATAATCACGAGAGCGCTGGGCGTGGCTTAAAAGCGCCTGATAGCTTTTCATAAGTGAATCACAAAGACGCTTCCGGGGGCGACGGCGGCTGTATGCGCCGAGACACTCCAAACAAATGAAGTCGTCGTAGATGTCAATGCGATTAAGAATTGGTTTGTTACAATATAAAAACATATATTATTAATATATATATATATTAATTCATGTCGCAACCCTGGGGCCTTAGTGTCAATTTATGGACATATAATTATAGTAATTTACTACATAAGAAACGAATCGAGCGCTCGTGGTCTACATGACAAGTCCCCTGTTGCGCGATAATGCGGTCTTTTTTTAAAGTAGGGATGTCACTGAAAATTTCAAATTATATGTTGTTTTATATTTTTATCATATGGCGGAAAGCAGGAAAAAGTGAAAACAATATCAAAATCGGTAAAGTATTTTTTTAGATATGCATTTTTGAAGATGTAATTTTTTTCAGATTGTAAGCCTATCTTTTAAACAGTATCAGTGAACTGGAAAAGGGCTCCAAAACGCTTGCATATTTTTATTAAAACTATAATAAAAACAGTTTTGTTCAATGTTTATCGATGAAATTTGGCACACAGATAGATTTGTAGTCCTTGTCAAAAAGTAGTATTTTACTCATTTGCATCGGCATAATTTGCATAAATTAGCATGATTTTCAGGGAAATTTTGTAATTAAATTATATTTTATCATTATTTTTGTTGCACATATCATCTTTAATCTAGCAAATGTCAGCTAGGAAGCTCAGTAACGAAAGTGTAACTGTTTGTTGTCGGAACACAATATTAATTAATTAAAATATCAATATTAATTAATTAATAGAACAATACAGCATTTTGTGTGTGTTCAGTGTGTAATATGGCAAATTAAAGCTGCATAGCTCAGCATTTAATTTATGTATACCATATGTGTAGACGGAACAATATGTTAATTCATTAATATAAGAACTTAATTAATTAAAAACAAGATTAATGTTTTAGTGATTACTGCGTGTAATACAGCAAATAAAAGCTGAAGCGCTCAGCAATCAATAAATACCTACAACTCGATTAGATAGAAAAATACATTAATTAATTAATATAAAAAAATAACATTAAATTAATTAATCAATAGAAGAAAATAACATTATGTAGTGATCAGTGTAATATAGCAAATTAAAACTGCGTGGTTCAGCATTCAGTGTATGTATATATATTTTTGTAGATAGAACAATACATTAATTAATTAATTAATCAATTAATTAATATGACAACATTAATTAATTACTAACAATATGGATTACTTTACAACAGGGATGTTGGTGTCACGTACAATTTTTTGGGAAATGCGTACACCTAAACGAAAAAAAACAGTGATATGGTGCTGCCCTCTGCTGATCATCATGTAATACTGACAACAGTAGCCGACGGATATTGCCGAAGCCGCTCATGGAAACATGAGCTAGGGACACATGAGCTAGACCAACAATGGTTCTTTTTTACGTATTTTAAAAGTAGAAATGTAATAGATTATCTTGACAAAAACTTTAATAAAACTTTCATTTTCACAAGTATGGGAACGAAACAACAGTTGTTTTCGTTATCATTTTTCACAACGTTACACTAAGCTCCTTACAATGAGGTTCTATCTATAACCAGTTTATCAAATTACCTTTAATTTGATGCATCACATTAATATGTCAGATATCGAGCTCATGTGCCCATTTTTAGTTGAAGTGAGTGCCCCTAAACGCGAAGCCGGGCCACGTCAAAACGATCGGACGTAAATCACCCGACGGATAGCAGCTTCAAAGCACGCTTGTGTAATAACCGTTTCAAGTTGCATCGAAATCAATAATCCTAAAAAATACTAATGATGTTAATGTAATTGTATTCAAAATAAACAAAATGTATTATCAATGCGTTGTTACGTGGAACCAAGTTGAAAGTCGGCAAAATCTTAACGGATTCTCTTCCGACTGAATTAGCGCCGCCGTCTGTTGACATCCCTATCGAAAAAGAAATCGTTTTGTAAACAGCCTTTGACATTATATATAGTTCGGTTTTTGGCACTTATCGAATCCAGACCCACCTTGTTTTCGCCGTTATAACTACATGTACATTTTCGCCTAGATTTGATACTTCAATGCGTTAACTCAATCATTCAACGTCATAACAAGCATATCTACGTTTAAAATATTGCTTCTGACTTAGCGCACTTTTGAGGCCCAATGAGCAACCCGTTTAGTCTGCGCCGCTGCGGCCCTGCGTCATCGCAGCAGTGGCACATCACCACTACAAAACAATGGCTTGGCCTCCCCTTTACAAAACCCTACATATATATGCCAAAGTTTTTGAAATGTGTGTTATCTAGATCTAATACAATATTATGTTTATGGCCTTATAGGTGTATGTGTAATAATTACCAAGTGATGCCAATCCCTATAGAATATCAATGCTGTCGGGCATTCCAGCAATCAACAAAATGATGCAGGCATATCAACAAGACTGTCGCATACATAGCAGATCACCCAGGCTTTGCCACTGTGTGTCTTGACGTATATGTGCTACAAACTGCATATTTTCAGTATAGGCAGCAATATAGACCAATGGACACCAAGGATTCCATCAACGAGTGTGTATAGATTTTATAGTACAGGTTTTTAAGTGTTCACATCATATAGCATTACAAAGATTAAAGTTATATAAGGCAAAGCAGGTAATATTATTATGTTAACACCCTTACATGTTACAGAGTAAAAATTATAATCTGTCACAGTATAACATTATTACCATTATAAATCAGTAGTCAATTCAAAGCAACAATAATGGCTTACATTTCTCATCCATGGTTAAAAGTCAAGCAAATATAACAGCTTGCAAAACCACAAACATTAATAGTAATGACATCGTAATGTGGCACTGGTGTCCATCAAATAAAGCACCCCTTGCTCTTGCGCAGAATTTGACCATTTGAGTGTATACATAGTGTCAATTTGGAAAATATATAATAACTTATTTTAAAACCATTATTTTAGATCATTCATGTAAGATCAATGTCGAATATAAAATTAACATAAAATAAATACATGTCATAGGATATCCCCGTCAGAATATATATATTTGTATATGACAGTGGGAGATTTCCGAAATATCCCAGTCGTACCATGTATAAGACAGTGGGGGATTTCTTCTATATGTATTTATTTTACTAATTGTAAACAATATTTTATATAACATTTTCAGGAGGTATAAGTACACATCATACAGACAGTTAGGCAAGTGGAACTGGGGATACTTTGGCAAGAATATCAGGGTTCCTCTCCCATCATGTGCAGTTCTGAAGATTCGGGAAGTGTTTCAGTCAGATCAGTACAGACGGTTTAAGTACCGAGTTTGGGTTAGTGAACGACTGGTGTATATGAGGTATGATAATGACACCACCAAACATCAGGACAACAGTAATGTTCAGTTGTTGTTATTGTAATTCCACTATTTGCAATCATTGTATTTCATTGTGCTATTGACACATGTAACTTAAGTAATTATAACGTGTCAATATGCATGTCATACATATACACTGGAGTATTTCTTTTGCACAATATTCGCTATTTTGATCATGTCGTCAATGAGTCATTCTATGTTAAATTGACCGAAGATCAAACAGATGACTCGTATCCAAATTTACTTAAATTTAAAAGCGTGCTTGTCTGTTCTGTTACCTAGAATAAATGTTTCAGACAATGCAATTTGGCAGTATACCTTAAACATATTTTACCTGTTTAACGAGGTGGCTATGTTTTAGCATTTCTGCAAAAAAACCTCAGTAGTTACATGCACGTATTTACAGCCATATAATTTGAACAACGGGTAAGCAACACATTTGGGCAAGCACCACATTTATTGTATACATAAATTTGGCCAATTTTGATATTTTGTGAGAACACAAAATAGAATATAAACTAAGGTAGCTTCCTAATTGATGGTGTTTTCTATTCATATCCAGGGGTAGAACTTCAGCATTTATTTTACTAGACAGCAGGACTAGTAAAGACAAAAGTTTACTAGTCCGCCAAAAGGTTTACTAGTCCTAATTGATGGTGTTTTCTATTCATATCTATTTACAGGGTAAAAATTCTTATTATACAACTAAGAGGTGCAATTTTGGCAGGTAAAACTTCATAAAAACATTTTGAATGTGAAAGCTTAGCTTAACAGGCATTCTCATTTTTGCTATCATTTGACAAATACACCGATGTCTAAGATTTCACATGGCATGGAACGAGTATATATACATGCAATTTCGAAGACAACATTTCTACGAGAAGATTTGCATTCCAAGACAAATGAAGATATTTTAAAAATCTAAATGACACATTTTTATTGACATATCAATATAATTTCACTAGAAATATTTGTATAGTCTGTAGACTACATCATGACATAAGCAACTAAATCCAGTGACATGTATTTTTTGTTCTACTCTACTACTTGTAATAAAATGATGAAAACGTCACATGGTGTTGCTGTTCAATTTCTTTATTAGCGTATTAAAAAAATGCACCGGCTTTAAAGTTGCAAACATTTCCGAAAATTTGGTTTAACTTTGTATAATTTTCCGAAATTGCGGCTGAGTTCTACTCGTCTACGTAGGATCGGTGCCGACTTTAACTTTGCGAACCCTATTAGCGACGAGAATTTTCAAATGAGAAAATGGTTGGAAAAGCACGGGAAATTCAAAACAATTTGAGTAGGAGGCGTGGTGCGTGGGTTGTTGTTTCTGTTGACACCGCAGGTGAAGACGTCATCATCGTGGGAACCGCCCCACTTCTAGAAGGTTCCGTGTGAAAACGCGAGAGTGAGAGAGGTCTCATAGTCTGGCGTTGGCGGTGGGACCCCTCACCATCACAGGCACCACGATCCACTGCCACCGCCACCCTCTCGTAAACATAGCACATTTACACACATGCGCACGCACGTAGGTACGCACGCACGCACACATATTAAATATGCATTATATAAACATATATGTACGTATTTATGTATATTTACTTACACTATTTGTAGTACAATATTTATTTTTGTAGTATCGACATGACACGTCTTCATTGACAAAACTGGAAAATTCAAACATGTGTGTCATATAACACAATATGCTGTTGTGCTGATATTGAATTTTGCATAATTGTAACTGCCATTGCTGCCTTAACTTTCTATAATATATAAATCCTTCGTTGGTGTTTCCTGCGACTAGGCGCACGTAAAATAAGGGCTGTTCGTCATCGTCGGCATAAATAAGGCTTTTGTAGTTGGTGTGTTTATGACTGTAGTCTACAGATACGCATCGCTGTGGGTATATTGCGTAGCTAGCATTACTAAAGGCTCGTTTTGTCCAATGCTAAGGACTAGGTCACAACTGAGATGGGAGGACTGTGTGAGGAGGGACATGAGACGAGCGGGTGAGAATGAAAGATGGAGAGAGGAGGCTGACAGTAAGAAGGCAATGGAGAGAACGAACAGGACGAGTGGTTCAACACGAGTACATCTGACCTTACCTCAGTAAAGGGAACACCACCATGTCTTCTCACAGTTCATGATAACTACAAGTTACAACTTACGTTCACAATGGCCCATGATTACAACAACTTAAGTGTACAATACTACATGTTTACAGTAACCCATAGTTGACACTGATTCGTGTTTACAATGATTCGTGTTTATATTTTTTACAGTACCTATGTTTGCAATATCGTGTTTGCAACGACCCATGTTTACAATGATTCACATTTACAATGACTCAAGTTTACAATTACTCATCTGTCCTTCCCAGAAAGTGGTGTGGTTGGGGCATCAACCCCTTGTTTCAACTCTAGACTGTTTCCAAACCCATCGCCATGTTTCTTCCTGGATAGGTTGCCTTCCTTTGTTTTTTCTCGGTCAGTATTTGTTCATAGTTGACCAATTTCTTGGCCTTTTGTTTTCTCGAACACAACTGTTGCAATCGCCTGAATGACTGCATGAATCTCGTCAATGGACTGGTTTACATCAAGTACCTGCAAGCACAATTATCATCACAACGTGTGTTAATTCACTGGTTTGCATCAAGTACCTGCAAGCACAATTATCATCACAATGTGTGTTAATTCACTGGTTTGCATCAAGTACCTGCAAGTACAATTATCATCACAATGTGTGTCAATTCACTGGTTTGCATCAAGTAACTGCAAGCATAACTATCATGACAATGTGTGTTTGCATCAAGTACGCGACATTTTGTGTCAGTAAATGCCATGAGTTTGTGTCAGCAAAAGACATGGCAGTTTATGTCAGTTAGTTTAAACATGTTAGTTTAAATCTGATATGGGGCCTCAGTTTAAATCCAGTAACGTATTTCTACGGTCTTCTTTTATGTCAAATTGTTGATTCTGAGGTGAAATCGTTTGTAAAGAAAGGTACTGATATATTGGGTATTCCAGACAATGCAAAGTTTGGTCATTCTACGTTGATAACCCCGGATGATGTGGGTTTAAGTGAGGCATCTCAGTTATATGTGTTTCCAATCAGGTGAGACTACCTCAAGTGATTGCGGAACAGTTTTAACTAAATTTGGAATAATTATAGAAAACACGCAAAACATTGCGAACAGTAGACTAGCTGATGCTAAAGTGAAAAGATCGTAACCCGAGTGAAACCGGGAAGGTCCGAAGGTACTTTGAAATTGACCATTTGGCGACTGCGTAGATTGGTAGACTACGTCCTTCGTGATGAGTGTCAAGGAGATTGCAATTTGAGTACTTTGTGAGTTTTAATTACATATGTCCTTAAGAATAATTGTATTAGTACAGAAACATATTTATGCCCATATCAGATGGCATCGTATGTAATGTTTTGACTGTGTTTTGTGGGATGTTCTTATGGACTCCAGCTCTTCGCTTGAAGAAGCTGTTGATGTCGTCACAGACTATATCAAGTTTTGTGAAGAGATGATTGTTCCCACAAAGACTGTAAAAATCTTCTCAAATAACAAACCGTGGATAAGTAAAGAACTAAAAACATAATCAACGAAAAGAAGAGGGCTTTCGTGTCTAACAACCGCACTGAAACAAAAAGGATCCAGTGTACTCTAAAAAAGCAGATCAGGGACGCTAAACTGGATTACAAGGACAACATTGAACGCCTGTTTCAATACGGCAATATGCGCAGGGCATGACAGGGACTGAAAACTCTGTCTGGTGTTGAGTCCGGCAAACGTGTCATACAAACCTCAGAGTCAGCGGAAGAGAATCTCAAGTTCACTGAGGACTTGAATTCCGTCTTTGGGCGTTTTGATCGGCATGACTTCTTACGTGAGCGTCAGGAGGCGGTGGACGATATTGAGTCACAGCTCACTAAAGCTGATACCCCAAAAACAACTCCTGATGACGTCAGTACGATCTTCAAGCACGTTAATCCTCACGAGGCAGCTTGGCCAGACAACGTCAATGGTCGGGTCCTCAAGGAGTGTCATGGTCAGCTGGGTGCAGAGTTCAGCATCCTTTTCAACTGGTCTCTGAAGCAGCATCGTATACCCCTGGCCTGGAATTCGTCAGTTATATGCCCTGTCCCCAAGAAACATTTGCTATCTGTTCTCAACGACTACCGCCCAGTGGCGGTTACGTCAGTTGTCATAAAGTGCTTTGAGCGACTCGTACTTCGTCCTCTCCTGCAGCATGTTAGGGATCAACTGGATCCCCTCAAATTTGCGTATAAATGCAATCGAGGTGTCGATGATGCAGTTCTCACTCTACGTCATAGTTTGTATACTCACCTGGAAAAGCCCAAGTCGTTTGTCAGGATAGTCTTTATTGACTTTTCGTTGGCTTTCAACACCATCCAGCCACATATCATGATGAGTAAACTTGTCAATATGCATGTGAACCCACGCATAATCTTATGGGTAAATTAGTTTCTTATTGAATGTAAGCAAGTAGTGCGCTATAATGGTGCTGTGTCGAGCTCACTCTCCCCTGTTCTTTTCATACTGTACACAGACGACTCTCGTAGCAGCCTGGAGAGCATCATTCATTCATCAAATACAGCGATGACACAGCTATCGTCGACCTATCCGGCCCTGATCAAGTGTGTGCGTGTGCTGTAGCTGATTTCACAGTGTGGTGTGGCAATCATTTCCTAGACCTGAACGTTCGTGAAACTGAAGAACTCATAATAGATTTTAGGAAAAACCCTACTCCTCCCAAGAGACTATTCATTTACCGAGAGGGTGAAGGAGAGTAGATGAATAAGAAAGAAGAGGGATAAGATCAGTTTATTTCAGACTCAGTCCTTAATATAAGGAAAGTTCCATAGTCATACATGTAATAACACCAACACGAGAAAGTTCCATAGTCATACATGTAATAACACCAACACGGGAAAGTTCCATAGTCATACATGTAATAACACCAACACGGGAAAGTTCCATAGTCATACATGTAATAACACCAACACGGGAAAGTTCCATAGTCATACATGTAATAACACCAACACGGGAAAGTTCCATAGTCATACATGTAATAACACCAACACGGGAAAGTTCCATAGTCATACATGTAATAAGACCAACACGGGAAAGAGAAGAAAGAAGACACAAAGCTACTCAACACAAATGTGTGCATGTCATAGCAGCCGTATCATGAATAATTAGTATAATAACATAAAGAATATTATCGTAGACAAAATAATTGTTTCATCATTTTTTTACTGCAGCAGAGACGAATAGATCATGTCACTATTTACAACACTGTGAACAATATAATTGTCAATATTTTTCATACGTTTCATAAATGTATATATACTCCTTCTTATAACACATTGACAAGTTGGCAAGTTTGTCTACGCAAACATTTCACTCGCGCTAGAATATCTTGGGATCCCTAAAAGGATTTTCAGTGAATTGTTGTAGGCTACAGTTAATTTGTTCATGGTTTTAAGCCTATAGGTATTCCATATCTGGGCGGTATATAGGCATGCATAATACGTCCTAAAAACAAGTAGCTTTACATCGGTGCTACAATTTTTAAATTGTCTACATAAAATGTTTCCTCTTACATGCAATGTTCTAATCTGTCTACTGATATCACCATCGTCAGACATGTCTTAATTAATAATGTGACCTATATATTTCACAACATTCTGTCTTTGAATGATGCGACCCTGAATAGAAAAATGTGAAGGTAACAGATGTTTGACTTTTGTGGGAGCACAGTACATCTCACTGCTTTTTTCTCCAATATATATAATGTCATGCGTAGTTCCACATTCAAAACAAGTTTTTATCAACCCATGAAGTATTTTCTTGGACGGAGATATTAATACTACATCACCCGCGTACATCAGATGGTTCACTTTTATTTTGCCAGTGTAACAACCGATTCTAAAGCTATTTAGTTTCTCGGCACTATCATTGATGCAAAGCTTACATTTTGTGAAAATACAGCGGTAATTAACAGAAAGTGCCAGCAAAAGCTGTATTTCTTACGCAAGCCCAGGTCACTCAGTGTCAGCACACATGTTCTACAAACCTTCTACAGATGCTACATAGAAAGCTCTATTACATTTGGGTTTCTTGTGTGGTACGGCGGCCTGAATATCGTGCATCGCAACACTCTGGCACGAACAGTCAGGGTTAGTGGCAAGGTGGTGGGAAAAAAGCAGACCAGTCTAGAGGATCTATACAGGCAACGGGCAGAGAGAAAGGGAAGGAACGTCTCCTCAGACCCCGAACATCCCCTGTTTCCATGCTATAAACTACTTCCTTCTGGCCGCCGCTTTCAACTCCATCACTGTAAATTGAATCGCACTCGAAGCTCATTTGTTCCTTAGTCAATTAAACTAATGAATAAGTAACTGACCTTCGTTCCCCTCCATCTCTGCCAGTCTTCCATGCCAGTATGACACTGAGTGAGCCTGAGATGTTTGTGATTTGTGAGATGATTTAACTTGTTTTAACTTCTCTAATTTGTTAAACTTATTTAACATATTTAACTAATTTTAACTGATTTGTTTATATATTTAACCGATATAACTCTTATTACTTTTTATATTGCATGTACATTTGTTTTAATTGTTTTAATATGCTGCTACACTCCAAATGAATTTCCCTCCCAAGAAACAATAAAATATTGTGATTGTGATTGATTGATTGATTAATTGATTGATTGATTGTGCAGGGCCCAACTGTTTGTGGACATGTCCCGACGCTCACTAATCCAGTAAAGGTTGATGAGCATCTTCATTTTATATTATAATATGTGCTGCCACCTAGTGTGTTCTCTCGGTATACAAAACATACACAGACAACTTTGACGCGGATGCCAGAGACCTCTACGAATTCATTCAATAAGTGTATTTCAGACACACGTAAGTATTTTTTGTAAGTGCGGCATACATAAAACGAAGTGTAATTTTGTTACAACGTTAGTTTATCCGGGGAAAGTTGTTAGATGGGTAGAGTCATATGGGCAATAAAATAGAAAGGTAGACAAGCTCTGGTTACTCAACATAATGTTTTTGAGTAGCGAAGGCCTGGGGCACCATTGACATAATCATAGGCCATGTGCATATTCATACACATATACATAATATGATATTATATACTACTAATAATAAGCAAATTACTTATTAAAAAACATCACATTCCGCATAATGGGTCATGACCGGTAAAAGCCTTGTAGTTATTAGCTTCTGAAACAAAAGGGGTTATGGAGCCCCGCTCTCCACTATTCGCCAAGGATAATTTGTTGGTAGATGTTTGACTGGCGGCATATTGGCGATTTTTAAATGACGTTTTACACGTTATATTTTACGTTCCAACAAAAAACAATGAATTTGCCATATAAAAGCGAAGCATAGCATACACCGCCCCCCCCAAGCGCATAAGGTTCGTTGGATTTAAACGCCCGGTAAGGGCCCAGTCCAGTATTTGGAAGAAGAAGAGGAGAGCGGAGAAACGTTTACGTATATGGGAGATTTTGAGAAAAAATTGAGGTGTTACGGTTAATTCGTTGGGTCGTAGATGAATATCGGAAAGGTTGGCGCCCGAAGTGTAAGCCGTCTAAGAGATCAACGTTAACATAACCGTATACGCTAGCTCGATTATAATAAGATGTGGTTAACTTAGCAGTTTTCATAATCGGTGAATCATAAGTTCATTCACGTACATATATGCATGCGCATTCAGTTCTCAGTCAACGAGATAGTCAGCTGGACAGTCAGATAACAAGCCACGTGGTCACTTCAAAATTACCATGACGTAATATTAGCACAAAGATAACTTCTTGTGTGCCTAAATCCTCGGAAATCCAGCACAAAGACACATAAAGGCAATATACTATTCAAACTCACCTTCTACCAGCTACTACAGTTGTCAACAAATGAACTGATCAGATAAAATGTAAGTCTCAAATGATAGTGAAATATTTCAAATGGTCTAACATTGCGAAGGAACGAATCCGTAATAATCGGCACAGATATATCAAGAATGCCCTATTTACAATGGAAAGAACTCGAGGGTAAGACTAGATAATCACATACACACACACGCACCACACACATATATATACACACACACATACACACACACACACACACACACACACATATATATATATATATACATATATATAATTATATGTGTGTGTATATATATATATGTGTGTGTGTGCGTGTGCGTGTGCGTGTGCGTGTGCGTGTGCGTGTGTGTGTGTGTGATTATCTAGTCTTACCCACGAGAATTATATAAATATGCCTATACGCCAGCGGCTCGAATTCAAGCTGTTACTGCTGGTATATCGTGCAGTGCATCATCTCGGCCCTGCGTACATTTCATCGCTCGTGACATCCTACACGCCGACCAGATCACTTAGATCGGCCGAACAAGGTCTGCTGACTGTTCCGATATATCACCTTGAACATTATGGCCGTCTTTCCTTCTCGGTGGCTGGCCCGATCCTACGGAATGCCCTGCCTCATGCAGTCAGGCATGTAAACTGCGTTGCCACTTACAAATCACTCTTACAGACACACTTATTTCGACAGGCCTTCAAAGAACTTTGAAGGCATGTCCGCATCAGTGACATTTGTGCAATGTTAACATTCGGTTATGTACTTAGGTTGCAGTCATTTACTTATTTATTTATTTATTAATTAGCATATTATATGTATTTATTTTATTTAAGCACATTATTTATTTTAGGTATTTAAACGGCTAATTCATTTAATTTATGTATAATATATACACTTATAAATATATATATTTATTTTTATTCAGGTTTATCTAACTGATATTTTATGTAATTTTTATATGCTACTTTTAAATCATATTCGTTTACCTTTCTATTTAATATTTATATTTAATATGTTTGAGGTCATTTAATGTATTTTACTTATACTCTACGATTGTCAGCGCCTTTGAGCAGCTGTGTTATCCGGACACACGGCGCTCTATAAATGCTTTATAATAAATAAATAAATATATATATATATGCACTTCAGCAACATGTAGTTTGCTATATACTTTTTTTCAGTTGATAAACTGATTGGTCAGTTTTTCACCAGGGGCGTAGCACTTTGAATTTAGAATGCATTTGTCGTGAAATATTATTAATAAACGCTACACGCAATATCATAATTGGTCACAGGAACGAGAGTAAAACAAACGTGCAGCAATGTCGACAACAGTTGACTTGGTTTGTTGAGCGATAATCGGGCGTGTGATCCTTGAAACTAATACACAATAGTTTTATTTCTCGCAAAATGTCTGTATCCAGTTGGACAGGACGACATCATACCACTTCTGCTTTCGATGTATCCCGTCCAGTGTCCAGTCCAGGACACCGAGCGACATGTGGTAGATGTCGAAAAACGGAAAGATATGTCCATAAATTTGCACCAGTTCTGTTCGAAGGACGTCGAACAGTTCTTGGTTTAAACGTTCTATGAATGCGTCTGTTTTCCACTTCTCATCGAACTTCACGTCTCTCCAGTGCTTGCTTTTCTGCTGCTGGTTTTCACTGATCTTGCTGAACCAGAAGAGTTTTGTCTGCTTCGGAACATACTTCTTAATGACCATCTTCAGGTATTCCATGTCGGCGCGTATCTTACTCAGCCCAGACCTTGCCTTGTCGTGATTCCCGGAGAACAACAATATCACATCCGGGTAGTTGCCTTCAAGGTATTCGCTAAGTATAAATTGCTGGTATGTGTTTGACTGGCGGCACATTGACGCATCTTTTGAAGGATGACAGTTTTTCTGCCAATTGTTTCGGACGGTGGTTACTTCTGTGTCCAGATAGAACTCCATCGAGATATATTCAAGCTTTATTTCAGTCGCGGTGTCACTACATGTTACAGCCGTACTGGTGCAGCCACTGCAATCTCTGTGGTGTACCACGATGTCTGATGCCCTCAACTCGGTCCCTTTCGTAAAGTAGTTCACGTCAGGTTTTGTACGTCCAATTTCCACTTTCACTGTTCGACATTTCAGAAACTTTTCCAGTAGCTTCTTCGTAGCCCAGAAGTACCGAAGACCGTTAGAATCTCCAAGAATAACGAGTTTTGAGACGTTCCGTCGCTTTAAGCACTCCTGCAAACGTTCCTTCGTGATGTCGTCAGTAGGAAAGCGGCAGAGATCAGGAATATATGACGAGTTCAACCATCTGCCGCTCATCGGGAAATAATTATGTTCGATGCAATAAGTAGTAAAGGAGGTCCCTTACCGCGCAGGGTGTCGCGCCGCGGAGCAAGAGCAAAGTACCCGGATGTAGGTCAAGGTCAAATACCCGGATGTAGGTCAAGGTCAAATACCCGGATGTAGGTCAAGGTCACGTGGCGCCCCCTACCGGAATTTTTCGGAACTAGAATGGCACGCCACCTAGCGGATTTTTTTCGGAACTAAAATATTCCCGCCAAAAATATAACCGCGCCCCCTGTCGGATAGTTGGTGAACTAATTATTTCCCGCCAAAACCAAAATAGCGCCCCCTGGCGGATAGTTGGTGAACTAAAATTATTTCCCGCCAAAACCATAAATAGCGCCCCTGGCGGATAGCTGGTGAATTAATTAATTCCCGCCAAAATCCAAGTAGCGCCCCTGGCGGATAGTTGGTGAACTAAATATTTCCCGCCAAAACTTAAAAAGCGCCCCTGTCGGATAGCTGGTGAACTAAAATATTTCCCGCCAAAACTAGATATCGCCACCTAGCGGAATTTTTCGGGACTAATTATGCAAGTGGTGCCATCTGATGGACAAGTTGTGAACTATATGTTCGAGTACTGCAAATATTCGTGTCTCTTGCACGCTTGCGTGCAATAGAGCCCCCTGACGGGTACATCACGAACTACAAACATCATCCCCTAGTGGACAAGTGAGCGAACCACATATGAGTACTGCAAATATTCGTGTCTCTTGTTTTTTCTCGTCCATAAACACCTGGTGGATATATAAGCATCAACTGAAAGCACCCCTGTTAGATAAGTGGTGAACTAAGTAACTACTCAGCAGTCCGCGCTTGTGTACATTCTACTCAGCAGTCCGTGCTTTTGAATTTTCTACAAGCCGTGATCTTTCGGCACGCCCACGTGACCTTTATGTTCTGTTCCATAATCTTTTCGGCACGCCCACGTGACTTTTCGGCACATTCTCTAACTATATAAGCGCGGTGTTTTATCAATCAGCCCGTCATTCGTATCACGACGACAGCACTGTTAACATCATCATCATGTTGAAGACACCCTACTACCGACCTCGCAATGCGGCAGACTCGAGCGACGAGGACGAGCCGACGAGCCGACCCATCATGCCGGTGATCAACCGTCCTTCCGTGCCGTCGGAACCAGACGTCGTGGACGTCGTGGATATCTCGGCTCTAGAAGCAACGGTAAGCTCCGACGCAGTTATCAAGATCAGAGGGCTCCTCATCGATAGAGTACGCCAGCACACTCCCTTGTACATCGGGTGCAGGTACTGCAAGAAGCGTATGATTACCGACGATAGGGGACATTTGCAATGCGAACGACACGGTTACGTTGCTTCTGACGTGCATTTCGTGGTGCGCATGTGCTTTGTCGAGACAGCGACGGGCCAATCTATATGGCTGACTTTATTCGACCAGTGTATGGCTCCTCTCCTTGACGTGAATGCCGAGACGTTTGCTGTTATGGACGAAACGATGCAGACTTACAAACTGAACTCGTTGACGGGAACTCGTGTGTCTCTCACCATAAAGAAAACTCGACGAGATACTTACACAAACTTCAACGTCACTCGCGTGGAGGTGATACACTAGGCTGCGTATCCTGTTTCAGCCTCTCTCTGCTATCATCCCTGCCGATGTGACAACTTCCGCCGACACGACCGGTGTGACAACTTCCGCTCCTGGCGATGTGACAATTTCTACTCACGCAACCAATGTGACAACTTCCGCTCCTGACGATGTGGCAATTTCTACTCACGCAACCAATGTGACAACTGCCGCTCCTGTCGCCACTGGTCCGAACTTTACGCTTGAGTTTCCGGCGATAGAAATGAAGAAGACGATTGCACGTCACATAGCATGTGCCATCGTTGAACTTTCGAGACGACAGTGTCTCGCTTGCGAGATAGACGATCCTAGTCAATTTCATCACGATTGTATGTTACCCGATGACATTCTAATTTATATGCACTTTGACGAGGCTGTGGAGGCCATTAATTCGACTGCAGTGATGAAAGACTGGTTGTGTGTTTTGTTAGACGCGGGTTTGAAGCTATCCGACCTGACGTCCGATCACTTGTGTGCTATCGGGAGTTGGTTGCAAGAACCGTTTTCAGAGGAGTGGCGAAACAAATTAAAGCAAATTGTTCTGGCAGTAATGGAGGATGATCTGTAAATATGTCTTGTGGTTTTATGAGACCTTCGGTGACATTAACTCGACTGCAGAGAATGGAGTGCGACCTGTAAATACGTTTGTGTTGTATACGAATAAAATGTTCAAACCTTATCTTGCGTCTTTTTCGTAGTGTAATGCAATCCACCACAATAGACGGGTTATCGCGTGAGATTCCACCACCACCACCACAATTCCACCACAATGGACGGGTTATCGCGTGAGATTCCACCACCACCACCACAATTCCACCACAATGGACGGGTTATCGCGTGAGATTCCACCACCACCACCACAATGGACGGGTTATCGCGTGAGATTCCACCACCACCACCACAATTCCACCACAATAGACGGGTTATCGCGTGAGATTCCACCACCACCACCACAATTCCACCACAATAGACGGGTTATCGCGTGAGATTCCACCACCACCACCACAATTCCACCACAATAGACGGGTTATCGCGTGAGATTCCACCACCACCACCACAATTCCACCACAATAGACGGGTTATCGCGTGAGATTCCACCGCTTCCACCACAATGGATATGTTCACCTCGTCAAATTCCGCTACAATAGACAGACATAAAACGAGTTGCACAAACCAAACTTAGATCAACGAGTTGTACAAACAAAACTTAGACCGCCGAGTTCCAAGAGTCATTCCGTTCTTTACATTTGAACAGTAAACACGTACATCATGAGCTTATGGAGTAATCTACCAGCTGCCAACAAGCCCACACCATCATCACGGGCGGCCTTCCAGTGCCCAGATTGTAAGAGACATTTCACACGCAAAGATAGCTGGAAACGACACAGTGCCCACAGTCGCTGTGCACCGTCGACAAACGCTACGACACCTGTGTCTCTGGCCCCAGCAACAAGCTCGACATTCTCGTCTCCAACTCAGGTGCCCACTATGATACATGTACCTACGGTTCCTTCAACAAGCTCGACATTCCAGTCTCCATCTCAGGTGACCATGGAGTACACAAAGAAGATGGCCCTGGTCGATCCCCGTATTTTGGAAAACATTCAACCGCAACGTCCTTCTCCGGCTAATCCTATCGAAAGGGTCTTGCAACGACTCGACAATGAAATGCTAGACATACTAGAACGAAACGATATACACGAGAGGGAAAAAGTTATGTTGTATAACCAGGTGTTGAATCGGTACAACGATCTTTCCGACAAACGTATCCAAGAACCCGTGCGTGTGGTCATCGACAAAATTCCCAGTGAAGAGAAAAACAAAGTACAACCTGCTAACGAAAATGAAGTCGTCGAAAAGAAGAGCATCGAAAACGAAATCATCGACAGCGTTCCAAAAACTATGAAGCAGAAAGCACGAAGACTACTCGATAAAATGAAAGGGGCCGTAAGTTGGAACGATCGTGGCGAGATGATGTACAGAAACAAGGCGGTTCCCGGAAGTAATATCGTGGACCTTGTGAATGACGTGTTGAGAAAACGGAAGTCGTTTGAACCGGTGGGATGGGAAACCTTTGCTCGTGGTCTAAAGGATGTCAACACGCCAATGGATTTAGTGGGTAATCTCGATCGTTGGCTTTACATGCAGACAGCGTCAGTGGACGGCGACATATCAAAGGAAACCAGCATTCCGTTTGACAGTGGTCGTCGTCGGAATCGTAGACGACATGCATCGTCGCGGCGCGCAGCTCATTCGGCGACACCTTTCCAAATCACACGTTGGGAACCTTATTAGCATTACCGATTTGAAATCTACAGGAACAGTGTGCAAGATATATTATATGTGAAATATTCAAATAAAAAAATCGTATCTTGGATGTCTGAATAAAGCATTTCACAAACGCACATATGGTGTCGACTTTTTTATTGCTTAATTAAGGTAATACAAGAATGTGCATGCCAACATTACATGCAAACGTTACTTGGCACTCTTAACAAAATCGAAAACACGACAGTCATTGTTCACTAAATCGTTCCCGAAAGTGTTCACAAACGTCTTCGTAGGTACGCCTCGACTTCGGTGCAGCAAGTACACGACACAGTATTGTCCACACACGTTAGACAGCGGGCTCTGAAGCGTTCTCTTGTTGAAAGTCCAAGTCACGCAGTTGCTCTGTAGAAAATCCACGAATTCGTCGTGTTGAGGTGGCAAACCGTAGGAGTCGAAGTAATCTCCACGTCCGTCTTTTGCGATAAACATGCAGATCCAATGTTGACCCGGTTCATTGCTCGAATGAGTGTTGCACACGAAAGCTGCCGGATAGGTCGTCATAGGAGTAGTGGGTAACCCGTCTTTAGGTAGTACGCCTCGAACAACGGTTCTAGTGTAAGCATCCGCCGCAAGGAGTCTTTCTATCTGTGCCGTATCCATCAGTAATCGTAGACGACGTTTCTGTTGCGGTCAATCTCCAAAACCGTCTCGAATTCTCCGTAGACGACGACGTTGATCGTTTGGTCGAGAGGCTGATTAAAGTGCATCTCGACTCGTAGGTTGCCTTTATGTACCAAATTGAAATGGGGACCGTCACAACAATCTGGTGTGATGTCAAACGCAAACAGGGTATATCCTTTGCCAAACTCGTCACGACTGATGTTGTTTCCCTCGTCTTGAAACATCTTTCCCGTTCCAGCAAATAGATTACTGTAACTTCTCACGTAGGAACCATCGTTGAAATTAGGTTGGAGTGGTTTCGCAGGAACTTGTTGCCCGTCGACGTACAATGCAAGAAAGTTCAAGTTGTTGTGTTTTACGTGGAACGGATTCTTGGCGAATGTTCCGTTGTATGCGTCGTTGTCTATACAACACAAGACTATTCTCTTGGGTAAGACACCCAAATAAACGTTTTCGTGAGTGTGCGACATGGCACCTCGGGGTATGGAAAATACCTTGCAATCGACTCTTCGCAACGGATACTTGGCCGTTCCCTTTTGTAGCGCTTTGATGTGACCCATCTGTACGGCAGGATTCAGTTTAGCTTTTCGCGCAAACAAAATTGCTTCGACTATGCGTACCTTGTAATCGGCATTGTCACCACCAGCACCCATGAGTGCAAAAGCATCCTTGCTCTGTACTAGTCGAATTTTCACGTCGACACCGTTCAATAGATAGCGGTCTTGAAAGAAGAGGTCGACGTGTAGACGGCCCATCATATCGACGATTCGACTACCGGAAATATAGGTCTTTCTTTTTTGCAGCCCCGTGTTTGCGTCGTCGGTGGCATCCATGTGTCCAGCCGTATCTTTGTACCACAAGGCACTAGTCAGTTGACTCTTCTTTGCTTCTGCTCCGTGACTCAGTAACGTTTCTATGTACGCTCGATAAGGATAGGTATTCGTTGAAGGTGTGACGAGGGTACCGTTCAAAGACACGTCGACTTGACTAAACAGAGAATGCATCCAGTTGTTTACTGGACAGCTGCAGCTTGATCGATGTCGTCCCCGTTTCCTTTGACTACACGTGCTCGCACCAACAGGTAAGTATTGGCCACGTCCAGGTAATCGTCTCCCGATCCGGGCAATAAGAATTCGATAGGACCACCCGAACCTATCGAGGCGACAGGTCGATGCTCGATCCACTGTGCGTGTTCGATACTCGTTTGTGTCGTCGGTAAACTAAATAGGTCCAATTCGCTTTTGACTCCCTCACATGACAACTGGTGGACAAAAGCCATGTCTAGTCGAATATGTCGTCTCGACGCGTCTTCTGTCGTCTGCGTCTCTTGGCGACACTGGCTAGGGTTCTCGTCGGCTTGCGTTTTATAGGAGCGTTGCGTATGCCAGGAGGTCCACTGCTTCCCAACACTCTACTGATCATGTCCTTTCCGGTTTCTTTCGCACGCCTCTTTGCAGATTCTTTAATGCTCTGTCCAGACAACACGTCACCGGCCACACCCAAACCTGTCTTTAACGCTCCTTTTCCCAAAGCGAGTGCGCCTCTTTTTATGAGTGGCATAGCACTTCGAATGAGACCACCGAACAAACTACCTAGACCGTGACCTCGTTGCACCCTTGCACCAACAAACACGGGCAACCCGTTACCGACTTGTCTGACGTAATAGTCTTCGTAAGAACGATTACGACTCATGTTTCAAAAAATGATGGTTTGCGGCGTCGAAAGTGAAGTGTTACCGTCACTCTACCTCGCTCGAATGGTACGCGACGGCCCGTGTCGTCTCTTATATCGATCTCGATGGTCGTAAATTCTTTGTGCAAGACGGGAACGTATTGTACATTATCAAAACTTTTTGACACCACGTCTCCGTGATTTCCTTCTATCGGTACAAGCCTCAACAGAGGGACTACGGTATGCCCGACCACACGTGATTCAACAACGTCGGTGTAGACGTACAGCGAGTAAAATCCCTGCGCCATGTCTACAACGGAATCGGCTTCTTTGCGGAAGGTGTACTCGTCGTTATTTGGTGTATCATACACGATGGACGACAGCTTGAGATCTATGTCTTTTTTACCTAGCTTGTCCTCGCGTGTATCCGTTGCTTTGGGACTGGTGACGGCGGACGGGTGAAAACCTAGTATGGACTGCATGGCGCTCTGAAAAGGTATGTTGAACACAGTGTGGGGTGTCATGTACAAGGTCACCCGCTGAGAAATGTCGCTGTAGATAAATTTTGCCTTCATTCCGTCCTTTGACATCCTCGCCAGAGCTTTGTTGATGTTGTATATCAGTATGACCGGACTGTAGTAATATCCATGCTCGATTTTGGCAGTGTTGTAGAGTCCCGTGTGATCCTGTTCATTGAGGTAGAACCTATTGTCTGCCTCACGAACGTTGTACCAACTGTGCGGGTATTGAATCTCCACCAGTCCACATTCCCACTGACCGACTAAACTGATGCGTTGCGGCAAAGCCGTGACATAGTGGGTCAACGTGTTGTCGGGATTTAACTCCATAGATGCGTTGCTGGGCAATGTCAGGTAAAAATCAGACGACATGGTCACCGCGTTTCATAGACGGATTAGGTAACTGCTCAACAACTTGCCCCAACAAACACGGGCAATCCGTCACCGACTTGTCTGACGTAGTAGTCTTCGTAAGAACGATTACAACTCATGTTTCAAAAAATTATGGTTTGCGTCGTCGAAAGTGAAGTGTTGCCGTCACTCTACCTCGCTCGAATGGTACGCGACATCCCGTGTCGTCTCTTATATCGATCTCGATGGTCGTAAATTCTTTGTGCAAGACGGGAACGTATTGTACATTATCGAAACTTTTTGACACCACGTCTCCATGTTTTCCTTCTATCGGTACAACCCTCAACAGAGGGACGACGGTATCCCCGACCACACGTGGTTCCACAACGTCGGTGTAGACGTATAGGGAGTAAAAACCCTGCGCCATGTCTACCACAGATTCGGCTTTTTTAACGTAATAATAATCTGGTCCTTCTTCTTCGGGTGTGGTGTAAACAGCCTGGCTTAAACCTAGCAAATGCTGAAGTTTCAACGAGTACACTGAGAATGAGATGTTTTCTATCATGTGTATAGTCACTTTTTGTGTGGTGTCACTGTAGCTTAGTTTTATTTCCTTTTCTTTTATCGGTGACTTTATGATTCTGTTGATTGCACGAATGAGCGCTTGGGGACTATCGTAGTGGCCTGCCTCGATATTCACCACATAAGTCGTACCATCGGCCTTCACGGCAAAATAAGTTTCCTCTTCTCTCACGTTGTACCAACTGTGCGGGTATTGAATCTCCACCAGTCCGCACTCCCACTGACCGACTAAACTGATGCGTTGAGGCAAAGCCGTGACATAGTGGGTCAACGTGTTGTCGGGATTTAACTCCATAGACGCGTTGCTGGGCAATGTCAGGTAAAAATCAGACGACATGTTCACCGCGTTTCATAGACGGATTAGGTAACAGGTACCCCAGGCAACTGCTTAACAAAGCCGTCCACAGATTAGAGTTTCCGTCTACTTTAGTAAGGTTGTAGATACTGACCAATATAACGGTGTACAGTATGACGATTTGGCAGAAAAAGACGATTTCCGATTTCGGGCACGTATTTCCAAACAACACCCAACGTCTGCTGTTACTTCCTGTGTCTTCGAGCTCTGTGTTTTCGAATTGAACGTCCGTCGTATCTTCCATGACACGAATGACGGCTCGACCGGTGTGTACTAACCTTTATACGCGACGAGTGACGCCTTATCCAACCAGCTGTTAAACGAGTCGGAATACCCTACCCACTTGACCAGGACCTGTGTCTTTCTTCCTCGCTTGCGCTGCTGCAACACTTTCTCGATACGATAGAGTTTATCCTTGGCCACAACCACTTTCTGTAGTTCTTGTTCGTAAAATATTCCCTCTATCGGCGAGGCTTCATCATCGATCAAACGATAAACAGGCGGATCGGAAAGATGAACTGTTTTGACGGTAAATATCTCGTCACTCCAGTTGGGTAAGTAACCTTTTTTGAATTGTCTCTTGACTTTGCTGATACGCACGTGATCGCCCACTTTTAAAACCGGTTTGACTTTTCCGTGTCCTTCATTTCCGTACAACCTTTGCCAAACCTCTTCTTGATTGATCACGTTCACTTCAGATGGCGCCATTCCAATACTTCTATGATAACTGTCGTTGTACGAATCGACTAGGTGGTGTAATACGTCCAGGTACTTTAACGTCTGGTTTTTTGTGAAATATCTCCACATACGTGTCTTCAGAGTACGATTGAAACGTTCCACGATACACGCCTTGGTCTCTTCGTTGTGTGTCGTAAAATGGTGGATACCTTTCTCTTTCAGAAACTCTTGCAGTTGCCTATTCAGAAACTCTTTTCCTTTATCTGTTTGCAATGACAGTGGGCCATCATTGTCCTTTAACAACCGACGAAACGCCGTCGTGAGTGACGGCCCCGATTTGTTCTTTAAAGGAACAGACCACGCTTTCTTGGAGAACA
>CM034544.1:13170711-13586042 GCA_020002185.1 Paraescarpia echinospica | reverse complement strand
TACAGCTGTCTTGAATGACCTTGAATTACCTTGGCCTTAGATAATCGATATAGCGTGTCCACTGTATTCATCACGTCGAAAAACATAGAAATGGACACATTAATGAATATAACATCTGTCATAGTTACTAATATATGCATATATTCGTGTTTCTCATTTATGCCCAAAAGTGAGATAGGGTTGCCATAGCCATTTCTGCAAAACGCCCAAGGGTGACAACTTGTCACCCTCCGGATTCTGATTCTCCATTGTCTTAAGATACAAAATCATGAAAAGCCCATTGTGGGACCTTAAGTGCAAGGTTGGACCAAAAATCCCACTTTGGCTGCCGGACTAATAGTCTTCCCTAATGAGCTAGCTCGATTATGTCAAATTAATTAGTTATTAATTTTGTGCATGTTCTAGAATTTTATTATGTAAATGCAAAGGTAATTGCTGATCCTCACTGCACCTATTTGCTTCGTGTTTACAATGTGTTAAGATAACAGTATGACAACATTCTCAATTAATGGATTTCGCAACTGTCCTATCAGTATCAGTCTGAATTGAACGCTAAATAATATAAGGGTCAATGTCCCAAAAAGTGTTCAATTAGGTTTTAACAGGTCCAAAAATAAATGTTTAATTCTGAACAATTAAGTTATATTTTCTCATTGTACATATATTGAGGTATATTTTCCATAAATGGGTCAATGTAATATGGGTTACTTTTGTTATGACAGTCACTTGAAGTCAAACGTGATTTTCATCGCGTGTCCAGCGTCATCGACGAAAAATTACAATATTTGCTACAATTAGAGCATTTAAAATTACATGTAAAGTGAAAATGTTTTTGGATCATCTAGTGTACATGCCATTTAATAAGAATCAAGAGGTAGACGATTAAATTTGACTTGAAAACATTCCTTTTCCTCGTTGTTACTTTGGTGATAGTTTTTGCACTCTGTTGTTTCTTGGAATGACCTATTTTCAATTAGTGCAGCTATCTCAGAAAAGTGTGTGGAATTATAACTGATACATAACGAGTAACCCTGATCAGTTATCTTTGTGTGTGCCAACTGTCATATACGTCCGGGGATCGAGATTAGGCAAACTGTGTGCTAAAAAATGGGTATATACTGATGACGTTGGACACGCAATGTAGCTTTAATTGCAGACAATCATTGTCCTTGGTCACAAATTACAAAACAACTACGAACACCATTTTAAGCATGCAGCGGCATGGACAATAATGTCTACATTGAATTCTTATTGTTCCTTATAGTCAGTCAAAGTATATTTCTGCACCTTCTTCGTACCATCTTTCACGGCATCCTTCTTGCCTGGCAGAAGTGTACAATTAACCGGTCTCTTCATGAACTCCTTCACGTGTAACCGCCTTTTCTTGACTGGAATATATTGCATTTCCATCACAAGGGTTCAATCCGTTCTTCCTCATTATTATGTCAGCACGGCGTATCAGAGTTGTCAAAAACGGTGTTTATGGGAGTCGTATCAGTTCTTGTTTGCCCTGATCCTTCTTTCTGATTACGAGTAGAGCAGTTTAAATGATTCTCCAAAACCCATACACGTCTTTGCGGCCTCTTCGTCTTCACCTTCAAGGCGTTTAGCTTCTTTTGGACAGATTACCTCCTTTTCCTGGGTATGTTTCCAGCAGTCGGTATTTCAGCTGTCACGTCAGCTCGTAATTCTTGTGCTACTGATGAATGTAGTTAGGGAAAATTCATCTTCACGACCAGGATTTCTCTGAAGGAAACAAACAAGGACACAGGTTGTACTTAAGTTAAGAAGACTGCAAATTCCAATGTTCTTATAACATAAACTATGAATATTAAACCGGGAATTATATGTTTTTGAAATTACGGTTTACAAATATGTGTTAGTGTTATACTGTAACAGAAATAAGTATATATCACCATGCGGGCGATAGTCTGTGAGACCACTGAAAAGTTGTGTCCATAACAAGAACATCGGTTGTCATAATCATAGCCCATGCAGTTGGTTTGTAAACGATAGCAATCCTCCACTGTGACCTATATATTACAGGGAAGAAACATGCTTTATTTAGCATGCATAACATAAAGCAACACATGCGGCCAAATATAAATTATGCTCTTATGCGAATATTTGCTTAGTTGTACATTATCTTGTTACATATTTCTGAAAAGAATATAATATATCTTGCAGAGTTAGTATCATAAATCGTATGGTGTAATGGTTTACAAGTTTGTAACACAACACACGATGCCTGATGATGGTACGTATTCTGAGTCAGCCAAACTCTGCGAAGACGTAGGCACCTCACTTGTAGTAGGTGGAAGGGATGGGTCGAGTCTCTTCGACTTCCTAACTTCCGCTGTAGGAGTTGCCGCTGCAGATGCCTTGCTCTATATGCAAACATTTACATTTTACACATTAATAATAAATCACTTCTACATTAAATATTGATATGTAACAGAAAGCTTACATGTAATATTAAAATAAATATAGACAATTACTTGAAGAAAAGTCAAACTCAAGACAAATATGTTATCGTACGCTACTTACATTTATAAGCTCTCAGCTTATGGTCTGGGAGGTATCTTGCACAGACATGATATGCCCGGTTCTGAGCGGAACGATGGGCCAAGAAGTGGGGGTCTTGTGCTGTCTTTCTATCTCGGTAACGGTGCGAGATCTTAGCACAATGCATTTGCGTGTCGTGGCTTGCCATGATAATGCCTCTTTGGTTGACAGGGTATTCTAAAAAGTGTAGAACGCAATATTAATTATTCTGTATTTTGTTTTTGTGAAACGCTTAAATGCTTTTGAAAATAATTCAGTGAGATGAGCAGATCATGTGAGATAACGAATACAGTAGTATGTAAGCGAAATGCGTTGCAGGATCACACCCATAGCTGCATGTCCAGCCTTACTGCCGTGAGTGAGTAAGCCCATTGGCCATAATTCTTCAAATTACCTTTTAATATCACCCAAATGCATTGTATTGTTTTGCTACCTGTCTTGTTCTTCAAACGTATATTAATAGCTATTATTTAAATTATTCTTTCATATGCTGATATTTATCATTAATCAGCAAGTGTCCAGCGTCAGTATGGTTTGTTTGTAATAATGTGTTCTTCTAAATTGTATGTGAAATGTTTTCTTTTATATGAAGAGCAACATGTACTTGACACATCTACACTAAAAGTTAGGATGTCAGTGTCAACTACAGCCGGTAAATATACATTTGGTTACATTGGCGTGTCCAGCGTCATCAAGTTGCTTAGACATTAGGATTGTCATATATTAACTTTCCCGCAGATCAACATATCAAATTATCTTTGATTGGTTTATTAGAACACAGCGTTAAGTATACTAACGCTATAAGTGGTGTTACCTTTATTAATTTACCATATTAGCCTTATTCTATTATACAATTTAATATGAAAAACGTACATATAGGACCACAACTCATGAAATATTTATTGTAGGAAACAAAAAAATACCCACCAGCATAGAGGCGACCGCCACGAATGCACTGATCACTGAAGTTCCTACATATCAAAGTAGAATGCGCTCTCAGCTGTCTTTCTCGGTAATCCCACAGATGACGATGGACACGCAGTGACGCTGGACACGCTCCAATATCGGTTTTATCCTCATCTGACCAAGAAATATTGTGAATATTGCTATTGCCATTGTTGGGGTTATAGCATGGTGGTTGCTGGTATGTACGAAAAAATTAAAACGGCGTACATTTCCTATTGTTTTGAAGATAGCCTTTTCTATCTATGACGCTGGACACGCAGCTAAAACGCCACTCCATATTTTTTTACTTGAACGTGTTATATTTTCGTCGAATTTAGGTTTAGACCCATATTATTTTGTCTATCATTTACTTAACATGTAGGAAAAGAATACATGTATAGGTATCCTACAACGACAATAATAAATTAATGTAATTGACTCGTGTAAACCGATGACGCTGGACACGCCAAAAAATTGTCATTATAGAAAACGCAGTGTAAATTTTTTTTTTTTTTTTTTAAACATGATTTTTTTACTGTACATTCCCAATACATATTCCATTTGCCCAGAGAACTCAGAAAAAATAATACAGCACTGTTTTTGTATGGCACTACTTCAAGCTTTGGAAACTTCAATTGGACACGTCATTTTGGCTGTTTTTGGCAACTTACGGCCAATTTCTGCCATTTAAAAAATTAATAAGGCTGTCAAACCTTACATGTCCTGAAAGAACGTAATGACATTATATGGTGACAATTTCGTTAGGCTGACTTTATCATTGACGATGTGAGAAACAAAAGACACGATTTTTGTCAATTGTACACTTTTTGAGACATTGGCCCATAATCTGGATGAACGTACGTATACGTAGGGCCCTGTCTACCTATTCGTAAAATTAGTATGTGTACGTACTATAGGCCTTGCTTAGATTTAGTTGCTAACATATAACAAGCCCTGGCGTCTCCCCGCGAAAAACAAATCGAAACGCGCGTGACACATGTGTCAAATGCTCCTTGCTCTAGCGACCAATCACGAGCGCGCTGGCCGTGGCTTAAAAGCGCCTGTTAGCTTTTCATAAGTGAATTGCAAAGACGCACCCGGTAAGTATACTTCTAGAAAAGCATATCAGTTCTTATATTATCGCTCACAACAATGGGTTTACCTTGATTAATAATGTCCAGATTCGTCACTACGAGAACATACAAATGAAGAAGAAGGCAGCGCATTCAAGGCAACGTTTCTTGTCTGTTCCTAAAGGTAGTACTGGAGCTGGCAACACGATTATTTTAAGTAACTATTCCTTTCCGAAAATAATGCGTTATCTCTTCGATTGATAATGTGCTGCCACCTATTGTCGTTAATAAACTTTGACTTATACAGGTCCTGCCACCTGACGTTTATTATCTTGCTCACTTTTCTGCCTCAACACTCCAGTTAGGCCAACATAATTATCCTTGTCATGATGTAACGTACATCCACGTATTGGGTGAATTGTTAGATGATTAGTTATATTAATATAGTTAATAAAAGTTAATATGTAGAATAATACTAATTAAGTTAGTGACACAGCTGTTTATACAGTCTGCTGATTCACTCTACCTAGGTGATTCTATTCATACTTCTTCTTCTTCTTCCGTTAAGTGGCCACAATCAATATATGATTATTCTGCCACTATTCTGGGGATCTGGCATTTGGAAAGAAAAACCCACCTCCTAGAAAATAAATAAAAATACACCCTACTAATAAACCCTGCATAAGGCAATGTCAGGCCCAAAAGAACAAAACAGAACAGGCAGAAAAAAGAAAGAAAAAACACTACAAAGCTACTACTAATACTAGTTATCTACAGCTCTCTAACAAGGACTCTAGCAGTTGAATCTTAGTCTGGAGAGCCTTGACACAAAAGTGTCGACTGTTTTGGCCTCCACTACTAGGACTGGGAGGTCGTTCCATTTCCTGATGGTTCTGGGCAGGAACGAGTGCTGTTGGTACTGAGTGGCATTGACTTGCTTGGTGTGAATTTTATATAGCATGGTCAGTTGTTGTAGAGAGGGCCACTGCAGTTCCTCAGGCATGTCCTTGACGCTAGAGGTGTTGTGGTAGCGTCTAAGGGCACACCTGGCAGCTCTTCGTTGTACAGCCTCAATTTTGTTTATGGCGCGTTGGGTATGAGGGTCCCATACCGTTGAGGCATACTCTAGGATGGGCCTTACGAAGGACTTATAGGCTCTCTGCTTGATGGAGGTCGACCCTGTTTTCAAGTTCCTCTGCAAGAAGCACAGATGTTGTCGATGTGGGTGTTCCAGCCCAAGTCCTTGTTGATGGTGACGCGAGGGTACTTTGCGGAGTCTGTGGTCTCAAGTGTGTGTCCATGGAGCTGGTAGGGGTGCTACAGGACCTTCCTGGCTCTGGTGACAGGCAGTGTGGTGCACTTCTCTGGGTGGAAGGCCATGTCCCAGTTCTTCTCCCACTCGGCAAGTCGCTGGATGTCTTGTTGTAGTTGCTCATGGTCTTTCAGTGCCTTTACCGCGGTGTATACTGCTGTGTCATCAGCAAACAGTCTGGCTGGTGACGTCAGGTTCTCGGGCAAGTCGTTGATGTATGCTAAGAACAAGCAGGAGCCCATGACGGAGCCCCGGGTACTCCTGAAAGGACATAAATGAAGCTGGATCTAGTGCCCTCCACGATCACTGCTTGTCTCCGGTTGCTGAGGACGTTGGTGATCCATGCATTGGTGGTACCCTGTATGCCATAGTGATGGAACTTGTTTTGGAGCAGGCTGTGGTTGACCTTATCAAAGGCTTTCGCGAAGTCCAGTATTAGGATGTCCGTCTGCTCGCCTTTCTCCATGTTTGTATAGAGTTCATTGGTAAGTTCTAAGAGCTGAGTCTCACAGGATCTGTTCTTCCTGAATCCATGTTGCTGGTCACACAGGATTTTATGCTTCTCAAGATGGTTCATGGTGGCACTGGTGATGATGTGCTCCATCAATTTGCATGGCACATTTGTGAGTAACACTGGTCTGTAGTTTGATGGATCATCCTGTTCTCCCTTTTTGAAGACCGGTGTCACGTGGGCATCCATCCAGTCAGATGGGACTACTCCGGTGGTGATGGAGGACTGGAATATAGCTGTCAGAATTGGAGCCACTTCGGTTAACAGCTCTTAGAGGATTCTGGGGCTGATGGTATCGGGGCCGCTTGCTTTGGTACGCTGTAGATTTTGGAGAAGTTTCCGCACCCCCTCTACTGAGATTTGGATGTTATCGAGAACCGGGAAGTCATGTGATGAGCCCATGTTGCACTTGGTCTGGAATTCTTCATTGGTATAGCTCTTGCCCTCACTGAACACCGACTGGAATTGCCTGTTGAGGATGTCGGCCTGTGCTGCTGGGTCTGATACCAATGTTCTTTCCATCTTCAGGGGAGCGATGCCACAGTTGGAGGACTGCTGATGCTTCATAAAGGACCAGAAGCGTTCGTTCCTTGTAGCCTGGTCTGCTTCTTGATCCTCGTCTGTGAACAATTTGTTCAGGTAGGTCAAAAATGCCCTACGGAGTTGGCGGTGGACATCTCTTCTCAGTTGCCGTGTCTCGGTCTTCAGTTCTTCTGTGCCGTGTTTCCTCGTCTTCTTGAATACCCGGTCTCGTCTCTTGATGAGCTTGCGGAGTGCTGGGCTGACCCAGGGCTTGCTTTCTTTTATGCGTGCTGTCTTGTGTTGGACGAATTTTTTTGATGGCTTCCAACAGTGAAGTCTTGGACTTGGTCCAGAGTTCTTGAATGTTGGCTTCAGTCTTCATTCCCTCCAATTCGGCAGCCAGGATGTCCATTGCCTGCTTGAGTCCCCGCCAATCAGCCTTGTTGTAGAGTGGGATGGACCATGCCGTCTGTTTCTTCTTTGTGCAGTGGATAATAAATTCGGAGTAGGCTGCATCGTGGTCTGAGACTCCCGGGAATACATCGACGCGGGGTATGAGCTGTGGGGTGTTGGTGATGATCAGGTCCAGTGTATTATTGAGGCGTGTTGGTTCCTCCACCATCTGTTCAAGACCGTGGTCTTGGAGGATGTCAATAAAGTCAGTGAGGAGTCGGGGGCAAGCAGGCGTAGGCTTCAGAGTCATCTGCTGCCAGTCCCAGTCTGGGGAAGTTGAGGTCACCGCCAATTACGGGGTGGGCATTGGGGAGAGTTAATGTCTTAGATAAAGATCGGTGGAACTCCAACAGGCCCACCTCGTCTCAGACGTTTGGTCTGTAGTATGCGCAAATGTAGAGGGCTCTTCTGCCTTGGAGTTTCAACCTGATCCACAGGAGCTCACAGTTGACCTCCAGCTCAGGTACGATGTTGCTGTCAAGGTTAGATCGTACAGCGATAAGGACACCTCCTCCATTTCTGTTTTCTCGGTTTTTCCTGTAGACGGTGAATGTGTCAGGGAAGATTTCAGTACTGCTTATGTCAGGAGTAAGCCACGTTTCAGTTCCAATGACTACGTCTGGTTCCACACTGTCGAGGAGGTTAAGCATATCGGCCGTCTTCCCAACAATTGACTAGAAATTTATATTGACCACTCTCAGAGGACTCTTTTTTCGTCGGTTCTTTTGACTGGCTTGGGTTGGTGTGGAGGCATGCTGGGGACGTTGGAAGTGTGATTCAGTTGGGGTAGAGCAGGAATCAGTGGGGCTGGGTAAGTTGATAGAGGACAAATCAGAGACTGATCAGTCATCTCCATGGAGATCAAACACAGTCTGACTGTTGGGATTTCCACAGATGGCACAATGCCAGGGAACATCCTCTTTGCTGTCTCCTAGCTGTTTGTATGTCAATGTGTCAATGCTCTGGTAGTGTGTGTGTGGAACCATTGGCCACAGGTCTCACAGGCCACTCCTTTGTCCGTCCACTTTACTGAGAAATCACAAGTACCACATTTCCAGGCGGAGTGTTGAGAGTTTTTGGAGTTTGAGGAGGGTGGGCAGTCAGTAGGGCCGGGGTTCGGCTCCGGAGCATACGAGTTGCCTAGCAGGAGGCTGGCCAAGTAACCGAACTTACTCTGTGATGCCAATCTCTGGCCTGCTGGAACAAAGATTGGACGGTACTTTCCGCCTAGGAAGCACACAACAACAGATTCGACTCTCCTGTAAACTTTCAACTCCGTATTGCATAATTTAATGCCAGAAGCATACGGAACAGTGCTTACGACGTGCTTAACATTTTAAAATCCTTTGATATTCCTGCAGTGCAAGAACATTGGCTCTCCAAACAGTGCCTTTCCTATCTAAATTCTATTCACCCTGATTTCAATGCCAGAGGTATTAGTTCTATTGATTTTTGTGATGGTTTGAGTGGACGCCCTCATGGCGGGCTTTGCTTTTTATGGAGACGTTCACTCGACCCATTTATTGAACCTATAATTTACGACGATGAGAAAAGACTCCTTGGTCTGAAAATCATCACGTCTAATGCCACTATAATGATTCTTAACGTATATTTACCGTATCAGAGTGATGACACTTCCGATGAATATCAAGCTCATTTAGGCAAGATACAGGCTATAAGCGATTCATTTGAATCAGCTAACATATTCATCATTGGGGATTTAATGCGGAAATTAACAAGCCCAGTCTGTTTTCTCCACTTCTCAGTGCTTTTATTACTGAGTGTCACCTTATTCCAAGTGACATTAAGTGTCTCCCTTCTGATGCTTTTACTTATGTCGGTGATGCTCATGACTCAAGGAGCTGGCTGGACCATGTGCTCAGCACTCACTCCAGTCACTCATCAATCTCTGATATGGTAGTTAATTATGATTGTGTCTCTTCGGACCACCTACCCTTATGCTTTACCATATCTGTCAACTTATTACCTACCTTCTGAAGCAACCACTCAGAAGACCATTAGAGACAGTTAACTCAAAAAGGCTGAAGACGTTGACCAAGCCAGGTAATTATTCAACTGGATTCCTTTACCTAGCTTGGATTACATGTGATACAACATGATGACCTAAGTATACACGTGCTATGTGAGTGCTTATTTATTTACAAACTCTAAACTCTTTACTAATCTCATCATCTGTACTATATCTTATGATTGTTTACCATTCTACAATACCATATTCGACAGCCTTGTCCTATGTGGGGGCTGCCACTCACCAAGACCTTCACAACTATTACACTCAAACCAATGTGCTTTTATCTGCCATTGGTGTACCTCATGATGTTTTACGCTGTACCGACCAGAATTGTAGTGATGAAGCCCATCAGATACTGCTATGCAAATTTTATTTAAAAAAACCATTATTAATTCACTCAGGGGTGCCTCTGAAATAATACCTACTAAGACGCATAACGTGTTTTCAAAGCACGCCGTTCTTGGTTGGAATGATATGGTCAGAGACTCCCACCAGGTTGCTAGAGAGTCTTTTCTCATATGGCGGTCTGCAGGGAGTCTCCGACACGGTCCCTTGTATGACATAATGAAAATCAAACGTGTTCAGTTTAAACATAATAAAAGACTCTGTGAACAAAATGCTGAAGCCCTTAAAGCCGACCGACTTGCTTCAGAACTAAGTAGTAATGACTTTAAAAACTTCTTGAAAGATATAAAACAAATGAACAATGCCAAGTCGCCAAATCCTAGCAATGTTGGAGGTGCATGTGGTGCTGAAAACGTAAAGAATATGTGGCTTCATCATTACCAGTCTCTACTTAATTCTGTACCTGGCTCCCCATCACATACTAAAAAGATCGACGTGTGTTGCAGCAATACGCAATTTAATGACCAAATGATGGTTGATGCTAAAGAAATACAAGAAATAATTCAGGCGATGTCCACCGGAAAAGCTCCTGGTTATGACTGTATAAGTAATGAACATTTTAAGTATGCTAATGCAAAACTGCATGTTTATATGTCACTGCTATTCAGCAGCTTGTTAATTCATGGGTTTTTACCTGATGCTATGATGGTCACAATAATAACTAAAATAATTAAAAACAAAGCTGGTGATTTGTCTGATAACAATAACTACAGACATATTGCTCTTGCAACAATTGCTAGTAAATTATTTGAATCTTTAATATTATCAAGTGCTACCATTTTCAATCTAATGGGCCTCGGTTAACCCGGACACCCAATCTAATGTGCCTCGGTTAACCCGGACTCCCAATGTAATGAGTCTCGGTTAACCCAGACTTCCAATCTAATGTGCCTCAGTTAACCCAGACTCCCAATCTGATGTGCCTCGGTTAACCCAGACTCCCAATCTAATGGGCTTTGGTTAACCCGGACTCCCAATCTAATGTGCCTCGGTTAACCCGGACTCCCAATCTAATGGGCCTCGTTCGTGTCACGTTTGGCACGGGAATCAGCCAACTCAGCATCCGAAGATGGAGGCTGGCCAGACGAAGTTGTCAGCGTGCGACCGACCAACTAGCCTCTTCGCGCAAACCTCAGTTTGCCGGCAGAAGGGGTGGATTTTATAAATCAGGGAGACTCTTAACTGACTCTGCATAAATTGGCGTGGCGATGAATAAAGAAGCATTCCTACGATGTAGGACTGATCTGTATCTTCTGTATTGATTTCATTCTGAAAGGTATGTCTGGGGCACCGCTAAATGTGAACATTCCGCTAAATGTGACAGGTCCGCTAAACGTGAAAAAAGTCTACGCTAAATGTGAAAATTCCGCTATATGTGAAAAAATTACACTAAATGTGAAAAAAAATACGCCCGGTAAACGTGAAAAAGTATCAACGCTAAATGTGAAACACAGGGAGGCCGCTAAAGGTGAAAAACTTCCTACGCTAAATGTGAAAACAACATTCATATTCAGTTCCGTATAAAAATAGAGTGTGTGTGCGTGTGTGCCTGCGCGCGTGCGTGCGTGCGTGCGTGCGTGCGTGCGTGCGCAGAGATTGAAACTGTGACCACCTGCATACCAGTCACAGACTACACCACTAGGCTACACGACCGTCCATGCTGTGGACTGTGTGTGACAATGCCCTCCCTAGGCATGGTAGAGACAGTTCATTGTAATTTTTAATTGGTTAATTAAAGTCAAGCAATAGAGTTAATTTGAATTTAATTAATTAATTGCCCAATTGATAGCATGGGTTAATTTTAATTGTTTTAATTAATTAACTTCAATAAGTTATTTGCACTTTAAATAATTCACTTTTCTAGTTATAATTACCCATATCTGCTATGTAATTATATGAATACTTGTTCGTAAAGAGGGTGGGCGAGTCCGTGGGTGTCTCAGTGGGTGGGTGGCTTAGTATGTGAATGTGTCGGTGGGTGGGTGAGTGGGTGAGTGGGTGAGTGAGTGAGTGGGTCGATGCCCGCTGTTGCGATCCATTCGTAAAGATAACTAACTACAAGAATTATCGCTAATGAAAGTAGGCAGTTATTATTATTATTAGTATGAAAATATATCATATGTAACCATGTCATAAACGATTAAACATATCTTCGTTCAAATTCAATATGGTACAGAAAACAAAATCATATATTCGACGATAATACACCATCGAAATGCACACATATTATTCTAAATATTACTTTTAAATATACGGTGTCGTAAATAAATTCATACGTTGACAATATATTGGAATTGCATAACTACATAAAAATTATACCCGTACATGTACGTGGCTTGTTTCTATATAAGTGCATTATCATGACATCACTGAAGTGATTCTCTATGATAGGTATAATGACGTTCAGCGATGCACAAACACTCGATCCAGCCTGATCGGCTAACTCACCAACTGGTGTTTATTGGGCGTAGTGATACATGCGATAATGTAGTTCGCTATAGCAATTATGGTATGTGCTATATCACAACATCTCCCTCTGCAGAAATAAAAGTGAACGATATACATAGAACTAGAACAATAATTATGAATATTGTAATTGTATAGTCAATTAATAACTAGTCAAAATTACTCATTGTTGAATCTGGCCGGCTTCCTGATCACGCGCCCTGATCGTCGGATCGCTGGTTCGGAGGGCGGTGTGTCACCGGTCGTTGTGACGGGCGCCGCGACCGGTTGGTCGGAGGTGTCGTCGTCGTCCAGCGGGTCACGGAATGTCACGGATCTTGGAGTTGGCGTCAACACCAGCTCTCTCAGATGGGACCTTGTTCTGCGCAGACGCGTGCCATTTGGCGTCTGTACGATGTATGAACGCGGTTCTGTGCTCTGCGCGATGATCTCTCCAGGGCACCATTGGTGTGTTTCCTTGTTCAGGATTCGCACGCGTTGCCCAGCATGCAGCGGAGCGAGCTCTGGACCCGCGTGTCGGTCGTGGTCCCGTATCATTCGATCTCTGCGTCGCTCGAGTTGCTCGTTGTTCGATTGCTGGCTCTGCATCAGCGTCGGGTGGTGACTCGGTAGGGTAGAGCGCACAGGTCTGTTGAACAAGATTTCACTCGGACTAGATAGATGACTATCCAGCGGTGTGCATCGATGGTGTTGTAAGGCAATTAGCACGTCGCTGCCCGTCTTCGCACATTTCTGTATGACCGCTTTCACCGCCCTGACCTGTCTCTCAATGAGTCCGTTGGATTGAGGATATCTGGGTGATGTTGTAGTGTGTTTGACGTTCAACTTCTTACACATGTCGTGGAATGGTTGCCCTACATACTGTGGGCCATTGTCAGTCACTATTTCCAGTGGTGGTGAGAACATGCTGAACCATTCTGCTGACATGTTCGCGATGGCAGAACTGGTTGTTGACTGCATCTTCTGGACGAGGTAGAACTTTGAGTGAAAGTCGCTAATCAGCAGGTAGTTGTTTCCTTTGACCTGGAACATGTCGCTTGCCACTTTAGTCCACGGTGTTGATGGTACGTCGTGGGCGAGGAGAGGTTGTTGTCGGTGTTCTGGCTGATTCTCCTGGCAGGCTGCGCAGGTTTTCACCATTGTCTCAATGTCTTTGTGAATGTTTGGCCAGTAAACTGATTCACGCATCAGTCGTCTGGTCTTCTCGATTCCGAGATGTGCTTCGTGGAGCTGGCCTAGGATGTCTTTCCTCATCGCCTCAGGAATGATGACCTGTCTCCCTTTGAAGATGACGCCATCAGAGATGCCAATTTCGTCGCGATAGGACCAGTATTGGCGAAGGTCCTGTGGCAGATCTCTGATTGTGTCGGGCCACCCGCTGTAGACCACTTGCTGGAGGGCTCGCAGTGTGCGGTCTGAGGTGGACAACTCTCGAAGCTGAGCACATTTGTCGATGCTAAAGTTGATTAGATCGATGCTGTCGATGACGTTTTCCTCTTCTTCATCTTGAACGACAGCATCCACAGCCACGTCCAGTGGGATCTCAGCGTTGTTCTTCGGGTTGGGGAGCCTCGACAGAACGTCGGCAATGATCATCTTGTTGCCTGGTCGATACACAAGTTGGAAGTCGTACCCCTGTAGCTTGATCAGGAGTCGCTGGAGACGTGGAGGTGCACTCTTCAGCGGCTTGTTGTGTATCGTTATCAAAGGCTTGTGGTCTGTTATGACAACAAACTGCTTTCCGAACAGGTAGGTGTGGAATTTCTGGATGCCATTTACGATCGCTAGTGTCTCACGTTCGATGTTCGAATAGGCTGACTGGGCTGGGGTGAGTGTCTTCGATGCGAACGCCACGGGTTTGTTGTTCTGCAGCAGACAGGCACCCAACCCTTTCTGCGATGCGTCGACTTCCAGCGTCGTTTCCTTCTGTGGATGGTAGTACGCTAGACATGATTCGTTGCTGATACATCTCTTCAGATCGTCATAGGTGTGTTGGTGGTCCTCGTGCCACGCGAATGGTACGTCCTTCTTGAGGAGTTCTCTCAAGGGTGCCACCTTGTCCGCAAAGTGAGGTATGTACGCTGCAAGGTAGTTCATCAGGCCGATGCATCGCTGCAGGTCCTCCTTGTCCTGAGGGGTCGGCATCATGCGTAAGTCCTCAATCTTGCTCGGGTCCGGTCTAATTCCGTCTTGGCCGTAGACTGACCCGAAGAAGACGATCTCGTGGGTCTTCACGACACATTTCTTCGAGTTGAAGACGAGACCTTCCTCACTGGCGACCTGCATCAGTCTCAGCAGGTTCTTGTCGTGCTCCACGTCGTCTCGACCATACACGACTACGTCGTCTGCGATGCCGACGCAACCTGGCGTCCTGGCTAGTATGCGATCCATGGCCTGCTGGAATAGGTCTTGGGATACGCACAGGCCAAACGGAAGCCTCTTGTAGCAATACCTGCCGAAAGGTGTGCGGAAGGTCGTCAGTTCCTGACTGGCCTCGTCGAGGTGGATGGACCAATACCCAGCATTGGCATCCATCTTGGAGAAGACGCGTGCCTCTGCAAACTCAGGATTGAGCTCTTCTATAGTCGGTATTTTGTGTGGGCACCGCTTGAGGCTGTCGTTGAGACGCTTAGGGTCTAGGCAGACTCTCAACGAACCATCCCGCTTCACAGTCGTGGTGATTGATGAGCACCAGTCCGTGTGGAACTCGATCTTGCGGATGATACCATCACTCTCCATATTGTCCAATTCTCGTTGGAGTTTCTCTTTGAGGTGAATGCTGCACTTGCGTGGTGCATCGATTGATGGTTGCACATCTGGTTTCAGTACTAGGCTAGCCTTCCCATTGAAGCTACCTATGCGGTCGAACTGCTCTGGAAAACGCCTCTTCAGATCATCCACGGACTTCACGGTCACCGCATGTTGGGTTGTTTTGTCTCTCGACTTGACTGCATTGATGGTGACGATTTTCATCTGTTCACATGCTCGCAAGCCTAAGATTGCTGGCCCGTCGACATCGACGACGTAGAATTTGTACTTTCTCCACTGGCATTCTTTGTACTGGCAGAGTATTTTCATTGCACCGCAGCATTTTATCTCGCCACCGTTGTAGGCTGTCAGCGTAGTGTTCGGTACGGGCTCAACTTTGGTTGTCCACTGGTCACCGTACATTTGTCGTGCTATGCGTATGGGCAGTGTGTTGCCCGAAGCGCCAGTATCAACCTTCAGTTTGAGTTCGTGGACGCCCTTCATGTCAGCGCACACAATGTTAATTTGAGCGTACACTTCGTCACGTGGAGTGTCTGTGCTGCGACCCGGGTTTTCTGTCGTCATCGTGCTGAACGACTTCGTGTAGACTTCGCCTTCACTTTCACTTTCGTAGTCCGGGTTCTCGTTTTCTGTTTGGTAGCCGGAAAGTTCATGGATTGGTTTATCTGGTTTGCGGCGACTGTCACGTCGGCTTCGGCTCTTTGGCTGGCTATCACGTCGTTTGCGATACCTTTGTTGTTCATCTTTCTGTTTCTTCCTACAGCACTTGGCCCAGTGCCCGATGCCATCGCAGTGCTTGCATCTGTCTTTGTATGCAGGGCACTGCCTCGGTGCGTGTGACAATGCACAGTTTCTGCACGCGTTTCGGTGCTTTACCTCACTGATTGACGTGTGATGTGTGGATAATGTTTGTAGGGACGCTTTTCCGGCGGCTATGGCCTCGTACTTGCGTGCCTCTTGCAGTACACTCCTCATGTCGTACCCTTTGTTTTGGTCTAGCAAATGCTTCTGCAACAGTTCATGAGGTGTACTCGCTATGATGAGCTCAATGACTCGCTCCACTAGCTCACATTCATCAAAGTCGCACAAACTGCCTTTATGACGCGCTCTGTTGACAAACTCGTCTGTACTTTCTCGCTCTGTTTGACGAAATGCCATCAGTTCCATTCTGTGGATGCGAAAGTTCACCCGTATGTCTAGTTGGTCTTCAAACAGCTGATAGAGTTTTGCGGGATCTTGCTTGTCTGTGTCTGATAGCATTGACGCATTTAAACGCTTGAGTCCTTCATTACCAACAGCAATCTGAATTTTGATTGCCTGTTTAGCTGGGTCAATGACATTCTCATCTGTGAGTATCAATGCCATTCGCTGTTTAAAGAGTTTGAATGTTTCTGCGATGTTATCGCCTTCCCAGTTCATATTTGGGTATTTTGCCATTGTTAGCTGGTTATGTGTTGTACAGTGTGTAAGGTATAGCTACTGTAGCCTGGCGACCGCTTTTATGGTTCCGGCTTTACGTAGGCTTACATAAAACTAACACTGTCACAGTTCACAAAGACGCCAACGGTGTGCATGTGCGATGCTGTCGCCTCCTGGTGATCAGTTGACAACTTCTTCGACGTTGGTGGCGCCTTCTGGTGATCAGCTTTGACAACTTCTTCGACGTTGTTTGCATCTGCGTGACGCCATTTTGTTTGACTTTCGTTTCAACTAAACGTTTCGTTTGCGGCTTGTTAAGCTGGTAGCGCATTCAGTAACAATAGTTATAGTTCGTACACTGTTACCGCCGTTTGTAGTCGATATTCGCTCGTTTTTACCGCTGCCACCATGAAGTGATTCTCTATGACGTTCAGCGATGCACAAACACCCTATCCAGCCTGATCGGCTAACTCACCAACTGGTGTTTATTGGGCGTAGTGATACAATTCACTCTTAATTATTTTTATCATTTTCAAAATCGTCTACACTATCAACAATTACTATCACAAATCGACACAATTAAATATCACTTGTAAAATAATAATATAAACGTTGCAAAAAATATTGCCAATTACGTGACTATGTTGTGCAAACATAAGTTCAGCACCTGACAATCAAACAAATAATTGCATGGCGTTCATCGCGCCAGATATGAAAGACTTATAAACTCAACTGTTTCCCATTCAATTTCCCCATCAACTTCTTCTCATTCCGACAAATGACATACACACAATGTCCTATCATTAAATGTATACCATTACTACCACCCTTTTGACATGCACACATGATGACTCGTCTGACATGGCGTCTGACATGGCGGACGCTACGGTGGTATGTGGAGGTTTGACCACACTCTTCCCCACTAGGAATAATATACAAGGCCAAGGTAATGTTTTTGGTTGTACCCAGTCATAATTGAAAATATCCCACCAGGCAAATAAATTAGAGGAACAACATGCTAAAAGGGGTGATTTACTTAAACTCCTTCATGATCCAGCAAAATCAGCAGCTCCAACTTTCTTTCCTGGTAGACTACCTAAAAGTCATCCTCATAAGGCAGGTTTCAGAAGGAAGGGAGGCCATATCTCTAACAAAAATAGTAATTATGAGTTGAAATTTCCTGCATTTAACATGGGTGACCCGTACCAGCCTCAATTCCAAATTCCGCATAATGCTAGAGAAAGATGGGGTGGGAGGAAAAGTTGGAATTTGGGCTAAATTATCGAAGTGTATGAAGTAATTCATCAAATGCAGGCTACCAAATATAGTGGTATATTCACTGGGTACTTGAAGTATGGATGTTTGCCTCCATTATTATTAAATAACTTCGTCAATTGAAATCGATGAAAATGTGGTCGGTAACACGAAGACATTATTATCGGAAGGCAGTTCTTGAGTGTGCGCGCACACCGGTAATCTCCCTTCCCGCTGACTGCCAATACTGTGCCCCCCGCAGGGGTAATGTCTATTTCCCAAGATCCAATGATCTGCCTCCAGTCAGGCCAACATATCCTTGTCATGCTATAACGTACATCCACGTGTTGGGTGAATTGTTAGATGATTAATTATATTAATATAGTTAATAAAAGTTAATATGTAGAATAATACTAAGTTAGTGACACGGCTGTTTATACAGTCTGCTGATTCACTCTACCTAGATGATTCTATTCATCCTTCACAATAACGATTAACGGGCAATACACCTTACTATAGCGGGTGATTTTTAAATATTAAACTTAAGTTTCGGATAATGGAATGTACACACATAAATTTGAACTAGACACATAAAAAAAAATGGCAGTACGTGTAAGTCGTGGTGTACATTAAGCATATTCATAATCATTATTAGAAAGCCGTAGTCAAGTCAGGAAAGGCTCACCACTGTACGTGCCTCAGTTGGACTCCAAATCTAATGGGCCTCGTTCGTGTCACGTTTGGCACGAGAACCAACCAACTTGGCATCCGAAGATGGAGGCTGGCCAGACGAAGTTGTCAGCGTGTGACCGACCAACTTGCCTCTTCGCGCAAATTTCAGTTTGCCGGCAGAAGGGGTGTAATGCAGACTTGTAGAAATAAGGGATCGAAGATTTTAGAAATCTGGGAGATTCTTAATTGACTCTGCATAAATTGACGTGGCGATGAATAAAGAAGCATTCCAACGATGCAGGACTGTTCTGGATCTTCTGTGTTGACTTCATTCTGAAAGGTATGTCTGTGGCACCGCTAACAAATTCTACGCTAAATGTGAAAATTCCGCTATATGTGAAAACATTACACTAAATGTGAAAAAGTACGCCCGGTAAACATGAAAAAGTAACAAGTCTAAATGTGAAACATAGGGAGGTCCGCTAAAGGTGAAAAACTTCCTACGCTAAATGTGAAACATAGGGAGGTCCGCTAAAGGTGAAAAACTTCCTACGCTAAATGTGAAAACAACATTCATATTCAGTTCCGTATAAGACTGGAGTGTGTGTGTGTGCGTGTGTGTGTGTGTGTGCGTGCGTGTGTGTGAATGTGTGGGTGTGCATGCGTACGTGCGTGCGTGCGCAGAGATTGAAACTGTGACCACCTGCATGCCAGCCACAGACTACACCACTAGGCTACACGACCATCCATGCTGTGGACTGTGTGTGCCAATGCCCTCCCTAGGCATGGTAGAGACTACAGGACAAACATGAGTTAATTGTAATTTTTAATTGGTTGATTAAAGTCAAGCAATATAGTTAATTTGAATTTAATTAATTAATTGCCCAAACTGATAGCATGGGTTAATTTTAATTGTTTGAATTAATTAATTTAAATATGTTATTTGCAATTTAAGTAATTAACTTTTCTAGTTATAATTACCCATATATGCTATATAGTTATATGAATCCTTGTTCGTAAAGAGGGTGGGCGAGTCCGTGGGTGTCTCAATGGGTGGGTGAGTGTTTTAGTAAGTGAATGTGTCGGTGGGTGGGTGAGTGGATGGGTGGGTGCGTGGGTGGGTGGGTCAGTGCGTAGGTGGGTGTGTGCGAGGGTGAGAGGGTGAGTGGGTCGATGCCCGCTGTTGCGATCCATTCGTAAAGATAACTAACTATAAGAATTATCGCTGATGAAAGTAGGCAGTTATTATTATTATTATTATGAAAATATATAATGTCCTAAACATATCTTCGTTCAAATTCAAAATGGTACAGAAAACAAAACAAGATATTCGACGAAAATACATCACCGAAATGCACGTACAAATTAGTGCTCACATATTATTCTAAATATTACTTTTAAATATAATGTGTCGTAAATAAATCCATACGTTGACAATATATTGGAATTGCGTAACTACATAAAAATTATACCCGTACATGTACGTGGCATTATGTTTCCATATAAGTGCATTATCATGACATCACAACATCAGAATAACATTTTCGCACAAATTGTCACATGTTATTAGGTTTACAAAATAATATAACCGGGCTTAATTAATAAAAAATATCCTAGACTACATAAAATGAATTATCTAACATAACAAATCGACATATTGAGATAAAAATCACTTACACAATACAAATAAAACATGCATTAAAAAGTAATGTCCATTATGTGACAAACAACTTCATTACCTGTCCAGCAGATAAAACAAACGTGAAAAGTTAACTAAGCAAGTTTTGCGAATAAAAGTAGGTAAATATTTACTACCCATGTCATAAACGATTCAGTCGTACTTAATATGACACACAAAGAAAACACTTATTCTAAGTAAACAACGTCGAAATGCACCAAGTTTGAGGTTACAAATTACAGAATGTCCAAATATATCTTGTCATAGGTAAATATAAATGTTGACAACACGCATAGCTCTAGGCCTAGCACTAGGCCTAGACCCCATACGCTTCTAAATAAATGTTTTTTCATAGAATCACGACATGAGCATAGGGTTTCAGACAAACATAAGCATATAAGATCTAGGCCTAGTGCTCTTAATTCACTCTTAATTGTTATCATTTTCAAAATCGTCTATATTATCAACAATTACAGTTAAATCGACACAATTAAATATCACTTGTAACATAACAATATAAACGTTGCAAAAAATGTTGCCAATTATGTGGCTATGTTGCGCAAACGTAAGTTCAGCACGTTTGCGCATGGCGTTCATCATGCCAGATATGAAAGAATCATAAACTTAACTGTTTCCCATTAATTTCCCCATAAACTTCTTCTCATTCCGACAAATGACATACACACAATATCCTATAATTATATGTATACCATTACTACCACCCTTTTGATGGAATAAAATCACTTATTTTGAAGGTACCTGGAAGTTGGGTTGCCATCACAATAATGCTTGCGTATACCAATTTGGGTAAGCCCAAAACAGTTCTTTTAACCGCAATGTAAGCCCGCTTTCCTTTCCCGCCAACCGTATTAGTTTACATATGGTCCATTTACATCGTATGCCTTGGCTAAAGTCTAAACTCCCTTCCAGCTGCATCAAAAGTTCCGAACGAACATGGATCGTGTGTTTCGAAACATACTCATCTATATTATGAATTCGTTGACTTTCACTCCAAGCACATCTAACTACACCGATATAGAAAGTTCCATCATCCAAAACAAAACGTAAAATCTTTTGAATCATTTCATCGGGCAGGTCACACAATGTTGACTTGCCAATTGAATTTCGTCCAATTTCGATTGATTCTCCAACACTGTTCTCTTCGATTTGGATGTCCATCTCTTCCTCGAGGTGCCTATTTGGTAGCTCGTGTGAATACTTGCGGTAGATTGAAATATTGTTAGCCTCTGCGCATAGCTAATTTTGCCAACTTCTAGTCCAGGTGCATGTCCCCTGTTGTCAAATTCTTGTTCAGGCGAACTACTCCACGTTATTTGATCACTAGTTACGACAACCTCACGTATATCATCACTAGCATACGTAATGCTCGCCGTTTCCCTCATGGGAATGCCCTAAGATAACACAAGGTTGATCATTTGTCACCTGAGAAAGTCCATCAGGTTGAATGAGAGTCGTTCCATGATTCAGAGTAGATACTAAGACTATTTGGAGATTGAACAATTGAGACATCGCTTGCAAAGTTATTTGATCCCCAAATTCATGCTGTAAGTTCATACGATGTAAATACTAAAGTCTCGATTCGGTGAGATAACTGCTCCATGGTACACCCTGCTTGGAGCTGCGAGGTAACTGCTCCATGGTACACCCTGCTCGGAGCTGTGAGATAACTGCTCCATGGTACACCCTGCTTGGAGCTGTGAGATAACTGCTCCATGGTACACCCTGCTCGGAGCTGTGAGGTAACTGCTCCATGGTACACCCTGCTCGGAGCTGTGAGATAACTGCTCCATGGTACACCCTGCTCGGAGCTTTCCAATGCCCTGTGGGTATCCAGATAGTTCACTACTTCTCGTCGCAATGTATCTGCGCATCTATGAATCCCCAGCTTTGCCAAATAATACGCCATTGCAGCGAACTGACAACTGCCGTCACCTGGCGGATAGTACCTGATATGAAGACCGAATTCTGATACAAGATTCTGTCGATTACTAGCCATGGTCATAGGTATGTAATACTTGACTTGAAAGTATTGTTCGGTGTTGATGCAAATTCTGTGATGTGACACAATTTTTCTATAGCGTGCTTTGCACGTGGAGGGAAGGATCCCACTCAGTAGAGATGTTTCTCTTTTTTGCATTCTACTATGATACCATGCAGTGCCCATATCTTCTTTGGTACCTTGTGTTTTTGCAATTTGTATCGAACTAACACCCGTGCTCCCAGTTCGTATACAAGGGTTTTCAGACTCCGCATCAACGCTTTATTTTTGCGCTCATTGCAATGACGAGTGGCTTTTTCGGCTACTTTTCGCACCGCGTTGCATATGTTTAATCGACTCCTGTCATCACCTTCACGAATTTGAACAGCAGCCACATGGGTATTGAAATTACGCTGTCGTCCAAAATAAATATGGAATGGGCTTTGCCATTTTAAACGTTCCTTAGGTCTGTCATTTATTTATTTCTCATAAGAAGGCAGCTACCCAATTGATACCTAGCTGATTGCATTTCACTAAGTCAAATGAAATTTGCTTTTTCAGTATTTGGTTCATTCTTTCAATTTTGCCCTGACTTTGAGGATGGTACGGTCTACTGGTTCTGACGGTTATGTGTTTGTTCTTTAGCCATCTTTTCACATGTTTCCGGAATTCGGTACCACAATCGTGCTGAACGAGACGGGGGTACTCATACAATTCTAAGATGTCCTTGAGCCTGACCATTACTCTCGAGGATTTTGTATTAGATAAGGGTCTTAACCAAGTGTATCTACTGAACACGCCAAGAACGCACAACACGTAAGAATACGCAGTGTCAGCATATAGTATTTTACTCCTTGTCATGTCTACAAGATCTATTTGGAGTTTGTCCTGTACTCCTCTGCTTCGAATGTTTGTGTGCGGAGCTTTATTCAGGAAGCGCGCCGTCATTATCTGGTGTCGCGTGTCTTGGGAAAGCACATGACTTATTGTATGTTCCGACAAACACATCTCATTCTTAAGTGAATGATGCATGCGCCGTTGTCCAATTCATCTCCGGCGATCATATTGCTCCTTGACCAACTTAATCACATGGGACGTTTTAAAAATGTTCTTGTTGTCGTAATACAGGTATGTGCCGACTAACTTGTAGCTGAGCCTGTTTCTGTAATATTTGGTCAACGCGCTCCTTTCAGCAGTCGTCCGTTTGCAAACAGGGGGCAATCGATTCCCTCCCACTCAACGGCTGTTGTATTATTTCGAAGTGAGTGTCGGGTATCTCGCAGCGAAGCACCCACAAGCCAGAAGGAGAGACGAAATTAGCAACCTGCGGAAAAAAAACGAGAACATGTACCTATCGCTTGAACTATAAACAGAGTTTCAATCCGAACTGATAATTATGCGCTAAACGCTCAGGGTGATATTACGGTTAGCGTACGGTTTTAGACTAGGGTTTGGGTTAGGGCTAAGATCAGGTAAGGTTTGGATTACATTCAGGTTAGGGTCCGGGTTAGGGTGTGTTACAACTATTAATGTAATAATCAACTGATAGTGTAATATGTGCCCGATAATGAATTGAAATTAACCAAAAATGGTAATAAAATAAATCAATCAATCATGTAATAAAATTGACCAATAACATAAGTGTCTGATACCGTAATAACAACGACCCTTAATGTAATAAATTTTGACTATACTCGGATTACCTGTAGTCTATATTTGTGTGCATTGTGTGTAATAATATGTGTCCGTTTGGCATGTATGTTTACACAAGTTAAGATGGTTAACATTAACTTAATTAGATAACTTCTGCATTACAAATTGTGTCACATAGCGATCTCGTTTGAACTGGACAAGCACCAGCGTTGTTGTTTGTTAATAACATTTGGATGCATAATGAAAAAATTATAATAAAATTAATTTACTACAATCACTCCGTAAATACAACGCACACTTAGGCTTTATCAAACACAGTGCAGCTTGAGCATTTGCCTACGATTCTACAACCAAATTGGGTGTCAATGCAGCACGTTAACACGTTGTTGTGACGGATCGTTTACATTTAGCACAGCCACAGTGTGTTACATATTAATTTGTAACAAGAGCAGTATAGCCTAAATCGTTAATTTAATTAGTCAGTTTGACAATTTAACTAAACAAGTTAACGACCCAAAAAGATTATTAACTTAAGTGAATCGAAGCACTTTCATAGTCCTTTTAATTGTTAATCGCCTCATTCCAATAAAAATACCCTGTAATTTATATTATCAGTCAAAAGTTATTACACTCGGGGGCAGAAGGTTTATTAGATTATCTTTCGATATTATTGCATTAGCTGGTATTTATGAGAGTATCGGTTTGTTTTATTACATTATCGGGCACGTATTGGCACGTACCGGGCACTTGAAAACTGTCTTGAGTCTCGATTCTTGCATTAGGCTATCAGTTAATGATCATACAATTTGGTTATGGCAGTGCACTGTATCCTATTTCATGGGCATGTCTACTAGTTTCATTCAGCTCATTTCAATGTAGAATGTCAGTTAGTACAGCCTCAGCAAAATAAGCAAATAAACTGTTGCCCTATGTTGACGCTAGCTACAATAACTCGACTGTGACGTGACGTAGGCTACAGTCTGCTGCTACACAAACTTCACAGCGACATCATGTTTTACCATGCCGAACACGACTCAATATGTTAGTGTCGTCTGCCCTGCACTGATTATCGCCCACTAAAATTGTATTAACTTGCTTCTAATTTAACACAATTAACATATTACCAGCGAAGCATGACTGTTTAGTATTTCGCTCGCTAACACAACGGCAAGCGTGAATTACTACAAATGGCTATTTGTTCGCGTGAATGTACTTAAACCACATGTTAGAATTGAAGTCGAAACTCCAATAATATCCCCGCTAGTTGCGCAAGTTGGCGTTAGTTTAACTTATTGCCATCGGTAGATACTATGACATATTGTAAAAATCCTGAAAGGATATTTTATTTGTATTTCATATTTAAAAACATTGTTTCGTGATAGAGTATAGTCGGTGATGTTTGTGAATACGTCGTTCGTACGTAGTTAGTTAGAATAGTCAGACGAGCATTACTCATCTAGTGAACTGCCGCTGTCCAGTTGACTAATGTCCGACGCGAAACGTGATATGTCCAGTTGATGACAGTCAATTAATCTAATACCAACTGTCAACACTAGAGAGCAGTCAGCCGGATAGGAAACTGTTTAATAGCCAGTTTGCAGGTGGTCACATTTTTAATCTCTGCGCACGGATGCACGCAAGCACGCACGCACGTGCGCACGCACAAACTCCATTCTCATATGGAACTTAATATGATTTTTTTGACATTTAGCGTAGGAAGTTTTTCACCTTTAGCGAGCCTCCCCATTTTTCACATTTAGCGTTGATACTATTTCACGTTTACAGGGCGTACTTTTTTCACATTTAGTGTAATTTGTTCACGTATAGCGGAATTATCACATTTAGCGTATACTTTTTTCACGTTTAGCGGTCCTGTTACATTTAGCGGAATTTTCACATTTAGCGATGCTACATATGTCCTTCTTGACCTGCCTCCCCATATCGGGCCAAACGAATTGTACCATGCTTATTCACACTTAGTCTTTTGTTTCTGTTCGAGCATAGGCAAAGCAAGTCAATACGGAATCTTCGACATGCATATCAGGATACATGGCCTAATCTTGGCCCGCGCCGATATGTGGCCCAAATTAGGTGCGGCCCAGAAATAGGCGTCATTACTAGGGTGGTTAGCATTAGTAATACATGAAGTTTTTCAATCTGATTGTTAGTATGCATGGCATAGCCAAAGGCGGTATAAAGTGTGTGTGTGTGTGTGTGCGTGCGTGCGTGCGTGTGTGTGAGTGCGTGTGTACGTGCGTGTGAGTGCGTGTGTGCATGCGTGACTTACACCTTAATCTGTAAATAAGAATCTGTATATACATATATATATATATATATATATATATATATATATATATTATATATATATATATATATAATAAGTTAATTGTTAAGGTTAACTATGTTAACAACAAGGTCACACCAGAAAATAAAAGAAAAGAAACCACGTCAAGGTCAAATTAAAGACATAAAGATATTGCGAAGTTCACACCGTGTTTGTGTAATAATATTGCCACGACAATATCATAAATTTTAAATAGGCCCCCTCCTCAACCTTTTCAATCACGGTCTACTAACCATCCTCTGTCATGGGGGTCACTGCCCTCCTTTCATCAGGACCACCATGCGCCTCATTCGCATTCGTGTGTGTGGGGGGGACGCGTGTATGCGGCGTGTGCGTGTGTGTATGCGTGGCCGTGTGCGTGTCACTAGTAGACGCACTTATCTACATATGTGATTCCTTAAAACTTCACAACAACCTAAATTTGATGTGATCACAATTATTATAACTAATACAGCTCACCAAATACAAGCAAGTATCTTTATAACTAGAATGAAAAAGTCGGTGTGTTACCGCTCTCTGTTCTATCACGCACCTCACTTATATTCAATTATTTACCTACAGCTATCAAGCCGTCGCCATCATCTACAATATTCCCAAAAACTTCTTTAAAATACATCCTCCAAACAGATAATGAACCAGCAGTGCACTTCGCAGCACAGTTACCATGATGCTATTTATATCATGGTTATATTTCAGTTGCATCCTACTAGTTTTCAATTTGGTAATAATGTAAAACTAAAATGTTCATTATCAACCGATCACCAACCTATATACATTGTTTTATTTCACATGTCACCACACTTGTTACTGTAGCGTTCCAAATTTACAAGAAAACGTTTATTTTATGATACACTAACCTTAATTGATCATAACAAACAACTATATTCTAACATATATACGGTACCAACATGCCCTAGAATGTTTTGAAATTAATTTGGAAACAGCCTAGAGTGTTTTAAATTGGGTAGTGTTTTTAACTTTCTACAGCACTTCCTCTAGCAATTTCAAAAATGTCACCATGGAAAACACTGCGGTAGCGTTTAGATATTAATTTAAAAACACTCTACACAAATTAAGTTGAAGACACTAGTTACCGTAGTGCTTAACAGGGTGAGGGTTTTGAAATTGCCACACCGGCCCATCTGACCCCATAATTCGAAAATGAGACTAGTGTGGAAGGACCTACATAGACAAAATTGCTAAACAAAAGTAGGGATCACTAGCCATACATGCAGCTGAATTTGCAATACAAACAAAGAACAGTGAACGATTAGCAGCAAGTGTATAGCAATGAATGATTAGCAGCACGTATGTAACATCTGATGAAACCAGACATTGTGTTGGCGAACAAAAAGAACATTGACACCACTGCTAGATACTGTACATCTGTGAATACTAGAGCCATTGTGCATTATTATAGGGGTGTTTTTATGATGCATAATTAGGTAGGGCTCATTATTGCATTCTTAGTTATTTAGTTGGTTCAATCCGGTCATGTTTTATGTAATTAGGACTGTGTATATAACCCATTGACAGGTAGCAAACATCATATTTGGCAGAGATCGGGCACGTGTAAATTTGGAAGAGATGATGGAGCTGTAATGGCGTGGTGTCACCCCAGTGCCCAGAAGGGTCTTGCAAAGATCAGAGCATGATGAGAAATTTAGAAAGGATACGGGGCTGTACTGGCGAAGTGTCACCCCGGTGCCTAGAGGTAGGCAAAGTGAGAACGTGCTTGGTTGTGTTGGAACCAGATAGGTGTTGTTGCCATAATAAAAGTAGACACGTGGAGGCGTCTGCAAGAGTGCAGGCGAGGTTCTGTACACAGCAGAGAAGGAGAGCGAACGGCCTACGACAGCTCTGCGTAGCGGGACGAGCGCTTGGCGAAGATTCGTGGCAAGCGAAGCGCAGCGAGGACGGGTGTCGTCGGCAGACCGACGAGACGAGGGGCAACGTCGCAAAGCGAGATAGCCAGGTCAACGTGACCGGGCGTACGCGTGACGGCAACCGGAGCGGCAGACAGCGGGAAGGACACTTCCGGCAGACGGTCGGCCGAGCCGAGTCTGCGAGTCGGCGGGTCAACGGGACTAACACTTCCGGCGAACGTTCATCGTGTCCGGGTGTGATCTCGTGGCTAGATAGCCAAGTCGGGCCAACGGAGCGAGTGTGACGAACTTTCATTCGACTACGTCGTATATTGGGAAGTGACAATTTCTTGTTATATCTTGCTGTTAGTAACCGCCTAGTCTATTGTGAACTGTCGATATATCGTATGTGATTAAGATATTGTATCACTGTATTCTGGGAATAGTATAGATTCCCGATCTATGCGTATACTTATGAGACTAGTTTTCCCTATTCTGGGGATGGTCTAGATTCTTCCATGTTACCTACTTAAGTACGAGCGGACCTGAAATTGTAATGAGTTGACACATAACGTTCTCTAGAGTGTGGATAATACTTTGTTTTTTGAACGGACCGTTTTAGTATTTTGTTTGGTTTCAAAGATTATCTGTGAGCCGAGGTAGGGTAGACTAGAGGGTAGATGTTGTTGTGTTTATTGTTACGATAAAATAGTTTTGATTTGGTATTTAGATATGTAATAAAATGAATTAAAACTCCATTGTTCCTTGTTGCGTTGATCACGGTTGCCGCCCGCATTCTCAAGCGTTGACCTAATTAACACTGAACCCTACTAGACCTGAGCCATCTAGATACGGAGACCTCGCCGATCTGTGGCAATGCCATCTGTGAATACTACAGACAGTGTGTTGACGGACTGACAGAACATTGACACCACTGCTAGGTACGGTATGACATATGTGAATACTGCAGCCAGTGTGTTGACGGACAGACAGCACATTGACACCACTGCTAGATACTGTATGACATATGTGAATACCACAGCCAGTGTGTTGACGGACAGACAGAACATTGACACCACTGCTAGATACTGTATGACATATGTGAATACAACAGCCAGTGTGTTGACGGACAGACAGGACATTGACACCACTGCTAGATACTGTATGACATATGTGAATACCACAGTCAGTGTGTTGACGGACAGACAGAACATTGACACCAATGCTAGATACTGTATGACATATGTGAATACTACAGCCAGTGTGTTGACGGACAGACAGAACATTAACACCACTGCTAGATACTGTATGACATATGTGAATACTACAGTCAGTGTGTTGACGGACAGACAGAACATTGACACCAATGCTAGATACTGTATGACATATGTGAATACTACAGCCAGTGTGTTGACGGACAGACAGAACATTGACACCAATGCTAGATACTGTATGACATATGTGAATACTACAGTCAGTGTGTTGGAGGACAGACAGAACATTGACACCACTGCTAGATACTGTATGACATATGTGAATACCACAGTCAGTGTGTTGACGGACAGACAGAACATTGACACCAATGCTAGATACTGTATGACATATGTGAATACTACAGTCAGTGTGTTGACGGACAGACAGAACATTAACACCACTGCTAAATACTGTATGATATAATGTGAATACTACAGCCAGTGTGTTGGCGAACAGACATAATATTGACACCACTGCTAGATACTGTATGATATAATGTGAATACTACAGCCAGTGTGTTGGCGAACAGGTAGAACATTGACACCACCGCTAGATACTGTATGACATCTATGAATACTACAGCCAGTGTGTTGACGAACAGACATAATATTGACACCACTGCTAAATACTGTATGATATAATGTGAATACTACAGCCAGTGTGTTGGCGAACAGGTAGAACATTGACGCCGCTGCTATATAATGTAGGACATACATGAATACCACAGCCAGTGTGTTGGCAAACATTTGAAACAGAACGATTCGTTAATGTTGGACACTAGACCTAGTAGCACATTTTCTAATTGTAATTTTTGAGTAATTGCTGTTTCAAAGCATAACTAATGTTTGTGTTAAATTTACTATTTCATTTGAATTGTTTAGTGATTTTTCAGAACATTATAATTTTAGTATAATTCTGGGTATGCTTTGTTCCCCAAAGAATTACAACATCCTAAAAATAAAATGGAGGAAGGATGTGGAAGGATTGTTTAGTGATTTTTCAGAAGATTATAATTATTACTATAATTTTAAAATAATTATGGGTATGCTCAATTTCCCCAAAGACAACTTCTAAAAACAAAACGGGGGAAGGACGTGGAAGGACGTAAATATGTTATGTATCATGTGTTAGTGTATCTTATATATATTGTTAATGCATATTGTCTTAGTGTATACTCTCTGTTTATAGTCCACTATGTTTGGTCTTTCGTGGTCTGGATGATCCAATGGGAGTTAGAGGTAACCACACGATGGTAGCCTTTACAAACTTCCACATTGGTGTCAGAACAGTTATTTTACACACCAAGTAATTTGCGCCAATATCCATTCGTGTCTCTAGATTCATTCACTGCCTATTTACCTGTATTCACCTCCTATCTACCTGAATTCACTTCCTATCTACCTGTATTCACTTCCTATCTACCTGTATTCGCTTCCTATCTACCTATATAAACTTCCTATCTACCTGTATTCACCTCCTATCTACCTAAATTCATTTCCTATCTACCTGTATTCACTTCCTATCTACCTGTATTCACTTCCAATCTACCTATATTAATTTCCTATCTACCTGTATTCACTTCCTATCTACCTATATTCACTGCCGATCTACCTGTATTCACCTCCTATCTACCTGAATTCACTTCCTATCTACCTGTATTCACATCCTATCTACCTGTATTCGCTTCCTATCTACCTATATTCACTTCCTATCTACCTGTATTCACCTCCTATCTAACTGAATTCACTTCCTATCTACCTGTATTCACTTCCTATATACCTGTATTCACTTCCTATCTACCTACATTCACTGCCTATCTACCTGTATTCACATCCTATCTACCTGAATTCACTTCCTATCTACCTGTATTCACCTCCTATCTACCTGTATTCACTTCCTATCTACCTATATTCACTGCCTATTTACCTGTATTCACCTCCTATATACCTGTATTCACTTCCTATCTACCTGTATTCACTTCCTATCTACCTATATTCATTTCCTATCTACCTGTATTCACTTCCATTCTACCTGTATTCACTTCCTATCTACCTGTATTCACTTCCTATCTACCTGTATTCGCTTCCTATCTACCTGTATTCACTTCCTATCTACCTGTATTCGCTTCCTATCTACTAGTCAGTCATTCACCAGGGGCGCCACGTTGAAGTTACGATTGACTTATTGTGACATAATATATGTTAATATATGGTGCATGCAATGTCATAATTGGTGACAGCATAAAATAAATGGTCACAGAAACGAAATTAATATCAAGATACGACTATATCGATTACTCTTGTCCTTGGTTTGTTGAGTAATAATCGGATGTGTGCTCGTTGAAACTAATACACAATAGTTTTATTTCTCACAAAATGTCTGTATCCAGTTGGATAGGACGATATCATACCACTTCTGCTTTCGATGTATCCCGTCCAGCGTCCAGTCCATGACTCCGAGAGACATGTGGTAGATGTCGAAAAATGGAAAGATATGTCCATCAATTTGCATCAGTTCTGTTCGAAGGACGTCGAACAGTTCTTGGTTTATACGTTCTATGAATGCGTTTGTTTCCAATTTCTCATCGAACTTCACGTCTCTCCAGTGCTTGCTTTTCTGCTGCAGGTTTTCACTGATCTTGCTGAACCAGAAGAATTGTGTATGCTTCGGAACGTACTTCTCAATGAGCATCTTCAGGTATTCCATGTCGCCCCGTATCTTACTCAGCCAAGATCTCGCCTTGTCGTGATTCCCGGAGAACAACAATATCACATCTGGGTAGTCACCTTCGAGATACTCGCCAAGTATAAATTCCTGGTAGGTATTTGACTGACGGCACTCCGGCGCATCTTTTGAAGGAAAACAATTCTTCTGCCACCGATTTCGCACGGTTGTTACCTCCGTGTCCAGATAGAACTCCATCGATATATACTCGAGTTTTATTTCAGTCGTGTTGTCACTGCACGTTACGGCCGTGCTGGTGCAGCCACTGCAATCTTTATAGTGTACAACGATGTCTGATGCATTCAGCTTGGTCCCTTTTGTAAAGTAGTTCACATCAGGTTTTGTATGCCCATTCTCCACTTTCACTGTCCGACATTTCAGAAATTTTTCCAGTAGCTTCTTCGCAGCCCGGAAGTACCGCAGTCCGTTGGAATCTCCGAGTATGGCGAGTTTTGTGACGTTCCGTCGCGTCAAACATTCCCGCAAGCGTTCCTTCGTGATGTCGTCGGTCGGAAAGCAACAGAGATCGGGAATATATGTCGAGTTCAACCATCTGCCACTCGTTGGGAAATAATTATGCTCGACGCAATATTTTTTTATGACTTCCACTGAACAAAGAGGCTTTTGTTTCATAATAAATTTGAGTGGCAGTTGTTCACGCCATATCACTGACTTTCGGAGCACCAACAAGAATACACTGCAGACTGTTACTTTGACGAAAATCGCAGAAATAAAACACCGCGAGGTCATCGTCAAGTTATCAGGAACTGCCTCACCAAGTCAATACCCGCTCAGTCTCCGTCGTATTGATGTTACGCCTGAAACAGACCAAGGGTAGGGTTCACCACCAATACGCCACTAAACTAAACACAGCTGGTACCCACCTGTTGTGCTAACCCAATTCGTTATGTTTAGATCCACGCATTCCAAACATGTGTACGAATGTACGTATGGTAAGCAGTTCTCAGGCAGTTGCTATAATCTCGCCACCTCCTGTAATAATTATAAATAATATCGTGGTTTAATGCAATACATGCATCCTGCTAGTAATCTAATTAGTTGTCTGAAACATATTCCTATTATGCTATTTGTAAACTACAGTATGTGCAAAGATGTGTTTGTAAAACTGGTATGTTATAAGAGTCGCTGGCCAATGGTTATCTGGAGGATTGATGATATAGTACAGAGGTGGGCTGATGATTAATTTGATTATTTTAGTATGAGTTTTTTGTTTGTTGTGGTCGTGATATAATAGTGGAGTAATGGTAATTAGTTTAAATGAGGAAGACGGTTTTTGCCAAACGATATTCAAACAATGAAACACATTGAAAGCATTAAGTGTTGTTCTCCTCATGTTTCCCTGTCGTCAAGGGTGAGGCAGGCCATGTTTCCCTGTCGTCAATGGTGAGGCAGGCCATGTTTCCCTGTCGTCAAGGGTGAGGCTGGCTTCCATTCCGTTCCTCCATTTCAGTTATCTTGTTTCTTCTTCTTTCCTCACTGATCTTGCACTGCTTTTTTCACAATCTGTCTCCATTCGCCCCGCTATCTTTCGCTTTTGTTCTCCACTCTTCTCACAATCCTTCCAAGTATCTCTTTACAAAGTCCTCCCACCGCAGTCTAAGTCTTCCTTCTATGTGTAGCGCCGTGGTGCAGTGGCTAGAGTTTCGGCCTCTCGACTGACAGAACCTGGGTTCGAATCTTGTGCGGCGGTTTCAAACCTTGGAAAAGTTCGTTCACTATAGGTTGCTCCAATTCACTCAGATGTATGAATAAGTATCTGGCTATAGACAGGAGTGTATATTTGTGTACGAACAGTCTTCGCGCATTAATTGCACCGTGGCTGGATGCTTCACAGAGAAGTCGAGATGGTGTTCGATTGAACAGGTCTGCCAGGGAGTAAAGAGTTTAGCGCTTTGAGCAGTCCTGAGGACTGCGCTGTAAAATAATTTACCTATACCTTTAGTGGCCGCCTTTCCCCTCATCTCTCCATCTACTTTCTGTGCCAGCCGTTCAGCTCTTCCATTCTTCTCTTATCACTTCTTTTCACTGTCGCAATTCTTCTGACCCAGTTATTTTCGCAAACCTGCACCCTCTCACCTTGTTTCTCGGTCAGTTCCATAGTTTCTAGGCCATTCATGTACGCCGGGGCAACATATGGACAGAGCACCTTTCCTTTGAGTATACGCGATATGCGCCTGTCTCCCATCACACATTCAACTTTCTCCCAAGAGTTGGCCCCTGCCTTCATCCTCCTGCAATTTCTCTTTACAACATCCTCCCATTGTCTCAGGCCAATATCACTTCGAACTCTCTTGATACTCCCGGCCCACGCAACATCGTCTACTTCGTTCCTTCATATGTTCCTTCGATCATCCTTACCTCTGTCTCTGGGCCTTCCATCCATCTCAATGTCGCCATCGCAATCTCTTTTGGTACGGTGTCATATGCTTTCATCAGGTCTAACCCTACTGTCATATCTTCCTGTCCCTCCAATTTCTTTTCCAGTAGCTGCCTCAGGGCAAACATCCCATCAGTTGTTGCTCGTCCTGTTCTAAAACCTTGCTGTTCATTTCCAGTTTCCCCTTCCACTACTACTCTTATTCAGCCATCTAGGATTCTTTCCAGCATCTTCAACATATGGCTCAGCAAAGTAATGCCTCTGAATTTTCCAGGGTCATGCACGTCTCCCTTTATTATCACACTGGGACAATCAGTCCCGTCTCCACTCTTTTGGGATCTTCCCCTTTCTCATGCAGGTGTTCAGCAACCTTTTGTCCACCAAATTCTAACTCGTTCAGCCACCGTCAGCACCTCCACTCGTACTTCATCAATACCTGCCGCCCGACATTTCTTCATCGTCTTCATTGCTCTCTCTACCTCACCATCCACAATCTCCTCCACACTTGTTTCTCTACTGCACTTGGTAGATCTAATTCTCTGATTCCCCTTTGTTTTAGCGTTACCTAGAAATACTCCTCCCAGACCTGTAGCACAGATTTCGTGCCTGTAACTAGCTTTCCGTTCTTGTCTTTGATTAGTGTTCCAGTTTTCGCATTCTTGCTGCCCTCATTCCTCTCACGGGCCATCTTATATATAATCTTCTTTCCAAGATATGCTGCATAATTATTTTGTATCTACGTTGTAAAACAAACTTACATATTTAATATGTTCTCCTGGATTCACTACCAAATGTAATTCAGTTGTAAAACTATATTGTTAGATATGGATATAAATGCTTAGATATGCTATTCTTACCGACATGTCGAAAACAGGTTTTGATATTGATAGAACATGACAGTCGCGGACTTATAGCATTTTCATCGTTTAAATAAGTGTTTTCTTGCATACCTCTTCCGATCAATTGTCGCCATCTATTAATATTAGACTACTAAATACTACATCAACCCAAATCGGTCTAACTAAATCAGCCGGAAATCTGCATAGCATCAAACGTATTTGGTGTTCGAACGCTATAGACGCGTGTCCATGGGGGACCCCGGGGCACGTGTCCCCTAGACCTTTTGAATGTGCCCCCGTAACGTACCCCCAATACATTTGGAGTGTGACCCATTTTAGTGAGTCTCAAGAATGAGTACAATTGAAGGTTTTTGTTAAGCTTCCAAAATTATAAAGGTCGGCGCGAAAAAATTTCAATAGCCGTTCAAATGTGTTCAGTAGTTCCAATGAATGTTGCATGTCTCTTTGTTTTTATGACGGAGTCTAAACTAGTAATTAAGATCTAGAGTTCGAAGTCTGAAGAAAACAACTATTGGCAAATGTCCACATAAAGCGTTAGCTGTGCGGTTAGCTATGCGAATTCATGACCATTTCCATGTCTCGAACATTTCAAGTATGTACTTACGTACACCCTACACACACGCGCGCGCGCGCACAACCACACACACACACACACACATGCGCGCACACACACACACACACACACTAACACACACGCACAAACGCGTGCGCGCAAAATCACTCACTCGCAATACACTCAAAGATGACAAGTGTATCTTGCAAAAACTGTGGTCCACTGCTTGATGTACTAACGAAAGATCCGTACTCACTCTTAAATCATATTGACTACATCGAAGGATGTGCAAATGGAGTGCTTCATGAAATCCTGTCCGGCTGCCGTTTTGCCATGTTCACACCTAAATTTGGGTTTGGGCTATATGCTTGGATAATGTATGTGTGGGCACAATGTTCCTGTAATATGCAACCGACAAATGGTGGTATATTAATTTGATATATTATCCATATATATCGAATATGTATGACGGTATTATGTAAAATTGTTCGTGATGTCGACGACGAAATCGAAGTGACTTTTTCAATGGCTTCCTCAAAAATAAACCTATTGAATATATATATATATATATATATACATATATATATATTCAATAGATTTATTTTTGAGAAAGCCATTGAGCAATATGTTGAAAATGCCTCTTCGGTTTACACACACACACACACACACACACACACACACACACACACACATATATACATACACACACACATATATATATATACATATGTGTGTGTGTGTGTGTGTGTGTGTGTGTGTGTGTGTGTGTGTGTGTGTGTGTGTGTGTGTGTGTGTGTGTGTGTGTGTGTGTGTGTGTGTGTGTGTGTGTGTGTGTGTGTGTGTGTGTGTGTGTGTGTGTGTGTGTGTGTGTGTGTGTGTGTGTGTGTGTGTGTGTGTGTGTGTGTGTGTGTGTGTGTGTGTGTGTGTGTGTGTGTGTGTTTTCAGAGTCAAACCAGGTGATTTGAGAGGGTTGCCCACTTAATCATTATTCGGGAAGGTTTGAAGTTTAAAAAAACACAGAGCAATCAAATATAACATCACTTCGACCACCATGCTCCCAGACTAGTATAAATGAGGTACTGCTGCACTTGAGATAAAATAGCTGTCTACGTCGTGCTCCGTTGATTTAGTAATTTTGGCAGAAGTGCACACCTTTTAACCTCATCTTTCAATGTGAAGTTTATTGTCCTCGACAAATAATCAAAAACTAATCAAATATACGCGTACAAGAACCCACGCATTACACAACTATAGACGATACGAGTAAAACAGTATTCTCTTTCTCAAACACGGCCGCAATACGGTCGAACTCGGCCAATTCCGAGTCTGACTACGCGTCATGCAGGAATACGGACGGACGTGAAAGCGACGACGTTGTTAATTGGCAGTTTAAGACGTAATCGGATAAAAACATACACAGTCAATTAATAATATATGTTGATATGCACACATGCAAACAGTCATGCATATATACACACATGCACACACATACACGTGCGCGCGCGCGCGCACACACACACACAGACACACATACCTACGTCGTCGATGTTTAACCAGTCCCTTCTGTTGCAATAGTGTGCCGTCGTGTAGTTGACTAAGAAGGTTATGTATCTTATCTTCATCAATTATACATAATTTGCTAACCAATCAACATTAGAGCTACACATGATATCTAAACATGATACTATCCAACACAACGAGCGATTTATCAGCCACCTGTCAATGTTTATACAGCTATTTCCGTCTTGCTAATGGATGATCCGATGCAACGCATAATTTACGCTCAAAACGTTCTCCTGAAAAAAATTAAGATTCATGTACACTTCCAAATTGTTATTTATGTAACCAAAATCAGTAATGGTAATTGTTAATAAACGTGACAAAAATCAGTAATTTGTTTATGAATGAACAGAAACTCTTGGAGACATGTACCTACACAGTTTTGATTATATCAATCGTTATAAATAATATTTACTGCCAGATGCAATTCAAACGTTTATATAATTTAGATAGACATGTAATTTAAAACGCCGACATATGTTAAAAACACTATTTTTCATATAATAGTGACAGTATGTCTTAATGGGAGCCACTGACCCCATACTTGTCTTAATATTAAAAATATTATTTTCTTTTAATTAACTATCTTGCTGGTTTAAAACAAATTGTACACACATTATTATATATTTATGTTTATTTTATTTGTGTAAATGCACATTCCTGATGTGTTTAATATTTGTTATATTTTGGAGTCAAAATAAACTTCTTGTTTTTAGGACTGTGGGGTGCCTGGGCAGTGGATGATCGGTTATCGTAGGGCATAGTCAGGGAACATATGCAACCAAACAGGTGCCCGTGGGAATTTAGTCATGAAAGCAAACCGTCAGTGTAGGTGGCTAAAGGGACCCCCAAAACTAGAAAACACCTGTCGATAGTCTGGGGATCTGTTCAGTTGTGTTATGAGTGAATTGTTTTAATGCATAGGAGACACACCACCTGCATCGGATATGTTTTAATTTTGGTAACTATGACGAATTTATTTTTGCGTGAGAAAGAATAGATCAATGAGAGTATAACAATGTATAGTAAGTTGTGCCCTCAGATTAGTCGTTGCCATGGTAACAAACAAAATGGGTGCCGCATTGGGAAAATATAGCATACTTAGCAAAAGGTCGTCTGTCGTTACCAAAGCAGATAAGATCACAATTCCTTCGCTGTCATATCTAATCTAATATAAAATATACTTTGTTTTTAATACAAGCAAATAGTCAAATAGTCGATGTTTTCTCGTTATAAATATATAAATCACAAACACATTATGCAACTTATTACTAATTTCTCTTTATAGTATTATGGAGAATGTAATTCAGAAAATAACATTCTATACATAATTGTCCTGTCATTAATATTATCTGAGTATGTCGAACGCAAATCCAACACATTCCAGTACCTGTAAAAGGCCGCCAAATATAGAACAATTAAATGTATTACTCGATGGACGCATGGTTAGATTGTCCACGAATATATGTGATTTCAAGGTGTGTTATTGTTACAACAATAACCTTTCATGACAATAAACACACAAATCTGCTGGAATATTGAAAAACTCGTTTTCAGTAAATGTTTACAAATTGCATTTTGTAGGTGTAGGTCTAGTATTTTTTAATAATGGCTCGTCACTCGTGGTATCTAATATTGCAAGTTGTAGGCCTACTTATCTTAAAGAGTTCCAAACAAGACGGGAATAAATATACTACAAGACGGTAATAAATATACTACAAGACGGTAATAAATATACTAATAAATTTTAGAACTAAACGTGTGAAACGCGACACGCTGTGTCCGGTATGCTTGCATAGAATGCGATACAAATCTGCGAACCCTTGTCAGAACTTTGATATCATTATCAAACAGCGCTCGTTCAAAAACGTACATTACAAAGCCATATCATAAATGCCCCTGGTGCACAACAGATGCACTAATGAAACCAGTGGCACAAGTTACATAAGTATCCAGACGATGGCACTACCTCCACTTATTATCAAAATGTAAAAAAGTATGTGGCCTTTTGCATGTTTCGCTCAAAGAAACGGGCGTATGTCCGTTTTCGGCCGTTCAAAGTCTAAAGGGTTAAAATAATTATAATAATGAGGATGTATAGGGCCTATATGAAGCCGACCGTGACAACGTTCTCCGACAAGTTTATGTGTTGTATATCACATACATAATTAACCTTAACACTAACAACAACAGCTTGAACAGGAGCATAGAATACACCCAACCCTAATTCACCTAGATGAGTAGAAGACGTGGTGTTGGTAATGGTGTTGGTGTTTAGTATTGTGTGCTATTATGGTGGCTCAGCTGTTGTGCCCCGTGGAGAGGTGGCGAGATACGAAATATATACTATTCCTATCATCTCTCAAAATTAAACTTCCGAAGGTTAAGCGCCTTTGAACACGTTTTTACATCCGGAGATATGGCGCTATATAAATAAAATATATTATTTATTATTATTATTATATTTTGACGGGTCAATTAATACACCTGCTTCCTTGTGTAGTACTTTCTTTCCATATGTTGCTCGCTCTGGGATGAACTTCAACAGTTTCTCGTGGACAATGTTTCACAATACCCATACCCCACTGACCCAATCTTCTTTGTACAAATGCTACAGTAGAAATAGTATATCATAGTATAGTTATGCCACTACTGTCTGGCTACACTCTCCATATAATAGCAGGTATCATGCCATATATTCGTTTACGGGGATTGAGGTATGTGATGTATAAGTATGCTCTCTGCTGCTGTTACGGTTAAATTCGGTGCGGTAGGTGACACGGAATGGACAAGTCGTATATCTCGGTGTTTATACGAGACACCGAAATCCATTTCATGGTTCCTTCTGCCTGGTGTCTATACCAGGGGAAGTAAAAGATTCATCTGCAGGAAATGGAAAACCCTCTCGTGGAATGACAGAACTAATGATTTCGATCTACATAAACCTACATGAGCGCTGCATTAGCTGCTGTCAAAAATACTTGTTCTGATGGCAGAGAAAGCAGCACGAGCGCCTTGTCAGAAGCCGATACCGGAGCTATATAAAACCACATTAATAGTATTATTATCATTATTACTGGTGTTATTGTCACAGAATCCTTTACGTATTTCCATTCGCACAAATGCATGATCATAATTATTGTATAAATAACAACGTTGGAGCTGGGTTGACTCAGTATGTCTGCATTCTTAAACATAATCATCAAAACAATCATGTGTGTGATGAGTGAATGCTGTCTCCTGTGATTGCACGCCGGGTGTTTAGCGTAACACGAGCTATTACAGAATGTCACTACCTAAATCTACACCAACAGCTCGACGACAGTCCACCTACACAAAGAAAGCAACAAGATCAACATCAAGAGAGGAGTACGACAGGGTGATATCATATCGCCCAAGCTGTTACGAAAACATATTCCGAAAATTGCCCTGGAAAACCAAAGGCATGAGGATAGACGGAGAATATCTCAGTCATCTTCGCTTCGCCGACGACACACTCATATATGGAGCGCTACTACATGGCAAGAACTACAAAAATTATGCCAGAACTAGCTGATGAAAGTGAAAAACAAGGTCTGAAGATAAACATTTCGAAGACAAAAATGATGCTAGGAAACGATACACTGATAATTATACATCAACACCACACATATATAGAACGTTGAAAGCCACGTCTACCTGAGACAGCGATACAGCATCAGAGACAAAAACCAAGACAAGGAGATTCAAAGTCGAATCACGGCCGGCTGGATAGCATTCGCCAAACACCGCGACATCTTCAAGAGTAAATTTGAAACCCGATTGAAGAAACAAGTGTACCACTCATGCGTACTTCCAACGATGACACACGGCGCGGAAACATGAACACTATAATAAAAAGTGAACTATCGATAGTAACGATGGTAGGCCAAGCACATCAGCAGGTGTTACTTATGTCGCAGTAATACTATTCACAGACGTGATTTTTTAAATTGATTACGTACTGTTAACTTATTTACCACCGATCCAACGTCAACAATTATCGATCAAATCAGCATCACTCACGGATCGCCATTGTGAAACAATTGTCTCCATCTGTAAGTGATGGTGCCACCCGATCATTTTGGCTTGGTCTGTGCGATATGTAACTTAAATGTCAAGTAAAACTGGAAAATAAGCATATTTATCTTCCATGATACCATCGCAATAGTAATTAGAGCTATTGCGATACGATCGCGATAGTAAAACTATCCCCGATAGTCATCCCTACTCAACAGCCAGGCAAAGAACAAGCTAGCAACTTCACAAACAAAGATGGAAAGAAATATGTTAAACATCACATATTGGGAGAGAAAAACAAACATCTGGGTAAGAGTGAAGGCAAAAGTCATAGACGTAATAGAACAAATCAAAAGACAGTAGAGGACCTGGGCAGGACACATCAGTAGACTACGAGATAACCGATGAACATCGCGTATCACCACCTGGAGACCTTCGAAGGGAAACGAATTAGAGGAATACCGGCGAGACGGTGGAGAAACGAACTACACGAATACTGGAAAAGCATCATATGGCAGAGGATAGCGTAAAATAGGCACATCTGGAAACGACATGCTGAGGCCTTCGCCCAACCACGGGACACTACGGCTGCGTAATAATTATGATAATGACTATACTTAAATGACGATTTTTAAGTAAATTACTAAAAATGATCTTCCACCATATTCTAATACAGTCAAGATAGTTAACTTTTGTAATAATGACATACACAACATTTATTTTTTTGGACACAGTGTGTCTCTATCAAGTAATAAATCCCGTTGTCCAATATTTGGCGGTCATTTACAGGAAATATAATTTATTGGTTTTATGTTCAACATGTCTGGGATAATATAAATATTAGGACATTTACGGTTAGAATGTTGTATTCGATATAACGTTCTCCGTACAACTGCGGAAAGACACTCGTAAGAAGGTGCAACAGTTTTCGTGATTTAGGTATTATAACGAAAAAACTTTGATTTCTTCGACAATTTATTTTATTAAATAGCATAGAATTGATCAATATTTAAAATATGCGGTTATAGTTACATAATATTATATAGCTTATATATGGCAGAGAAAGAATGGTGATCTTATCAGCTTTGGTAATGACAGGATACAGTGCTTATGGTATGGTATATAATTTCTATTGCGCCTAAATCCTTGGAAACCAAGCTAATTATATTCCCATTGTGGGAATCATGTTGTTTGTTACCTTGGCAACGAGGGGTCTGAGTAAAAAATGTACCATTCATTTTTGCTGTCATTAATCTAGTCGTTCTAAACAGCAAATACAGTTGTCATAATTACTGAAATTAAAATATATCCTATGCCGGTAGAGCGTCTCCCACGCATTTGTAACCACTTGTAAAATTACTGAACAGATTACCAGAGCAGCTGCCGACAAGTGTTTTCTTCTTGTTCTTTTGGTCCCTTTGTTGATGGTTTGCTTTCATCACTAAATTCCAAAGGATCACATATGATCCCCGACTAGTAACAGTTCTCACCCCCTTCCGGATACAACGTGAACTTCACAGCATAACACAGCACAGTACAACTTGTTTCAATTAAAACTCAACTCGTCATCATAAGTTTTATAGCAACTTATATTTCAAAATGTACACCTTGAATAGTCACTCATTTACTGTCATATGATGTGTTAAAATATGTTGAGGGCAACTACCCGGATGTTATATTGTTGTTCTCGGGGAGTCACGACAAGGCAAACTCTAGGCTGAGTAAGATACGCGGCAACATGGAATACCTGAAGATGCTCGTTAACAAGTACTGGATTAGTGAGCGTCGGGACATGTCCACAGACAGGTGGGCCCTGCACGTTGCACCTACGGGGCTCCAGTCTGCTCCCCGATCCCTAACGGATTAGTCTAGTCCCGCACGGTATCCAAGGTGTACCTCGTGGAGGTTATATTAGGGTCTATTGAGAGGCTATGTACCAGCAGGGTAGACTTACATACTCGGCTACCTTTTCACCCCTATACACAAGAAACGTAAACACATGGAAATGCAGCGCCTAGCGCAAGATCACTGCTTTTTCATGCGAGATGTTAATGTGGCAGATCTTAGGGTGCAAAGCAATTAACCGACATAAATATTATAATACACCGTGTAATTCCACTCAAAACATACCATGTCCAACAACTTGCCGTCTCTTCGCCACTCTCCGTCATGCTTTCAAAGTCATGGTAGTGTAATGCTTCGAAGGCTTTGCAAAAAGAGCACTAACAATTATATGAAATGTATATGCACATATTCCATGCGACTTCACACAAGTAGACATTGCCCAACAAGTTGTCAACACCGTTTCACTGTCAGTCGCGTTTCATCGTCACTGTAGTAAAACGTTTTGAAAAAAAGGAACGCAGACACCTATATACAATGTGCACATACACTCGATGACATCACCGAAATATACATTGTCCAACTGGTAGCAGTCTGTGTTTCACTGTCAGTCGTGTTTTGAACGTCGACATAGTGTAGCGGTTCCTAATCATTTTAGGCTGCGATACAAAAGTCGTTTGCGGGATTTTTCGGTTGTCATCCGGTGCTTTTGCACGGTTAACTTGTGATAAATAATAAAATAAATAGGCATAACATAAAATGATCAATGAGAACCTATTTAAAAAACATAAATTTGCCTTCTAAACACGGAAGAATCAAAGTCACAAAATCAGTGCAGTTCGTTGGTTCGTCGACGTAGAAAGAGGACTTTCTGTTCCAATCTAAAACAAAGATGGAGAATGAAGTTGGAAAAACCTACGAATATTTGAACTATCTACGCTATGTCTACGTTAATTTACTTCATACTAGTAATCATAAAGATGCAGACAATCGGAGTAGATAAATTGTACCTGGAAATGCTGGTTAAAGCGAAGTTTGTCAGTGAATGCATACAATGAAAATTAAGGCTTCGATTTTGATCTATAGTGAATCGAACACAGCAACGCTTTTGCCCAGTGAGCACATGGCGCATTTTAGCGGCATCAGACGTAATATAACTTGTCTATATCGAATGCATCACTCCCCAAGAATAACAATTTTACATCCGGGTTGTTGCCCTCAATGTAGGGGAGGACTCACGTCGATCTCGGCCCGTCGATCTCGGCCCATCAGATTAGTTATTAAAATAGGTAGTTGTGTTGAGGGGAGGCATATGTATAAATAAATATATAGGTGTGTGCGTATGCGTGTGTGTAGAGAAAAAACATCTCGGCTCACCTATTTCAATGAGATTAGTCGCACAGTTTCTATTAAATTAACTGGAAGTGAAAATTAACTGGAAGTTAAAATTGGATTTAATTCAAAACCAGTCTAACATATGACAAAAATCTAAGTTTCACTGAGCATTAAGTTTGTGTTGTTTGTCTTTGATTTGTATGTGGTGAGAACGTGTGGAGTCGATACAGGAAAAAGTAATCGGCTTGGTGCTCTTGCATTGTTTCATTGAGCAGATTATGTCATGTTATTTGTCTTTGATTGGTGTATCATAGTGTGGAGGCCATAGTAATCAGCTAGCTGCTCTAACATTGTTTCAGTGAGCAGATGTGTATGTTGTTTGTTTTTGATTTGTGTGTGGTGAGAACGTATGGAGTCGATGATATAGGAAAAAGTAATCGGCTTGGTGCTCTTGCATTGTTTCATTGAGCAGATCCTTTCATGTTATTTGTCTTTGATTGGTGTCTCTAAAGAAATAGTGGACGCCATATTAATCGGCTAGCTGTGTAGCATTATTACATTGAGCGGATGTGTTTGTTGTATGTCTTTGATTTGTGTGTGGTAACAATTAACGTACGTAGTCGGCCGATGCACTAGTAATCTGCTTGGTGCTCTTGCATTGTTTCAATGAATGAGCAGATCATTTCATATTTTTTATTTGTGTCTGATAACAAAATGTGGAGGCCGTAGTAATCGGTATGCTATTCAAGCATTATTTCATTGAGCATGTCTTTGTTTGTATAATGGCAAAGCCGTTATACCTACCTGCTTATTTACTGCACAGACGCTGTAATTAAAACATGCACTTTTGTACATCAATGTATATAAAAGTGAAATATTTTACACTCGGAGACTGGTTCCACTTTCAACAAGTTTCATGTCATACAAAAAGACTATTCCATAGGTGATGTTTAGTTAATAATACGAATTTCCAGTAATACAATTTGTGATACATAAAGTTTAAACTATATACACTGTAGTTTACTTCACCTTAATAAATAATAATAGTAATAATAATAAAAATAATAATAATGATTGTAAAAATTAAGTAAAATATAGTTTATACAAAAGTACAGATAAAAACATGATAACTGATCGTTATTGTTTAACGTATCAAAGAACCCCAATGCAGTTGATCTTTGATGTCTACTGTTGTTGAATCGTGAATCGTTGCGACCGCAGTTGTGCAGTTGAAGCTGTGTGTCTCATTCACACCTGTCCATTGCACAAAGTGCATCGGAACAAAGCTCAGAACGTATTTATGGGAAATTATCACGTTTTTATACTGTTCATCTTGAATGTTTATTATCTTAGAAAGAATTGCTTTAATAATAGAGAATGAAAAATCATGTATGACTACTAAAAGCACAAACAAGAAACATAAATAAACAACATCGTTCTAGTGATGCCTTCTAGTATAAATCATCATTTGTATGGTAGCTGCCTGCCGGAGTATTGAGAAATTATGCAATTTGATAAAACAACCGCGAAAATACACCCTTGCTATTGCTGTTAGATTTGTATATTCTGTATCATATGTTCTATGAGCAATAGTAGTCATACGACACAGTCGGTATCGGAAGACGTACCGCAATCGCAGATCAAACCAGTTTAGACTATATTGTGCTTCCCAGAAAAATTATGGTGTTTTATGCATTGTTTTTTGTCTATGGATCGATTTGGTGACCTAACTGCATTTTCTAGGAATGTGAATAGCGTTTATAGAATCAGCCAATACCGACACTGGAGTTTCCAGATGTGGGCTTAAACTTTGCTAGGTGTTCATGATAGCCAATCAGGGCATTGAACGGGGTGTGAATGTTTGAGTAGATGATTATGGCAGCTAATCACGGCATGGGGCGGGTGTTATGTTTCTATAAATAGTGCGTTACTGTAGTAGAAAGGCTATTCACAACTCATTAGCAAAGCCGCAGTTTAACAAGATTTAACAAGATTGCCATCCAGAGAATTAACTTTAGATGGCAGTTGGACAAGGAAGCCCTTTGGCTTATCGAGAGTCCAACCCTTTTATTTACATATATCCAGCCCTTCTGAGGTATGTGTCGATTTTATTTTTAAACATATTCACACTACTAGCACCCACACAATCATCAGATAATCTGTTCCATTCATTCACAGTCCTTTGTGAAAATGAGAACTTTCTTATGTCTAACCTACACTGTTCCTTTACTAATGTAACTTCGTGTCCTCTAGTCTTTCTATCTTTCTTAACTATCAATATTTTCATAACCATTCAATATTTTAAACACTTCTATCTGATCTCCTCTCAATCTCCTGGTCTCTAGTGTTGTTAAACCACATTCTTTTAGGCGTTTTTCATAACTAAGATCCCTCAGTTTTGAAATCATTTTAGTCGCTCTCCTCTGTACTCTTTCTAGCATATCTATGTCCTTCTTGCGGTATGGCCTCCACGCTTGTATACAATATTCTAAATGAGGCCTAACTATTGTTTTGTACAGCGGTATTATTAGTTCTTTTTCTTTATATGCTAATCAATCCAAGGATTTGATTTCCTTTTGAAGCTGCAATTCCACAATGTTCTGAAACCTTCATGTCAGCACTAACTGTCAGCCCTAAGTATTTTTCTTTTACAGTAGTATATTCTACATATTCGTTCCCGTGTCCTGTGTGAAGGCATTTACACCCTTGCGTAGAATGCCACAGAAGTGTACAAACAAATTCTAAAGTCGTGCATGCGAGAAGTGGTGCCATATACGATGTGGAACCAGCATAGATGCCACCACATACCAACTGTTGGTAGAAGGTAATGTTGATTTTTTTCGATGTGCAGGCGATGCTGTAATTGGCTACGCGTTGCGACAAAAAATCAATTACATATACATATATATGTAATTGCTTTTTGCATATATATATGTACATATATATATATATATATATACATAAATATAAATAATTATATAAATATACCAATAATAAATCACTACAGAATAAAAAGTCAGCAAAAACTGTCATAAAATTTGACATAGACAGGATCTAGTATCACAGGCATACCTTACACAATGGCGGGAAAATTTGAAATTTAGAATTGATGTTAATCTGGCGATCATAGACGGTAGACATTTTCTAAATTCTGGTACTGTTTGCAATATATAGTTTAAGGTGCGGTTGTAAGCTGAAATACTTGCGAAAGAGCTCAGATTAGTTAGTTCGGAAAATGTTTTTAAGCAGCTGATTGCATTCAAGTAATTTTAATAACTAATATTATATTGTTGATATCTGACATATATTTCCTGTCTACCCTGCCAGTATGGTCATCATATATTTTATAACTTTTTTTTATGATATCTGGAATGCAGTAAAACATAATGTTTGTGGTTTAACCAGCGAGACTGTGACCATTTACATAACTATTCCTGTTGACCCTGGAATATTTAAATCTACCAGATGACCATTTATTGTGAAGCTGATATCGACCATGATCATATGCAGTAAATCTACATCCAAGTTCAAACATTTATATCTGAGCACCTCAACAGACTTTAACTATTATCTGTGTTAATGGTAGAATCCTGGAATATAAATACTTACTTTCATTTCATTTTTGTATTTACTGTTGCAGTTCCAGAGCAGTTGGAAGAATACGGCCAGATATCCTGTCAGCAGCAGTGTTGTTAATTTCCGTGGCCACGTGGACACTATGGCCGTTTGATTGTTTGGTCACTTGCACTTTATATTATAACATGTGCTGCCACCTAGTGTGTTCTCTCGGTATACGAAACATACCAGACAACTTTGGCGCGGATGCCAGAGACCTCACCGAATTCATTCAATAAGTGTATTTCAGACACACGTAAGTATTTTTTGTAAGTGCGGCATACATAAAACGAAGTGTAATTTTGTTACAACATTAGTTTATCCGAGGAAAGTTGTTAGATGGGTAGAGTCCTATGGGCGATAAAATGGAAAGGTAGACAAGCTGTGCATGGTTACTCAATATAATGTTTTTGAATAGCGAAGGCCTGGGGCACCATGGACATAATCATGGTGTCCAGGCCAAGTGCAATTGTGCATATTCATACATATACATCATATGATTTGATATATTATACACTACTGATGATAAACAAATTACTTATTAAAAAACATCACATTCCACATAATGGGACATGGCCGGTAAAAGTTTTGTAGATATTAGCTTCTGAAAGAAAAGTGGTCATGGAGCCCCGCTCTCCCCTATTCGCCAAGGATAATTTGTTGGTAGATGTTTGACTGGCGGCATATTGGCGATTTTGAAGTGACGTTTTACGCGTTATATTTTACGTTCCGACAAAAAACTGTGAATTTGCCATATAAAAGCGAAGCATAGCTTACGCCGCCCCCCAAAGCGCATAAGCTTCGTTTTAACGCCCGGTAAGGGCCCAGTCCAGTATTTGGAATAAGAAGAAAGCGGAGAAACTTTTACGTATATGGGATATTTTGAGAAAAAAATACAGGTGTTACGGTTAACTTGTTGAGTCGTAGATGAATATAAGAATCGTTGGCGCCCAAAGTGCAAGCCGTCTAAGAGATAAACGTTATACGCTAGCTCAATTATAATAAGATGTGGTTATAACTTATCAGTGTTCATGATCAGTGAATCACAAGTTCATTCACGTACATATACATATGCGCATTCAGTTCTCAGTCAACGAGATAGTCAGCCGGACAGTCAGATTACAAGCCACTCGGTCACTTCAAAAAACACCATGTCTTAATAATAGTACAAATTAAGGTAACAACTTTTGTGCCTAAATCCTCGGAAATCCAACACAGAGCCACACAAAGGCAAAATACTATTCAAACTCACCTTCCACCAGCTACTACAGTTGTCAACAAATGAACTGATCAAATAAAATGTAAGTCTCAAATGACAGTGAAATATTTCAAATGGTCTAACAGTGCAAAGGAACGAATCCGTAATAATCGGCACAGATATATCGAGAAAGCCCTATTTACAATGGAAAGAACTCGAGGGTTAGACTAGATAATCACACATACACACACACACACACACACACACACACACACACACACACACACACACACACACACACACACACACACACACACACACATTTAATCATATATGTATATATATATATACACACATATATATATATACGCCTGTGCGTGCGTGCGTTTTTCTATCTGCCTCTGATTAAAACATTTACAATGCACCTCAGCAACATGTAGTTTGTTATTTACTTTTTTCAGTTGATAAACTGGTTGGTCAGTTTTTCACCAGGGGCGTCACTTTGAATTTAGAATGCATTTGTCGTGAAATATTATTAATATACGCTGCATGCAATATCATAGTTGGTCACAGGAACGAGAGTAAAACCAACGTGCAGCAATGTCGACAACAGTTGGTTTGGTTTGTTGAGCGAAAATCGGGCGTGTGTTCCTTGAAATTAATACACAATAGTTTTATTTCTCGCAAAATGTCTGTACCCAGTTGGACAGGACGATATCATACCACTTCTGCTTTCGATGTATCCCGTCCAGCGTCCAATCCATGACACCGAGCGACATGTGGTATATGTCGAAAAACGGAAAGATATGTCCATCAATTTGCATAAGTTCTGTTCGAAGGACGTCGAACAGTTCTTGGTTTAAACGTTCTATGAATGCGTTTGTTTTCCATTTCTCATCGAAAATCAGGTCTTTCCAGTGCTTGCTTTTCTGCTGCTGGTTTTCACTGATCTTGCTAAACCAGAAGAGCTTTGTCTCCTCCGGAACGTACTTCTTAATGAGCATCTTCAGGTATTCCATATCGGTGCGTGTCTTACTCAGCCCAGATCTCGCCTTGTCGTGATTCCCGGAGAATAATAATATCACATCCGGGTAATTGCCTTCAAGGTATTCGCTAAGTATAAATTGCTGGTATGTGTTTGACTGGCGGCACATTGACGCATCTTTTGAAGGATGACAGTTTTTCTGCCAATTGTTTCGGACGGTGGTTACTTCTGTGTCCACATAAAACTCCATCGAGATATATTCAAGCTTTATTTCAGTCGCGGTGTCATTACATGTTACAGTCGTGCTGGTACAGCCACCGCAGTCTCTGTGGTGTACCACGATGTCTGATGCCCTTAACTTGGTCCCTTTCGTAAAGTAGTTCATGTCAGGTTTTGTACGCCCAATCTCCACTTTCACTGTTCGACATTTCTGAAACTTTTCCAGTAGCTTCTTCATAGCCCTGAAGTACCGAAGACCGTTAGAATCTCCAAGAACAACGAGTTTTGAGACGTTCCGTCGCGTTAAACACTCCCGCAAGTGTTCTTTCGTGATGTCGTCGGAAGGAAAGCGGCAGAGATCAGGAATATATGACGAGTTCAACCATCTGCCGCTCGTTGGGAAATAATTATGCTCGATGCAATATTTCCTGATGACTTCCATGGAGCAAAGAGGCTTTTGTTTCATGAGAAATTTTAGAGGCAGTTGTTCACGCCGTGTGAATGATGGTATGTCTACTTGTCGGAGCACCAACAAGAATACACTGCAGACTACAACGGCAACGACAAAACAGCGCGATGTGTTCCCAGTAATCATCGTTAGGTTGTCAGTCTACGTCGTATTGACGTTGCGCCTGAAACAAAACAAGACAAAGACTCATTATCAACACACTAAACAATACACGGCTAGTCCTGTTACGTCATTATGTTTCGATCCACGCATTGTATGAAAGTCAGTTCCCGTTCATAGGCGCGTACATACATTACAAAACGTACATGGAATCAAATGTAAAAATATATATATGTATAAAGATGCCGGTAAATGTAATATTATGATTTACAAGATTGTATACATAATGTAACTAAAATATATCACATATTTGCAGAAATATTAAGAGTTGAGCGAATATCCAACTTAGGCGAGTCCGACTTAAACGAGGTTTACTGTATTTCAGTGGTAAAAACTTCTCAGTTCGTTGCTACTTATTACCAGCAGTAGTGATCCACAACTTATAAGTAATAGTATGGTTTAATACAATGTATCCTGTTGGTAATCTAAGTGGTTGTCTGGAACACATTATTATCAATCATCTGTAATGGTGAATTTAATATTATTTTTTATGGTTTTGATTATTATTTTTGTGGTTGTGATATAAAATTATTGTAATGATAAATTGCTTAAATTATGTCACTAGAAGACGGCATTCAGCGGAATGACAATCATACAGTGTAACTTATTGAAAGTATTATAATTATTTTTTATTTACCTTGTAAAATAAACTTACATACTTACGTACTCGTTGATTCACTATCGAATGTTATTATATAGTAAAACTATATCTTTAGATATTAAATCAATTCTTTGGAAATTTTAATATATTTATAATGTACACAATAAATAATTTATCCTGTTAATATGACTGATTCGTGTAATGCTGTGCATTTATTTGATTATAATTATATTATAACTCCTCGTACGCGTAGTTTCCAGTTCGTGCCAGTATTCACGATGCACACAAGACATGCTCATGATTATCCGATAAGGTCCATCAGTTTCGGTTAGCGCCGTTGAGGTCAGTGGGCCAAGAAAACATTCAGCTGCTGTTTATGCAATGGATTCAGCAAAGGAAAGAAGAAAATGGAAAGGGACAATCTATGGAATAAACGGAGAGTGAATATAACGGCAGTTCATGACAGATCTAAAAGCTGAGCATGCGTGCAGAGTTATACTCGGGCTACTTATTAATCATCTACGTGGCAAAAAGTTCAAAATGATTCGTGTAAATACAATTTTGCATAAAATGCAAGAAATTGAAGTACTTTTGGGACATTAACACTTTTTGATACAGAAAATCTCGAATGCTATTCCAGCGGTTCTTAACACCTGGGTCACAACCCAAAGTTGGGTCGGCAAGCCATTTTGAGTGGGTCGCCCGTAACATACCGACATTTATCGTTCAGCCTGCTTATAAAGGATGCGTCCGAGACGAATAATTTATACCAAATGTCGCGTGAATTTTTGGAACGTCGTTTCATATATCAAGCAACATTTCAAGTTCACGAGAACTTTGATGTAACTTCTTTGTCTCGCTTGCATTTGATATAAACAACTTATATTACGTCTGATGCCGCTAAAAATGCGCCATGTGCTCACTGGGCAAAACCGTTGCTATGTTCAATTCACTATAAATCCAAATCGAAGCTTTCAGTGTACGCATTCACTGACAAACATCGATTTAACCAACATGTCCAGGTACAATTTATCTACTCCGATTGTCTGCATCTTTATGATTACTAGTATGAAGTAAATTAGCATAGACTAATATATTTCAAATATTCGCACGGTCTTTCCACCTCCATTATCCATCTTTGTTTTAGATTGGAAGTGGAAATCCTCTTTCTATGTCGGTGAACCAACGAACTGCACTGATTTTGTTATTCTGATTCCTCCGTGTTTAGAAAGCAATTTTTTGTTTTTTAAATAGGTTCTCATTGATCATTTTATGTTATGCCTATTTATTTTATCATTTATCACAAGTGAACCGTGTAAAGACACCGGATGACAACCGAAAAATCCCGCAAACGACTTTTGTTTCGCAGGCTAAAATGATTAGGAACCGCTGTGCGATGTCGACGTTCAAAACACGATGACAGTGAAACATAGCCTGCTACCAGTTGGACAATGGATATTTCGGTGATGTCATCGAGTGTATGTGTCTGTGTTCGTTTTTTTTAAACGTCAAAACGTGTTACTACAGTGACGATGAAACGCAACTAGCAGTGAAACGATGTTTGTGCAACTTGTTGGGCAATGTCTACTTGTTTGAAGTCGCATGGAATGTGTACATATACATTACATATAGTTGTTACTGCACCTTTTTAAAAGCGTTCGAAGCAGTACACTACGTTGACGTTGAAACCATGACGGAGAGTAGAGAAGAGACGGCAAGTTGTTGGATACTGGCTGTTTTTAGTGAAATTACACGGTGTGTTATAATAGTTATGTCGGTTAATTGCGTTGCACGCTAAGACCTGTCGCAATAACATTTCGCATGAAAAAGCCGATCTTGCGCTATGCACTGCATTTCCATTGTGTTTATACATGCGCTATGAATCAAAACGTTAATAATCCAAGCACTTGCTGTTTTATGACGGAATCTAAAATAGTGATGAAGATCTACAGTTTAAAGTCTGAAGAAAATAACGAAAAAGTTAGCTAAATAGCTAGTTATGCAAGTTCATGACCACTCGCAAGTCATGAACATTGCATACACACGTCCGCGCGCGCGCGCTCACACACTCACACGCACACACACTCCCGCGCGTAAGTCCCTCTCCCCTCCCCCCCCCTCTCTCTCTCTCTCTCTCTCTCTCTCTCTCTCTCTCTCTCTCTCTCTCACACACACACAGAAACACACACACATACACCCAAACATACACACACACACATACACACACACACACACACACACACACACACACCGGACACCTGACAATGTCGTTCTGTGGACCTTAGTTCTTAGTTCACGGTGGGACATTGTGGTAATTGACCTATTCACCACGTGACCTTTTTCCTAGCAAAATCTCCGTCAAGCCATCAAATTAAATATGTCGAATACGTGGTTGTTTAGGACATTCCGGCGTACATTTCTGTAGACATTCTGATCCCAAAAGTGTTTGTTTATGACAAAAACATAAGGCAAAGTCTTTATAGTGAGTTTTAGTGACACACACACACACACACACACACACACACACACACACACACACACACACACACACACACACACACACACACACACACACACACACACACACACACACACGCACACACAGGAGGTAGTTGGTCTAGCTGCGCCCATGTGGCTGCACCTTTACATGCTGTCTGGATATATTGCGGATTTTACAAGTTTTAGCCAAACTGCAGCACTCGAGTTTGTATATACATGTTTTATGAATACACAAAGAGGATACTGGACTACGTGGTTTCAGCAAGTGTTTGATACTTTTTACCGATTTACATTTCACTTTCGTGATTGCACCTGTGTGATATTGACAAGCTGGTGGTCGGTCATGTGTAACCCGGACAAAGAGAACACTGTGTACACGTCAAGCTTGACCCAAGAATGCTTGTATCGGTTACGGCCCAGCAGTCACAGTTGTATTCGGCTCAACAATGCTGCCTGGAGAGCTTCTTGTGAAGCGGGGGTGGCAATCCATCGGCCCACCCATCGAGGTTGTCGTGGGGGTTCACGCAAACAACGATCGATACGTGTTCTTGTATCAGCGCAACCAACAGCTCCCGGTAAGCCTTACTTCGAGCACGCCACCTAAGGTGTATCAGTACAATTAAGGACACCATCACTGAAACTTGTTTTGCTGAACATTCGATCGCTCTGCAATAAAGTGTCTGTTGTGAGCGAGACATTACTAGATGCCGATGCCGACATCTCCTTTTTCACGGAGACCTGGCTGCGAGAGGAGCATCAAGACATCGTGAATGACTTAACACTGCCTGGGTTTGAGTTTAAGAAACTCAACCGATCGGTAAAACGGGTCGGTGGTCTGGGTGTTTTGTACAAAAGCTCGCTGAAATTGGTTGTACGCACGCCTGCCTTGACACCGACCCATCTCTAGTTTCTAGAACTCTCGTGCGGCAAGCCATCGAACTACTTTGTACTGATATACAGACCACCATCTTCCAGTGTGTCCGGCTTTCTGGATGAATTCGAAGAACTCGTAACATCGCTGGCGATCCTTCCGGAACGAATGTTTATATTGGGCGATTTCAATCTTCACTTCGACGATCCATTATCGCCGGGAGTAAATCGAATAACGAACATTCTGGCATCGACAAGACTCTCCAGCATGCGACTGGTCCTACGCACCGGTCCAGCCACACGCTGGATGCCGTTAATCTCCCGGAAAGAAGACACCATCCTAACATCTCCCGCTGCCGTCCTACCTGACACGTTTTCGGATCACCACACAATAACATTTCCTATTGAAGGACACGCACCACGCCTACCACCCATCAAGTGGCGAGGGCGGGAATACCGTCATGTGGACCTGGATATCTTCAAAGTTCACCTTCACGTCGCACTAATCACGCACGATGACAATAACAGCGATAGCGTCGACGATCTCCTACAACAGTATCAACATTCCGTCTCTGCTACACTCAACATTCACGCCCCAGTTTTATCCCGAACTCGAAAATCGAAGAAAAGCCAGCCGTGGTTTGATGACGAAACCTTTGTCCTAATGCGTAAACGACGAGCACGTGAACAAAAATGGCATCAAACCGGACTAGAAATCGACAGGCAGATTTACTTGTTGCCAACAAACAACGTTCAACACCGTGTCCGAAACACGAAAATCGCCTACTACGTTGCAGCACTTAACAACGCAAAAACAACATCCCAAGTGTTACATTCACTAACCAAATCCAGTGACCGGAAATTACCTGATCGCGAGAACGATGTCGCGCCTTTGCCGAGTTCTTCGAAGAAAGGATACAACAAATCGTGTAATTTTATGTAACAAAATCTCCCTCGGTCGGTTTGTCAATATGGTAGGTTTAGTTTTCAGTCCATTCCTTCTACCACCACCAACGCTGCTAATATCAGCACACGAACAACGTTATTTTAGGTACACGTGATGTAGCTACCAACACGACATTCCACGAAAGTTATATTGGGTTAATCACGAAGCGTTTTTAGTAGAGAGCGCGTCGTGATTACATTTAGTGCAATAGTGGCACAGCGAAGCAAATATATCACGGTTGTTAACAATAATAAGTGGAGAATGTCCGCAAGGAACACCCCTAATCTATTGTGTTACACTTAGTGTTGCATATGTATGTGTGTGTGTGTGCGTGTGTGTGTGTGTGTGTGTGTGTGTGTGTGTGTGTGTGTGTGTGTATAACATTATATATATATATAGATTCTAATTTACAGGCACACACGCACTCACACGCACGCACATACACACACGTACGCACACATATATGTGTGTATGTATAAAATTGTATATATATATAATGTTATACACACACATTCGTAATTTACATGTGTAAGGCAGCACGTCCTAACTATTACAGTTACGCTTGTTGCTATGTTGGTACTGACACGCGCAATACACTAAACACACACGCGCATGCACACGTTACGCAACCACACACACACACACGTACGGACACACACACATGCACACACGCACAATTCCTTCTCAACAAATCGTCCAATGCTATCTACCGTACCTACCTGCAGGTTAACAAATGTCCGTCTGTTGTAAGCGTGCCTTATTTCTACACCTCTACGACACGTCTCAGTCTGGAATCAATAACTCCTATTGGTCCACGTGCCAGCATAGAAAGGTCGGCTTGGCAATAATGTTCTGAAAAGGCTGACTAGTTGAATGAGACCTCATAAGATCATAACATTGTAACCACGAAATATAGACTAGTCAGTTAATAGAACGTTGCCGAATGCTGGAAACAACTAGAACTAGAACTAGATGTATCGCCTTTCATCCTATGCGCCCACTGTCAAATATGTATTGCACTGGTCACTCTCTGTATTTATGAATGACTACTTGAACCGACGTTCAATAATGACGCTTCGGGTATTGATTCACTTAGATCTAGTTGCACATTACCCCAAATAGCTGTCTAGGTTGTGTCGCACTGAGTAATTGATTTTGGCAGAGACGCACACATTATACTCTCACATTTCAACGTCCAATTTATTGTCCTCGACAAATAATCCAAAACTAAACAAATATATGCGTGTACGAACACACGAATTATATAACAATGTAGCCATGTATTAATTAATACCGTTGAGTGAACTGAAGAACGAACGAACTTGCTCAAGGTTCGACCCGGCTGCACAGGATTCGAACCCGGATTCTCTTAATTGATAGTTTGATGATCTAGTCACTGCACCACTGCGCTATACATGGGAGAGTTAATGTTATTAGTTACACAGCTGGCGTTTGCAAACACAGCTCTGAACAATGCTTGTCTCATAATGTCAACAGTTACTTCTCGCTGTGTTGTTTGTCCTTGATTGTTATTGTAGAGCGCAGTGGCGCGGTGTTAGAACATCGGGCTCTCCTCCGAGAAAACCCGGGTTCGAATCCCTGCTGTCGTGTCGAACCTTGGGAAAATTCATTCACTTTGCTCCAGTTCACTCAGTCGTATGAATACATAGCTGGCTATAGACAGTAAGTGACATTTGTGTACGAATACCCTTCGCACATTAATTGCTTCCCAGAAAAGTCGACATGCTGAACACGTCTGCCAGGGAGTGTATTGTAAATCCCTGAGTAGTCCAACGGACTGGATACTGCGCTGTATATGAACATACCGTTTTGTTATCGCAGGTGAAACCCCTGCGAGCTGTAGCGTAGCCTTGTCGCTACAATGACGCCTGAAATACGCACAATTAAACAGGAACTATAAACAAATTGCTGTTTTTGTAGACTCGGTTCGCGAATTTCTTTTGAACGACACGCGCAACCGCAGATTTAATCATATATTAACTACTCACACAGTCGTTACATTTCATGATCAATTTTACATTAAGTCAAGTTAACGCCGCATGAAATAAAACCGAAACATTACGTCACAAGTCAATAAAAACCTTCGTCCAGGGATGTTTTGTGATTGAATGAACGTCAGGTATGTCGTTTCCATAAATCCGGTATTACGGTATCCAGAATATACCGCATCAGGATACATAGCCTAATCTTGGCCCGCGACGATATGTGGCATTCGTAATACATTAAGTTTTTCAATCTGATTGTTAGTATGCATGGTATATCCAAAGACGGTGTAAAGTGTGTGATTATTTTCACCACACAAATATCTTGTGTGATATTGAGCGCTGTTTTATATCCACGGACGTCAATTGAAGCTGCTAACAAAACTGCCCGTTACCTGACTTGGCTCCTTGGTACATCGATGACAGTCATGATAGTAATAATTATTTACCAAATGTTAGAAAACACACAGCGTCGTTACATAAACACCATAACGCGCTCGCAGATATTCGTTGTTTGTTCAAAATGACGAAGGTCAGAAAGAATGGGAAGTTTACGACCGTCAATAGGTCATAGTCGTGATAGTGCAGAATTGTCAAATAATATTCGCATTGCTATGCTACTGGCATGAGTGTAGACATAACCATTTTTGTGTTAGCGTCTATTCCATGTTGCCAAGTATCGTAATGCTGGCGTCAAGCAGAAGTACTCGCATTACCAAATTACTCGCTGTCCGAGATTACATTAATGCATCATCATTCACGTGGTACTTTTTGTGCTTCGATTGTCTCAATAAATTAACTGATGCAATTTTAGCTGCGTCTCACCGAGATAAGACGATGGGTAATATGGCTATGGTAATGAGAGTAACGTTACGCATGCGCAGTATAGAGTACGCATGCGCAGTGTGGTATATGAGGAGTAATTTGGCAAAGCGAGGGATCTGTCACGACTCCGGCGTTATGGATATTGTGTGGCATTGGAGGTGGTTGGACTTACGGCCGAAACATAATATTTTTCTCGAGAAAATCAACACGGCCCGGGGAATTAATAACCTATCAATAAATGAAACTTTATTTCGACAACAAACATAATAATGGAGCTAATTATCAAATTATAGATGCGTACAATTGCTAGGTTAACTACAATACCCTTTGATGTTCAACAATGTCCCATTTTCCCATGTTCATTACAGCAAACTACCTGTTACTAATTACCAGGTATTACGCCCATTAATTCCAGGTGGATGAACTGACTGGCTCCCTTTAATGCATAGTTCAGATAGGTGAGGCCCTCTCATATCAAGGGATTTCCGCAAAATGTTTTACAAGACGTTAGTGACATACACAAAATATGAAATCTAGTTGTTTGTTACTTACAAATGACAACCGTCATGTAGTTGTTGATGTTTTATGACAAATAGCACATTTAATTACAGCTGAACATATAATACTTCATGTGTAAATTTATATTGAAAACCGTCGTAAATGTTTCATTTTAATGAATTCATTCAAATCATCTTATCCCAATGACCAATTCAATTGAGAATTTAACTCTGGTGTCTGCGCTGCAATAGTCAAAGCAGTAACAAGTATTGCAGTTGTTATATTACTGAACATTCTTCAGGATAGTTAATTTCTGTGAAAAATGGTTTCTTTTAGACACATCCAAACGTGAATTTTTACCTTCTAGAGGCTTTCGTCCATGTGACACACAAACTTCTTCATTACATGTGACGTATGACGTCATCATACATGTGAAAAAAGAAGCCATACGGATCAGAAAGGCTAGGTCACCAATAAACCAAAACGATGGGAATTAGAAACTATTTCGCATGTACGATGACGTCATACGTCACATGTACTGAAGAGGTTGTTGTGTCACATCAACGAAAATCTCTACAAAGTAAAAATTCACGTTTGGATGTGTCTAATAAACAACAGTTTATGACACCAATTACAATGCATATAATTTATCATTTAAAACAGCAGAAATAATATTTACATACTTCAGAAATGTGACGACAGATTTTACACATTTGTGAGTCTCAAACTTAACCAGTTTCTTACAAGCTTTTAAATGTACTGCAACCTGTCACAAAATCTGCCTTAAATTCAACCATAGTTTAAGAAACATGTTTCCTCGCTTCACCAGATTATAATAATATCACATGTACATGAAATCACACCAACAAAAGTATAAATGCTTGGCCATGTTCATATCATAAACTAAAATGACCAACAGCCTAACAGGAAGACTGGAGAGAAGCCAGATGAGATGGGCAGGCCACTTGGCAAGGATGGATGCAGGCAAACTAGCAAAGAGAGCAGAGGCGGAACAACACCAAGGACGCAGGAGAAGGCGACAACTGGGATGGGAGGACTGTGTGAAGAGGGACATGAGACGAGCGGGTGAGGATGAAAGATGGAGAGAGGTGGCTGCTGACAGGAAGAAGGCTATGGAGAGAACGAACAGTGGTTCAACTCTACTACATCTGACCTCACCCCTGTAAAGGGAACACCACCATGTCTTCACACAAGTTCATGATAACTACAAGTTACAACTTACGATCACAATGGCCCGTGATTACAACAACTTAGGTTTACAATGGCCCGTGATTACAACAACTTAGGTTTACAATGGCCCGTGATTACAACAACTTAGGTTTACAATGGCCCGTGATTACAACCACTTAGGTTCACAATGGCCCGTGATTCCCACAACTTAGGTTTACAATGGCCCGTGATTACAACAACTTAGGTTCACAACGGCCCGTAATTACAACAACTTAGGTTCACAATGGCCCGTGATTACCACAACTTAGGTTCACAATGGCCCGTGATTACAACTTAGGTTTACAATGGCCCATGATTACAACTTAGGTTCACAATGGCCCGTGATTACAACAACTTAGGATTACAATAATACATGTTTACAGTAACCCATATTTGACACTGATTCGTGTTTACCATTTTTACAGTACCTATGTTTGCAATGTCGTGTTTGCAACGACTCATGTTTACAATGATTCACATTTACAATGACTCAAGTTTACAATTACTCATCTGTCCTTCCCAGAAAGTGGTGTTGTTGGGTCATCAACCCCTTGTTTCAACCCTAGACTGTCTCCAAACCCGTTGCCATGTTTCTTCCTGGGTAGGTCACCTTCCTCTGTTTTTTCTCGGTCAGTATTTATCCAGAGTTGACCAATCTCTTGGCCTTTTGTCTTCTCGATCACATCTACTGCAATCGCTTGAATGACTGCATGAAGCTCGTCAATGGACTGGTTTGCATCAAGTACCTGCAAACACAATTATCATCACAATGTGGGTTAATTCACTGGTTTGCATCAAGTACCAGCAAGCACAATTATCATCACAATGTGTGTTAATTCTCTGGTTTGCATCAAGTACCAGCAAGCACAATTATCATCACAATGTGTGTTAATTCTCTGGTTTGCATCAAGTACCAGCAAGCACAATTATCATCACAATGTGTGTTAATTCTCTGGTTTGCATCAAGTACCAGCAAGCACAATTATCATCACAATGTGTGTTAATTCTCTGGTTTGCATCAAGTACCAGCAAGCACAATTATCATCACAATGTGTGTTAATTCTCTGGTTTGCATCAAGTACCAGCAAGCACAATTATCATCACAATGTGTGTTAATTCTCTGGTTTGCATCATGTACCAGCAAGCACAATTATCATCACAATGCATGTTAATTCTCTGGTTTGCATCAGGTACTTGCGAGCACAATTATCATCACAATGTGTGTTAATTCACAACAACAAGACATACAACAAGTTTAAAGTTCCCTCCTTAAAGGTAAGTTCTTCTATAGTGCAGTATCCACAATGATGTGAATGAAAACAACAGTAGACAAGCTTCTCCGCCCAGTATAAGCAGGCTTCAGAAAAGGGAGAGGAACAACCCAACACATCTTCACTTTGCGAAACATTCTAGAACTATGCAACGAATGGCAGATACAAATATATATGTTAATTTCGTTGATTTTGAAAAAGTAACTGACATTGTGAACAGGGAGAGCATATGGAAAATCCTGAGGCAGTATGGAATTCCAGAAAAGCTGGCAAAACTCATCCATATCTTCTACATGAATTTCTCCTGCAGTGAAACTCAACAACAAAATTCATAGGCAACAAAAACATGATCAACCAACAGCAGACTGGCACCAGGTGGAACCTCTGCACTTCACTCAAAGATCTAATCTAAGCAGATAATCTCGCTCTGCCTTCTCACACTCGAAACCAAGTACAAAGGAAATACATATCCAGTCCTTAGGACTGCTCAAAGCACTTTACACTTTACTCCCAGGCAGACCTGTTTAATTGAACACCATCTCGACTTCTCTGGGAAGCATGCAGCCACACTGCAATTACTACTCGAAGACTGTTCGTAAACAAATATCCACCACTTTCTATAGCCAGGTACTCATTCATACTGCTGAGTGAGCAGGAGAAACATAGAGTGAACAAGCTTGTGCAAGGTTTGACACAGCAGCAATAGGATTCAAACTCAGGTTCTCTGAAATGAGAATCCGACGCTCCAGGCACTGTGCCACTGCACAGTGCCTGGAGCGTCGGATTCTCATGCACAGAACCACTGCGCTCTATAAACAACAAGTTTAAAGTTCCTTCCTTAAGGCTGTTTCCTTAACACAGTGGATAGCTTTGTGTACTATTACATTTATATAGATATAGTGTGTGTGTGCATGCGTGCATGCATGTTGTGTGAGTGTGTGTCTTTGTGTGTGTGCGAGGTTGTGTTTATGAGTGTTTGTGCATGTGTATGCATGCGTGTGAGTGTGTGTGTGTGCAAGGAGGTATTTTTGAGTGCGTGCGTTTGTGGAAGTATTTCTTGTGTGAGCGTGTGTACGTGTGATTGTCTGCGACTTGTGCAAGCACGCGCATGCGTGCACCAGTCGACCATTTCCCCCATCCGCTAGTATCTTCCAGTCAGACAGCAAGAAATAAACTTACTTTGGAAAACTTGTTGAAACATGTGCGACATTTCGACCCGTCTACAATGCATCTTGTTCACGCACTGATGTCATGTGACGTGGCTCAGATTCTAGCGGAATAATCTGGTCGTAGATAGCAGAATCTGAGCCACATCACATGACATTAGCACGTGAATAAGATCCACAGTAGACAGATCAAAACGCAGCATATGTTCCAACAAATTACTCCAAAGTAAGTTTATTTCTTGTTGTCTAATAGAATCTTGGAGCCATGAACAATATCTTTCATACCTTCCAGCTGTCGTCTGAGAGTAGACCATAGTTCTGTGCCACATTGTCCTGGAACTCTCGCTGTTCATATCTCTCCTCCCCGTAGTCTGCCCGAAGAGAGGCAGCCTCGGGCGTCAGTTGAAGGAACAGCACCGCATCGGGCTTGGGCAGCCCGATCTCTGGCTGTTTACACCAGCTCATGTCCATACCCTGCAGACAGTCCAGTGCATTGTGGGTAGACTAACTTAGGGGTGTTGTCAAAAGTCAAAAATCAACTGGTCATCAGGAGGCGTCTCTGGCATGCTATGAAATGTTGCTGCCGGTAGTGATGTTTTTCAGGAATTGTGGTGACAATTAAAGCACTACCAATACAATGTGCTGCTGTTTTTTCTCTGAGAACATGTGACATTTAGCCAGAACACTGTAATTTTGTGGAATTTGACAATGGCTTTATGGATGCTTCTGTTTAAGAACATGCTGTCTCCTATTTTTACATTGGATCAAAGACCAAGTGTTGGGACTAATGAAGACAATAACTGATACGACAGCTGGTTTCAGTACATCAATAAATGACATGACAGTTTGTATCAATACGACAGTAAATTACTGTGACATGACAGTTTGTATCAGCACATTAATAAATGACATGACAGTTTGTATCAATACGACAGTAAATTACTGTGACATGACAGTTTGTATCAATACGACAGTAAATTACTGTGACATGACAGTTTGTATCAATACGACAGTAAATTACTGTGACATGACAGTTTGTATCAGCACATTAATAAATGACATGACAGTTTGTATCAATACGACAGTAAATTACTGTGACATGACAGTTTGTATCAATACGACAGTAAATTACTGTGACATGACAGTTTGTATCAATACGACAGTAAATTACTGTGACATGACAGTTTGTATCAATACGACAGTAAATTATTGTGACATGACGGTTTGTATCAATAAGACAGTAAATTACTGTGACATGACAGTTTGTATCAATACGACAGTAAATTACTGTGACATGACAGTTTGTATCAATACGACAGAAAATTACTGTGGCATGACGGTTTGTATCAATACGACAGTAAATTACTGTGACATGACAGTTTGTATCAATACGACAGTAAATTACTGTGACATGACGGTTTGTATCAATACGACAGTAAATTACTGTGACATGACGGTTTGTATCAATACGACAGTAAATTACTGTGACATGACAGTTTGTATCAATACGACAGTAAATTACTGTGACATGACAGTTTGTATCAATACGACAGTAAATTACTGTGACATGACGGTTTGTATCAATACGACAGTAAATTACTGTGACATGACAGTTTGTATCAATACGACAGTAAATTACTGTGACATGACGGTTTGTATCAATACGACAGTAAATTACTGTGACATGACAGTTTGTATCAATACGACAGTTTGTGTCAGCACATTAATAAATGACATGAACGCTTATGTTAATACATCAATAAATTACATGGCAATTTGTTTCAGTATGTCAGTTATTATGAAAAAACTGTTTGTGTCAGTAAATGACGAGAGTTTGTGTCAGTAAGTGACATGACAATTTGTGTCAGTACATCAGTAAATGACATGACAGCTTGCTGTGTCAGTAAATGAAATGACAGTGTGTCAGTAAATGACATGAGTTTGTGTCAGTGCTTCAGAAAATGACGACAGCTTGGGGCGGCAGTAAATGATGTGACAGTTTGTGTCTGTACATCAGTAAATTACATCACAGTTTGTGTCATTATGTCAATAAATGACATGACAGTTTGAATCAGTACGTCAGTAAATGACATAACAGTTTGTGATAGTACATCAGTAAACAACATGTTAGTTCATGTCAGTTCATGTCGGTATGTCGAGACACACCTGCTTGGCTGATGAGAAGGCGACACCGGAGTATGCATAGCGATCCACCACCAGGGTCACGCCGCTCTGTAACAGATCCTTCATTCTTGGTCTGAAACAACAATGATCTTTAAGACAGTGCATCAGTGAGCACAGGAAATGGAAAACAGGATTAACTTGTCACAGGGGAAAAATTTAACAATGTGTGACCATTTAGAGCATGGTACTACTGGCTCAATGAACTCCCTTAATTCTGGATAAACAATGGTCAAGTATAGCTCTTTTTTTGTCATTATTTATTGTGCACGAGGACGTCAAGAGAATTAGAAAAGGATTTGAAAAGTATCTGAAATACTTTTGAAAAGTATTTGCATTTGACATAAACAAAATGTATTTGCATTTGAAATTTCAAAAGTATTTGCATTTAAATCCTTTTCAATGTATTTGACCCCATGTCTGCCCAGCGATTGGTGGTAAATGATAAATGTGTTTCGCAGAAAAGAAGTGTCCGATATATACATTTCTATGAGACCCACGCTCACACAGCCTCTCAGCGCTTGGCAGGAAGTGATAGATGTGTTGTGTGGAAAAGAAGTGTCTAATATAAATACTTCAATATGACCTACAATGACATGACCTCCCAGAAATTGGCGGTATTTATGTGTTATGTGGAAAAGAAGTGTCTGAGTGACATACACTTCTATTAGAGTCAATAAGATCTACACTCACACAGCCTCCCAGCGATTGGCGGTAAAGAGAAGATGGATCGCGTGGTCTTCCAACTCACACTTCTGCTCCAAGTAGCGACTGATCATCCCTCCAATAGCTGTCCCCCGGTCTACGTAAACACAAACAGAATGGAACCATATTTCATGTTTGAGGAAACTGTGCAACGTATTCAGGTTTTACATTATTTCTTGTGACCATTTAACAAGATTTAACAAGATTGCCACCCAGAGAATTAACTCTAGTTGGCAGGTGGACAAGGAAGCCCTTTGGCTTATCGAGAGTCCGACCCTTTTATCTATGTGTATCCCGCCCGTCTGAGGTATGTGTCGATTTTATTTTTAAACATATTCACACTACTAGCACCCACACAATCAGCAGGTAATCTGTTCCATTCATTTACAGTCCTTTGTGAAAATGAAAACTTTCTTATATCTAATCTACTCTGCTCCTTTGCCAATGTAAGTTCATGTCCTCTAGTCCTTCTATCTTTCTTAACTGAGAAAAAAATATTTCTATCAATATTTTCATAACCCTTCAATATTTTAAACACCTCTATCTGATCTCCTCTCAATGTCCTGGTCTCTTAGTGTTGTTAAACCGCATTTTTTTAGGCGTATTTCGTAACTAAGATCCCTCACTTTTGGTATCATTTTAGTTGCTCTCCTCTGCACTCTTTCTAGCATATCTATGTCCTTCCTGCGATATGGCCTCCATGCTTGAATACAATATTCTAAATGAGGCCTAACTATTGTTTTGTACAGCGGTATTATTAGCTCTTTTTCCTTATACGTTATGTTTCGCCTAATTAATCCAAGGATTTGATTTCCCTTTGAAGTTGCAATTCCGCACGGCTCTGAAACCTTCATATCAGCACTAATGGTTAACCCTAAGTCCTTTTCTTTTACAGTAGTACTTAGTACAGTACCCCCCATTGTATATTCTACTTCTTCGTTCCCATGTCCTGTGTGGAGGCATTTACATTTCCCAAAATTGAACAGCATTTGTCACTTTTCAGACCATTTGATCAACCTGTCAAGATCATCTTGTAAATGCTGTCTATCTCCATCACTTTTAATGCTTCTAAACACTTTTGTATCATCCGCAAATTTCAACACCTTGCTTGTTACCATATGGAATCCTGACCAATTGTGAACTTTCAGTGATACCAAGTACTGAATTTTTTGTAGGAGGCTTTAAACAGTTGCGTAAATTGTTAATAACAAGTAACATCTCACTTTGTGTAAACTAGCAAATTTATGATTCAATCAAAGTTCATGAATCTATTTGCCAGGATTTGGCTGATGTTTAATTGCACGCCTTATCATGCCAGGCAAATTTCACAACATAAGTCATAAGACATGACTCATAAGCAGGACGGACGGTTCGGCTCATGGGGCTAGGCTGCTTCTACTTTTACGTGGTTAATCGGCATAGTCCATAAGTCTAGATTTTGTGTGTGTGTACATATATATAGAATTGTGCTGTGCCAGATTTGAAAGTGCAAGAAAAGGTATATACAAAGAACAAGTATGAACGAGGTGTGAGTAAAAACACAGACCACGGCTTAGAATTGTGAAACAACTGCACCCCTGAAGGCCTGGATGGTCGGAGCTACCAACACATTCCCGGGGAGGACGTTCCACCAGAAGACAGCGTGTGAGGAGAAAGAATTGCTGTAGACCTGAATGCGAGCTGGGATAATCTGATACTTATTTGGATAATATCTTGAGGAACATTGGGGCAAGGTAGTGGTTACCATTGATGGCAATCAGTTGGTTTTGGATCCCGTACTTCAAGAGGACGCAGAGTTGTTTTCTTCTCTCAAGGAGGTGGTTAATCATTGCGGACACGCTTTATTTCTGACTATAGTTGTGTAGGACTGGCTGGCTGCCCAGCGCTGGATATTTTCTATTTGGTTTATCTCTTTCTTGATGTATGGGTTCCAAACAGTGCTGCAGTATTCTAAGTGGGGATGGACAAGTGAAAAGTAGACTTGTTGTTGTAACTTCAGTGTGGTTCCTCTAAGGTTTCGCCGGATTAAGCCCAGCATTCTGTTGGCCCGGGAGGTGATGCTATTGATGTGGTTCTCCCATGACATTGTGTTGGATATAGTGACGCCTAGGTGTGGGTATTGTGTGACCTCCTAGATGGTAGTCAGCGTTGGTTGTATTGCGATGGAGGGTAATTCACGTGGTGCGGCATTTATCAACATTAAATTTCATCTGCCATATGTTTGACCACTGTTGGAGTATATTCAGGTCTTCCTGAAGCACTATGGAATCAGCTTGGCTGGAGATGGGTCTATAGAGGAGACAGTCATCTGCAAAAAGACAGGTTAGATGTTATTCCTGTTGGTAGGTCGTTGATGAGGGATAGAAAAAGCAATTGGTTCTGGGCGACTGTTCCCTGAGCGACTCCTGAGGTTACGGGAACCCAGTCCGAAGACTTTCCGTCCACCACCACTTGCTGGGATCGAGATGACAGGAAGTTTTGGGTCTGAAACCATGCTGGGCATCTGTAAGAATATTGTAATTATCATAATGCTCTATGACTTGGCTGAATATTATGTGTTCAATCAACTTTCTGCAGATTGATGCGATAGACACAGGGCAATAAATGGTTGGTGTGGCCCTGTCTCCTTTCTTGTAAATTAGAGTGATGTTGGCAAGTCTCCAATCTGATGGGATTAAACCTGTGTCCAATGACTGCTGAAATATGGTTGTTAATATTGGAGATTTCAAATGCAAGGTCTTTCAACATACGAGCAGGGATAGCGTCTGGTCCAGTGGCTTTGTCAATTTTCAGTGATTGGTGCAGTTTCAGAACACCGTTCAGAGATACGTACTGTTATGTGATGGACTGGTGGATGTTCAGGTTCATTTATGACTGGTAGTTTGGAGGTATTTTCATTGGTGAAGACTGAGTGAAATTGTTCATTGAAAGTGTTAGCTTTCCCTTTGCTGTCAAAGATTATGTTAGATCCGTTTTTTAAGGAAGAGATATTGGTCGAGTCTTGTTTCATTGATTTAATGAAGCGCCAGAAAGATTTGTTTGATTTATCATCAGCGTCTTTGAACATATTGTTTAGGAAGGACCAGTATTTGTGGCGCTGTTTCTTTTGGGTTTCTTTTTGATAGTCTTTGTAAGTCTTCCAGTTCTCATTATTGTCTAATATTTGTGCTCTGTCATACAATCTTTGTTTCTTTTTGATAGTCTTTGTAAGTCTTCCAGTCCTCATTAGTGTCTGATATTTGTGTTCTGTTATACAATCTTTGTTTTTTTACTCATTCTTCTGATCTCTCTAGTAATCCATGGGTTTATATGTTTTGAGCACCAATTATATAAGTCCTTACATAAACGGTTTATTCAGCCCAGGCGTGCACAAACGTGTCACAGCTCACCAGTTGTATAAAAGGATGATTCGGTATATGGACCGAACCAGTCGTGGGCCGAAAAAACATCCGGCCCCCTTGAATCAAACAGACCTGACTCACTGCCGTCAGGGGTTAGGACACAGTTGGACTTCCTGCTTCGTTACAGCGTTACAGACTAAAAAAAGTGCAATGTATTTTTGAGAATTGATTTTTTTACAAAATTCACCTGCTCTGACATAAGTGCATTTGAGTAGTCAGATTTCCCGGTATGATTGTTGAAGCTGTTGACATTAAAATGGTGTGTTTGTAGCTGATTTTACTAAGCGGAAGGGTATTTGGCAGCAATTTGGTTAGTTGACCTTTTAGTTTAGACTTAGTCGGATTACTGCTGCATCCATAATTCCATTCGTAAATATTGACGGGTGTCACACATACAAGCATTTTACGAGAGCTAGAAATATTACATTTGGACTAAACTCGATCAGCATATCAATGAGATGATAATAACAGCAGGTGAGAAGTTTAAGAAATTTTGTAGGTCACGTTTTCTTATAATCACACAAAACGTTAACGTGGTCGCTAATAATTGTGAAAGCTAATAATAACACTAACACTACAGTAACAGTGTGCTGAGCCCGTTTGGTCTCAGACAGAGACGTAAGACGGTGCGTTACCTGGAAATCTCCATAATTTAGCTTTAATCCCAACACCATTAAGGGCATCTACTAGTTTCTTGCACTGCGTTGACTTCCCCGATCGATCGCATCCTTCGAAAACGATCAAAGCCCCTCTTGAAATTGCGCGCGACATTTTTGCTTAGCCTCGATGCTTTACCGCCTCGATTATCCACGGTGAGGCGGCACTGGTTGGAAGTTAAAGTTTTGATTTTCTCCTTCTTCAGGTTATTGGATTATTGTGAAAACCGCGGCAGTCGAGGAATAGCTCCACAGTTGATGTAGGGGTGCGCATGGGTTTAAATAAAAAAGCTAAATGGTTTAAAATATAATTAAAAACAAGTTAAACGGTTAAAAAAGTTAAAAGATTAAAAAGTTTTGCAGTTACATTAGTCGTAACAGTTGGGAAGAATCATAATAAAGAATTAAATTCTCGTTTGACTCTTGAGCAGAGACAAATATTCAACGCTAACGTAGAATGTTTTTAAGGGGACTCATTGGAGCTGATACCATACACAACTGTAACAAAGTTATTGACATACGCAGAGCCACTACAAAACGTATATGGCTTTGAGATGTTGACACAATCCGCGAGAGGGCGGACTGAACCCAGCTAAATTTCTGGTCTAAATTGTCAACTTCCGGTTGGCTTAACGTAGATCGATATTGATTTACTTAATTCATCATTAGTTGTTAATATTTTAGTAGTGATCCTTGTTGTAAGTATGTTTGGGAAAAACATGAACACATTAGCGTATTTCGCGGCACTTTTAGTGGCTGGAATACCACGTTAATGCAGCGCGCTTGAAGCGGCTTGCGGAATCTACATATTATCGTTCAAAGACGAAGACTTATTCAATACGAACTTACGAAGGCTGTCGAAGCCCATTCAATAGGCTCAGGCTCAGCTGCTCGATAAATAACGCCGAATCTGATCGTTATTTATCGAGCAGATCTGGACGTGCATGCATGTGCACTTAGATATATTTTCAAGGCATCTACGTGGATATACACTGGCGTGATGTGTCCATAGGACATTTTGCCAGTCAAAATACAGATACAGATACAAATTGTTTGAAATAAATCCGACGCTGTTGAATTGTTTCATGATGTATTTATTTTTTTCGATGAGAAAAGTAAGACTTCTTATTCGTCGAGCTGCTCGCGAAATAACGGCGACTTCATTCGTTATTGACCGAGCAGATCTGGACATGCGTGCATGAGCACTTAACATATTTTCATGGCATATAAGGGGACATAGTAATTTTCTGAAGTAAATCCGACGCTGTTCAATCGTTTCATGCCTGTATTTGTCCGTTCTGACGGGAAATTAAAACTTTTCTTATTCGTTGAGCTGCTCGATAAATAACGAACGAAGTCGGCGTTATTTGGACATGGATGCATGTGTACTTATAGAAATAATTTCAAGGCTTCTACGTGGACATACTAATTGTTTGAAATAAATCTGATGCTGTTGAATTTCGTTTCGTGCCTGTATCTGTCTATTCTGATGGGAAATTAAGACTGGACGTGCGTGCACTTAGAAATATTTTCATCTACGTAGACGTACTAATTATTTGAAGTAAATCGTTGTGTGCGTGTATTAGTCCGTTCTGGTGGGAAATGAAGATGTTTCTTATTCCAGTGTCCGTGTATACTACTGAAGATGTGGAATTCAAGGCTATTTGAAAAAGAAATTCAAGACTATTCTGAACGACAGATGATATCTTTAATTGCAGAAAATTGCAGTTTCATCGCTTGCCATCACATCAAGCCTACACCTGTACACCTTTCATCGCTTGGCATCACTTCAAGCCTACAACTGTACTAATGCATTCACTGCAGTAAAAATGATGTGGCTTTTTTGTAACCCTTGCTCAGCTGCAGTGTCACCAGGCCATACAGTTCTCGCAATTAATCCAATTCTGTACTCTTTTCGTTGGATGACACGTCGGACTTGCAGAAGTCATCTTAATTTCCACTTTCATCCACGAGCCGGCTCCAAACGTAGTTTCTATATTTTGTGGCTTGGACTTGACACATCATGGCAGTAGGTACGCCTTTTGTCAATGTTTCAGCATCCCGTAATGAATTCAAGCCCAATATCACATGCAATTTTGACATGAACAGATGTATTAATTTTTGTCCAGTGTGATATGTACTGTAATGGTATGTTATTGCTTTTTGTACTGATAACAATGGAAATAATAAAAAAATGATAGCGTATAAACAAATTCATTTTATTTTATCACTTTGATTGTGGATGTTTATAAATTTGTTAAAAAATTGTATTGCCTTGTTGTTTGTTATGGTATGTGACAACGTATGATTCATTCTATTAAGTGTACACTTAAAAGCAAGGTTACACCTGTATGATAATATTATTAATTAAATTATTTGTCATTACGACATATGTACAACTATATATGATTGGAGATAAGTTAGCAGTGTTTTTCTAAACAAATGATCTGCATGACATATATGTTAAAACGTGTACACAGTCAAACAGCATGCCATGACGTCCTCGGCGTAAATTATAGTTTACTTCAGCCGGGATTACAAACGTCAATAAAACGTGAGTGGAAGTAATTGATACATCGATATGACGGTAATTTTGTGATCAAAGGAACATGTCAAATGATGCAGTTGCAGGTTGAACTTTCACATGAAAATAAGTGTTTTGATTAGTCATTAAACTTATGCACACAAACATAACATTGGATGTAGAAATGTGGAGACATGCCAAAATCTTTACAAGTACTTTCTCAGTTGGCTTTCTCATTGTAAACTGACATGTTTCAGCCTAGTTGTCTGTTTTATAATGTTTTTGATTTGTACATTTTTAATCTATATGTGCATGTCTGCGTAATTCGGTATGTTGCTTATATTTAGACTATGATATCAAGACGGAAAAACACACGCACGAAACAATTTCACAGCGTTAGATTTATTTCAGCAAATTACTATGTCCACGTGTATGCCATGAAAATATGGTAAGTACACATGCATGCACGTCCAGATCTGCTCGATAAATAACGAACGAAGTCGCCGTTATTTCACGAGCAGCTCGACGAATAAGAAATTTCCTTTTCTCATCAAGACGGACAAATACAGGCACGAAACGATTAGACTGCATCGGATTTACTTCAAACAATTAGTATGTCCACGTAGATGTCTTGAAAATATTTCTAAGTGCACATGCATGCACATGAAGATCTGCTCGATAAATAACGAGCGAAGTTATTTCCCGAGCAGCTCGACGAATAAGAAAAGTCTTCATCATTTCCCATTAGAACGGACAAATACAGGCACGAAACGATCAGACTGCATCTGATTTACTTCAAACAATTAGTATGTCCTCGTAGATGCCTTGAAAATATTTACCACATACCGCCGGCGACATCGAGTTTCACTTGTTTTGTGAATTTTTATCGTTATAGGAATATAGGAGAATTGTTTTTGTAACGTAGTGTGTGTATATGTATGTAAGATATGTGAGAAGTTTGGCAACTGTAGGTGGTCATTTTCAAGGTTAGGTCAGAAAGTATAACATCACCAAATTTTAGCCTAACTTTTAGGCTAAAAGTAGTGTGAGCGAGCATGGCCCCTATTTTTTTGTCAAAATCTGAAGGCCTGTGACAAAACCTGGAGGCCAAAACAAATTGTATGAAAAAAGCCCAATAGTGCAACACCATAGTATTATTTTTCCATTTATCATGGACCATAGTCCATAATAAATGGGAAAATAATACTATGGTTTCCATTGGCCAAAATTGCTGTATCTGGCATATTGCGGTCTTCCTGTCATGTTTGATGGCTCCTTTATTGTACATGTCACAGAGGGGCCCGGCAGTGAATTTAGGGGTCAGTCGGGCTCCTATCAAATTTCAACCCTGAATCTAATACACATTTGCCACACATGTACAGTATATTGTATATGTTTAACATTAATTTTAATTGCATACTGCTACATTAAAAATGTTGGCTTGCTACAATGTTCTGGGTCACTTTGTAAAGTTTGTTTTTACAAAATACTGTAATTTAGGAATTTGAATAAGTCAGTATATGCTGTGCACTGCCTTTTATTAATCTCCAGTTTTTTAATAACGTATTAATTATAGGTAATACAATGTTGACTTTGCAGTGAGTGAGAATTATGGGAAGATATTCGTCTGACTCCGATGACAGTCATTATCGTCGCAGTAAAAAGAAGAAGAAACACACACGGTAATTGTGATGTCGTCAACTTTAGTCAGTAATTAAAACCAGGCTAATCAATAGTAACTTCAAAAGTAACTATTACTAGTAAGTCTCAATGAGGGAGAAGGGTTTCAACAAGATTGCAAATAAAAAATTTGAACATACAGTTAAAGTTTTCACACACACTTGTGTTGTTAAAAATATGTACTAGAACCCTATCTATATTGTGTGTTCGTGTTAATAGATAATTTTAAGTAGTAAAATATTCATGATTTTCTTGCTTCTACTGGTTGTTGTTGTGTTGTAAATATTGCAGTTTGTCGTGAACACACATATTTACATCATCAATGCTGGGGATTTTTAACAATCGCTTAATCTTGAAACAAAAACATGTTACAACATTTTAGCATAAAAACGTGATTATTTTGTTGTGAAGTATAAAGTGTCAAGTGTTTAAAAAATATACTTTTTTGAAGTGGTGCAATTCTGTTTTTCTAGAATTTGTAACTACCGGTAACAACTAACCCCACTCCCTGGTGTTGGTTGACCCCACCCCAATGTTTTAACCCCACCCCCTTTTGATACAGGTCCGACAGTAGTAGTAGTGTGGAATCATACAGCAGCAGACACTCGAAGCACAAACGCTCAAAGAAAGCCTCGAAACACAGGCACAGGTCAAGGAGCAGGTCGAAGGGCAAATATGACAGGAGGTCAAGGTCACGCAGTTACGACAGAAAGTCGAGGTCAAATGGTGAGTTGAGTATTTGTGTTAGTCTGGGTTGTGTGTATCATAAGCAACTAATTATTAAGAAATTATAAGACTTTGGTAATATTACAGATGCATGTAGTTGCTATTAATTAACATTTGTAACTCATTCTAAAATCCACCAATAGCCTGTCATGAATCTGGTGCATTTAAGACCCAATCTATTGTGTGTGAATTGTTCATAAAGTTATAGAAAACATTGACTTTGTTCATTATCTCAGGTAGCTTGTGAAATTGTGAATAGCCTTGTGTTATAGTATAAAGACACATACAACTTTTACCATTTTCGTTGATTCTTGATTAGACCAGGTAAAACATGATTTAATGGCCTGATGATTTCACAGACACTAAGTGACAGATTTGCACAAAGGAGCTTGCCTGTCACGGTGAATACAGGATAGGTTTTGTGAAATTATTTTAATAGAAGACAGCATGTGAAACAATTAAAATAAAACGGGAATCTCCACCAATTCTTAAATAACTCTAAATAACATTTTGCTAACGTCTGCCTAGTGAAAGTAATAATATCACATTACCAGATCCTATACAGAAGTGACCAATAATTTGGCTTAGCACACCACATGATCCTGCACAGATCTGATAGATAGTTTGTTATAACACACCACATGATCCTGCACAGATCTGATAGATAGTTTGTTATAACACACCACATGATCCTGCACAGATCTGATAGATAGTTTGTTATAACACACCACATGATCCTGCACAGATCTGATAGATAGTTTGTTATAACACACCACATGATCCTGCACAGATCTGATAGATAGTTTGTTATAACACACCACATGATCCTGCACAGATAGTTTGTTATAACACCACATGATATCTGATCCTGCACAGATATAGATAGTTTGTTATAACACACCACATGATCCTGCACAGATCTGATAGATAGTTTGTTATAACACACCACATGATCCTGCACAGATCTGATAGATAGTTTGTTATAACACACCACATGATCCTGCACAGATCTGATAGATAGTTTGTTATAACACACCACATGATCCTGCACGGATCTGATATATAGTTTGTTATAACACCACATGATCCTGCACGGATCTGATAGATAGTTTGTTATAACACACCACATGATCCTGCACAGATCTGATAGATAGTTTGTTATAACACACCACATGATCCTGCACAGATCTGATAGATAGTTTCTTATAACACACCACATGATCCTGCACAGATCTGATAGATAGTTTGTCATAAAACACCACATGATCCTGCACAGATCTGTTAGATAGTTTGTCATAACACACCACATGATCCTACACAGATCTGACATACTGTTTGTTTTAACACACCACATGATCCTACACAGATCAGACATGTTGTTTGTTATAATACACCACATGATCCTACACAGATCTGACATATTGTTTGTTATAACACACCACATGATCCTACACAGATCTGACATATAGTTTGTTATAACACACCACATGATCCTACACAGATCTGATAGATAGTTTGTCATAACACACCACATGATCCTACACAGATCTGACTTACTGTTTGTTATAACACACCACATGATCCTACACAGATCTGATAGATAGTTTGTTATAACACACCACATGATCCTGCACAGATCTTACATATAGTTTGTTATAACACACCACATGATACTGCACCGATCTGATAGATAGTTTGTTATAACACACCACATGATCCTGCACAGATCTGATAGATAGTTTATTATAACACACCACATGATCCTGCACAGATCTGATAGATAGTTTGTTATAACACACCACATGATCCTGCACGTATCTGATAGATAGTTTGTTATAACACACCACATGATCCTGCACAGGTCTGATAGATAGTTTCTTATAACACACCACATGATCCTGAACGGATCTGATAGATAGTTTGTTATAACACACCATATGATCCTGCGCATATCTGATAGATAGTTTGTTATAACACACCACATGATCCTGCACAGATCTGATAGATAGTTTGTTATAACACACCACATGATCCTGCACAGATCTGATAGATAGTTTGTCATAACACACCACATGATCCTGCACAGATCTGACATATTGTTTGTTATAACACACCACATGATCCTTCACAGATCTGACATATAGTTTGTTATAACACACCACATGATCCTACACAGATTTGACAGATAGTGTGTTGTAACATACCACATGATCCTACACAGATCTGACATATTGTTTGTTATAACACACCACATGATCCTACACATATCTGACATATTTTTTGTTATAACACACCACATGATCCTACACCGATCTGACATATAGTTTGTTATAACACACCACATGATCCTACACAGATCTGACATATTGTTTGTTATAACACACCACATGATCCTACACAGATCTGACATATTGTTTGTTATAACACACCATATGATCCTACACATATTTGACAGATAGTCTCTTGTAACACACCACATGATCCTACACAGATCTGACATATAGTTTGTTATAACACACCACATGATCCTACACAGATCTTACATATAGTTTGTTATAACACACCACATGATCCTACACCGATCTGACATATTGTTTTTCATAACACACCACATGATCCTACACAGATCTGACATATTGTTTGTTATAACACACCATATGATCCTACACAGATTTGACAGATAGTCTGTTGTAACACACCACATGATCCTACACAGATCTGACATATTGTTTGTTATAACACACCACATGATCCTACACCGATCTGACATATAGTTTGTTATAACACATCATATGATCCTACACAGATTTTACAGATAGTCTGTTGTAACATACCACATGATCCTACACAGACCTGACATATTGTTTGTTATAACACACCATATGATCCTACACAGATTTGATAGATAGTGTGTTGTAACATACCACATGATCCTACACAGATCTGACATATTGTTTGTTATAACACACCACATGATCCTACACATATCTGACATATTTTTTGTTATAACACACCACATGATCCTACACCGATCTGACATATAGTTTGTTATAACACACCACATGATCCTACACAGATCTGACAGATAGTCTGTTGTAACACACCACATGATCCTACACCGATCTGACATATTGTTTGTTATAACACACCATATGATCCTACACAGATTTGACAGATAGTGTGTTGTAACATACCACATGATCCTACACAGATCTGACATATTGTTTGTTATAACACACCACATGATCCTACACCGATCTGACATATAGTTTGTTATAACACATCATATGATCCTACACAGATTTTACAGATAGTCTGTTGTAACATACCACATGATCCTACACAGACCTGACATATTGTTTGTTATAACACACCATATGATCCTACACAGATTTGACAGATAGTGTGTTGTAACATACCACATGATCCTACACAGATCTGACATATTGTTTGTTATAACACACCACATGATCCTACACAGATCTGACAGATAGTCTGTTGTAACACACCACATGATCCTACACCGATCTGACATATTGTTTGTTATAACACACCATATGATCCTACACAGATTTGACAGATAGTCTCTTGTAACACACCACATGATCCTACACAGATCTGACATATTGTTTGTTATAACACACCACATGATCCTACACAGATCTTACATATAGTTTGTTATAACACACCACATGATACTGCACCGATCTGATAGATAGTTTGTTATAACACACCACATGATCCTGCACAGATCTGATAGATAGTTTGTTATAACACACCACATGATCCTGCACAGATCTGATAGATAGTTTGTTATAACACACCACATGATCCTGCACAGGTCTGATAGATAGTTTGTTATAACACACCACATGATCCTGCACAGGTCTGATAGATAGTTTCTTATAACACACCACATGATCCTGCACGGATCTGATAGATAGTTTGTTATAACACACCATATGATCCTGCACAGATCTGATAGATAGTTTGTTATAACACACCACATGATCCTGCACATATCTGATAGACAGTTTGTCATAACACACCACATGATCCTGCACAGATCTGATAGATAGTTTATTATAACACACCACATGATCCTGCACAGATCTGATAGATAGTTTGTTATAACACACCACATGATCCTGCACATATCTGATAGATAGTTTGTTATAACACACCACATGATCCTGCACAGGTCTGATAGATAGTTTCTTATAACACACCACATGATCCTGAACGGATCTGATAGATAGTTTGTTATAACACACCATATGATCCTGCACAGATCTGATAGATAGTTTCTTATAACACACCACATGATCCTGCACAGATCTGATAGATAGTTTGTCATAACACACCACATGATCCTGCACAGATCTGTTAGATATTTTGTCATAACACACCACATGATCCTACACAGATCTGACATACTGTTTGTTATAACACACCACATGATCCTACACAGATCAGACATATTGTTTGTTATAACACACCACATGATCCTACACAGATCTGACATATTGTTTGTTATAACACACCACATGATCCTACACAGATCTGACATATTGTTTGTTATAACACACCACATGATCCTATGCAGATCTGATAGATAGTTTGTCATAACACACCACATGATCCTACACAGATCTGACATACTGTTTGTTATAATACACCACATGATCCTACACAGATCTGATAGATAGTTTGTTATAACACACCACATGATCCTGCACATATCTGATAGATAGTTTGTTATAACACACCACATGATCCTGCACAGATCTGATAGATAGTTTGTTATAACACACCACATGATCCTGCACAGATCTGATAGATAGTTTGTCATAACACACCACATGATCCTGCACAGATCTGACATAATGTTTGTTATAACACACCACATGATCCTACACAGATCTGACATATAGTTTGTTATAACACACCACATGATCCTACACAGATCTGATAGATAGTTTGTCATAACACACCACATGATCCTACATAGATCTGACATACTGTTTGTTATAACACACCACATGATCATACACAGATCTGACATATTGTTTGTTATAACACACCACATGATCCTACACCGATCTGACATATAGTTTGTTATAACACACCACATGATCCTACACAGATCTGACATATTGTTTGTTATAACACACCACATGATCCTACACAGATCTGACATATTGTTTGTTATAACACACCATATGATCCTACACAGATTTGACAGATAGTCTGTTGTAACACACCACATGATCCTACACCGATCTGACATATAGTTTGTTATTTACACACCACATGATCCTACTTAGATCATACCACATGATTTATTATAAAATACCACATGATCATATATGGATCTGACACATAATAATATTTGTTATAACTCACCACATGATCCTACACAGATCCTACAGATAGTTGGTTACAACACACCACACAATCCTACACATCTCTAACAAATACTTTGTCATAAAATATCGTTTTTCTTTTTAAGACCGACGAAGGTCAAGGTCTCGAAGTCGACAGAGGTCACATCGTAGAAGGTCACAGAGCAGATCACGCTACAGAAGGTCATACAGCAGAGAAAGATCAGATGCAAGAGGAAGGTCAAGAAGTAGGTCAAGGTCAGTAAACCAGTGAAGAAGGTCTACAAATAGGTCATGGTCAGTAAATCAATGAATGGAGTCTACGAGTATATATCATGATTACAACCTTAGGCGAAGATAATATCCAGATCTTTCAACATTTTAACATGTCAGAGCAGCCATCTAGAATTTCAAATGACATGAGACGCATTCAGTAACTACTGTTATAACTATACGTATTCAGACGGCCGATTCAGACGACCGTATGTTTTCAGACACGCTAAAAGTCTACAAAAATATTTTATTTTCTGTACTTATGTTTTTGGACTACTTTTATTTTCAGTTGTTCAAATACATGCAATAGTACTCGTCATGGATATCCAAAAATTGCTATCTCGTTCTTCGTTGAGTGTGTCAGATGGCATCAAACTCTGTCACACACTTATCCATGTTCCGTCTTTTTGGTCAAATTGTGTCATTTTCAAAAAAGTCTTCATTTTGTAGATCAAGGTCAAAGCCTCCCAAAGAGAAAATACCTGTCGTCAAAGTGTGAGTAGAAACAGTTTGTTTTATATTTACTGTGTTTCGTTGAGGTCACAGGAAGGTCATACATAACCCAGCAGAGGTATATAAGGAGAAAGTAAATAAATATTCTCACAATTCAGGAAATGTCGAAGAACTTCATCAGCGATCAATGAAAATTAGCTGTAGTCTACAAAATTATTCTGTTTCGAGGAAATATCTTCATGTCTATGAAATAAGCAATTTTTTGTTTTATTGACAATATTTTTAGCAGTGTTAAATATCTTGTTTGCCAACTAGTGAGCTGATATTGCCCAGAATTGGGCTTACCACAGTACTTTGACATGAGATCAGATCACCATTTATCTGAGATGCATTTAAATACACACCTGTAGTTTGGTGCAGAAAATGAACTGTAGACAAAGCAATTGTTCTTATTAACATGTTTAGTTAACACAGCTTTAGTTAACTGTAGATGTTCAGTTTGTTTTTGTTATCTTTTCAGCGAACCTTCTGCAAATATTCCTGGTTTTGACAACATGGTGAGAATTGCTTACTTCCGCCACATATTGAGGCTACGTTGTTAGTCTGTTGACAGTATTGTGGACCAGCAAATGTATATCTTGTTATGCTGGAATCTGGAATGATTGAAATACACATGCTTCTTGTATAGGCAAAACAAAGCTTTAAAAATCATTTATCAGCATCTAAATCAGCCTGAATTAAAAAAATGTCATTACACCGTTCAAGGTGACCTATTTTGCACGAATGATGCCATGATTGTAAGGCCGTCTGTGTTGAAAAGGAATATAAATTTAAAATATGTGCTTGTCAAGAAATTTTTGCAATATGTTCCATTGTTGACCTTGACCTTGTAGACTCCAGCGGAACAAGCCCAGGCCAGACTACGTCTCGCACTCAAGGCTGCAGGTAACATGTGTCACATTTACTAATATCACTCACCGTAGTCAAATATTATGTAACACTCAATATATTCTCATATACTGGTCACCACAGTTAGACATTATCTGTTGCTCATAGATATTATCTATTGCCACCTTAGTCAAATATTTTTTATTGCTCATCATTGTTAGATAATATATATATATATATTCCTCACCACAACATGATATTATCTATTGCTCATCGTTGTCAGATATTATATATTACTATAGTCAGATATTATCTATCACTCATCATAGTCAGATATTAACTTTCACTCCCATTAGTCAGATATTATCTTTCACTCATTAATTAGATATGATCTTTCATCCACCATATTCAGATATTATCTATCACTCACCATAGTCAGTGATTATCTATTGTCCACCTTAATAAGATAACATATATCACTCATCATAATCAGATATTATCTATCACCATAACCAGATATTATCTATCACTCACCATAGTCAGTGATTATCTAGCATCCACCTAAATAAGATAATATCTATCACTCACCATAATCAGATATTATCTATCACTCACCATAGTCAGTGATTATCTACCGTCCACCTTAATAAGATAATATCTATCACTCACCATAATCAGATATTATCTGTCACTCACCATAGTCAGTGATTATTTACCATCCACCTTAATAATATATTATCTATCACTCACCACTGTCAGATGTTCACCATTCATCATGGTTACAACATAAATACAAGAAGTCATGAATGTAGACAAATGTTTCATGTTCAGCGGCTGCTGACAAACAGTTGAAGGCACAAGGCCTTCTGGGAGCCAACGTCAAGTCTGAGGCACCCATCTTGTCTCTTGCTGAGCAACAGAATCGAGCCAAAGCAATCGACGACATTGAAAGTGACACATTTGTGCCGGCAATGTTCAAATCTACACGGGGACAGGTATGTCGTCAACATAGCAGCATTTTATTACTGATAATTGTGGCAAGTTATTTTTATAGTTTTCACAGTCGATTTAGCTTATTTCCCTTGGCTGCTTTCAACAATCTTCAGGTGGTTACCGCTAGATGGCGACCTGATAGTCATACACAGACGTGTCACTCTGACGTATGCCCCCCAGCCACGGCCTGGGGGGCTCTTCAGGAGATCATCGTAGATATGTGAGAGTTGGTATCGGCCCTCATCTCGATTTATGCATTCTAGCGGTAGCCATCTGATCAAAATTGCTGAGAAACATCTTGGAAAATAAGGTAAAGTGACTGAAATAAGTAAAAATATCACTCATCTGAACCATCCAGTCTGATGAACCTATTTGTTCTTAGACAGAGTGTATTAGCTGATTTAATAATAATACAATTATTATTATTACTATAATTATTATTATTACTATAATTATTATTATTACTATAATTATTATTATTACTATAATTATTATTATTACTATAATTATTATTATTACTATAATTATTCTCACACATTAAAAATGGCAATTGTACATTATAGAGCAATCTTCTTCTTCTATGTGCCATGTCTGTCACAGACATTGGCGATCATGGCCCTCCAAACCGCGCGGTCGTGTATTTTGTAGCAGTTCTGTTGTGCTCCTTCCACACCATGCTGAGAGACTATCTATTATTTTTATTCTCTGGCGTCATCTGGATCTTTTTCCTTCTATCTTTCCTGTTGTTACTATATGTTCTAACTTTTTCTTTCTCATGACATGGCCTATAAATTGTGCTTGTTGTGTTCTAACTTGATGATCTTTCTTTTTGATTTGGCTGTTCTAAGGATGACTTCATTGCTTTGCTTTGCAGTCCATGGCACTCGTAGCATTCTTCTTAAGAACCACATTTCAGTGGCTTCTATGATTTGTTGTGAACTTTTTGGTTATTGTCCAGGATTCATATCCATATAGCAGTATGGGCTCCATGTAGCATTGCAGTACACGTTTTCTCACTTCAATTGATATAGTTTTATTTGTTAAAATGTTTTTCATGTTGTGAAAAGCTGATTTGGCTTGAGCAATTCTTCTCTTGATCTCATCGTTGCATCGACCGTCGTTATTAGTGATCCCAGATAGTTAAACGTTTGGACTTGCTTCAAAACAGTGCCATATGCTACCATGTTGCACGTTGGAGTGTAATTTTCTTTGAGATGACCATGATTTCTGTTTTCTTTTTGTTCAGGGACAGACCTTTTTTCTCACTTTCCCTTATTACTGTATCTAGCTTCTGTTGTAGATCTATTTCGTTCTCAGCAATCAGTACCGTGTCGTCTGCATATTGTAAATAATTCATGTTGTATCCCCCTACTTGAATGCCTGGCATATCATCTAATATGTGTAAGATGATCTCACTGTATAGTGAAAAGAGATTGGGTGATAGGACACACCCTTGTCTTACACCACGTTTTATTTCTTGAAATTTACTGATGTCATTTTCTATTTGTATTGCTGCTGTTTGTTCCCAGTACAGATTTCTCACAACTCTCAGATCTTTCCCATCAATGTTCAAACTCTCCAGCATTTATATGATTTCTTCATGACGAACTCTGTCAAGTGCCTTTGTGTAATCAATAAAACATACATACAGATCTTTCTGCACTTCCAGTGCTCTCTCAATCAGTGTTCGTAGGATGTATATTGCATTACTTGTACCTTTATCTTCTACAAATCCACATTGTTCAATAGAGCAATAGAATCTAGTCTGACATTAAGAGAACAAATACAATCATCAGTCTCAGCATTGCCAAATTTGGATGAGAAGTACTGCTTATCCCATTAAAAATTTAAATATCCCTTTTGTAATTAAAAAAATCAATCTGTATGAAAAAAATGTATTTGTTGCCCATGAGGTCATTCTAGGCACCTGATACATTTATGGTCAAGTGATTTCACGTTTTTGTGCGAATGGTTGAAGACACATGCACAGGAGCATGTTCAAATAGTAAACAAAACATCCAGTTTCAAAACAACCTTTATTGCCAATATGACCGTGTCGGGCTGAGTTAACTGCTATACCCTTTGATGTTCAACGATGCTCACTTTCCCATGGTCAACACACCAGATTTCAGTCAGAAAATAATTCTGAATAGACAAACAGACTATATCCCTTTAACCACCAAATCAGTGTGATTTAATATCGCAAAAACGTCATGCACATTAAACTGATTTAGGCACAATGCGCACCCATAAAAATGGAGTTTGTATAAATTATAATGTAGGGGTATTATGTTGATCCTAGTGACACACTATAAAGATAACATACTCGTCAGTGATTGTGTTTATCTTCTCCGCAGTCTTCCTCGTTGACCTCTGACCTTAACACGCCACATGACAGCGCCATATTTGGACTGAGCTCTGCCGCCAAAAACACAAACATTGGAGCGATTGTTTGTATGAAGGTGGAATCTATCATGCACACTAATGTACGTACACACAGTTGGTTGTCTCCCCCTGAAAATACACCTAATGCATATTGTTTGTATAAAGGTGGAATCTATCATGCACCCCAATGTACGTACACACAGCTGGTTGTCTCCCCCTGAAAATACACCAAATGCATATTGTTTGTATGAAGGTTGAATCTATCATGCACACTAATGTACATATACACAGCTGGTTGTCTCCCCCTGAAAATACACCTAATGCATATTGTTTGTATGAAGGTGGAATCTATCATGCACACTAATGTACGTACACACAGCTGGTTGTCTCCCCCTGAAAATACACCTAATGCATATTGTTTGTATGAAGGTGGAATCTATCATGCACACTAATGTATGTACACGCAGCTGGTTGTCTCCCCCTGAAAATACACCTAATGCATATTGTTTGTATGAAGGTGGAATCTATCATGCACACTAATGTACGTACACACAGCTGGTTGTCTCCCCCTGAAAATACACCTAATGCATATTGTTTGTATGAAGGTGGAATCTATCATGCACACTAATGTACGTACACACAGCTGGTTGTCTCCCCCTGAAAATACACCTAATGCATATTGTTTGTATGAAGGTGGAATCTATCATGCACACTAATGTATGTACACGCAGCTGGTTGTCTCCCCCTGAAAATACACCAAATGCATATTGTTTGTATGAAGGTGGAATCTATCATGCACACTAATGTACATATACACAGCTGGTTGTCTCCCCCTGAAAATACACCTAATGCATATTGTTTGTATGAAGGTGGAATCTATCATGCACACTAATGTACGTACACACAGCTGGTTGTCTCCCCCTGAAAATACACCTAATGCATATTGTTTGTATGAAGGTGGAATCTATCATGCACACTAATGTATGTACACGCAGCTGGTTGTCTCCCCCTGAAAATACACCTAATGCATATTGTTTGTATGAAGGTGGAATCTATCATGCACACTAATGTATATACACGCAGCTGGTTGTCTCCCCCTGAAAATACACTTAATGCATATTGTTTGTATGAAGGTGGAATCTACCATGCACACTAATGTATGTACACGCAGCTGGTTGTCTCCCCCTGAAAATACACTTAATGCATATTGTTTGTATGAAGGTGGAATCTATCATGCACACTAATGTATGTACACGCAGCTGGTTGTCTCCCCCTGAAAATACACCTAATGCATATTGTTTGTATGAAGGTGGAATCTATCATGCACACTAATGTATGTAAACGCAGCTGGTTGTCTCCCCCTGAAAATACACCTAATGCATATTGTTTGTATGAAGGTGGAATCTACCATGCACACTAATGTATGTACACGCAGCTGGTTGTCTCCCCCTGAAAATACACTTAATGCATATTGTTTCATTTGTTCTTCATATATATATATATATAGTTTTATTATAAGTTTATTTTCCGTGCCCCATTTGAAACTATCTGTGATATACATAAATATATATACATGTATATCACGGATAGTTTCAAATGGTGTATGGAAAATAAACTTTTATATCATACAACAACAACAAAATATTGTGATCTAATGTCCATTTAAAGTCAGAATTCAATCTTTTTGAAATGTTGTTTAAGTGTAATTGTGACATATTGTAATCCTACGTGATAAAAAAGATTTATTACAGTATACAGTAATGTCCATTTAAAGTCAGAATTCAATCTTTTTGAAATGTTGTTTAAGTGTAATTGTGACATATTGTAATCCTACGTGATAAAAAAGATTTATTACAGGATACAGTAATGTCCATTTAAAGTCAGAATTCAATCTTTTTGAAATGTTGTTTAAGTGTAATTGTGACATATTGTAATCCTACGTGATAAAAAAGATTTATTACAGGATACAGTAATGTCCATTTAAAGTCAGAATTCAATCTTTTTGAAATGTTGTTTAAGTGTAATTGTGACATATTGTAATCCTACGTGATAAAAAAGATTTATTACAGGATACAGTAATGTCCATTTAAAGTCAGAATTCAATCTTTTTGAAATGTTGTTTAAGTGTAATTGTGACATATTGTAATCCTACGTGATAAAAAAGATTTATTACAGTATACAGTAATGTCCATTTAAAGTCAGAATTCAATCTTTTTGAAATGTTGTTTAAGTGTAATTGTGACATATTGTAATCCTACGTGATAAAAAAGATTTATTACAGGATACAGTAATGTCCATTTAAAGTCAGAATTCAATCTTTTTGAAATGTTGTTTAAGTGTAATTGTGACATATTGTAATCCTACGTGATAAAAAAGATTTATTACAGGATACAGTAATGTCCATTTAAAGTCAGAATTCAATCTTTTTGAAATGTTGTTTAAGTGTAATTGTGACATATTGTAATCCTACGTGATAAAAAAGATTTATTACAGTATACAGTAATGTCCATTTAAAGTCAGAATTCAATCTTTTTGAAATGTTGTTTAAGTGTAATTGTGACATATTGTAATCCTACGTGATAAAAAAGAGTTATTACAGGATACAGTAATGCTCACACCATTTTATATTACAATTATTATTATGGCTGCTTCACAATAGCTGTTTACATGCAATTTTGTGCAACTACCAGGACAAAATATTATGATTATCATTATTACAACAAACACACTTAAAAACACATTTTTTATTCCCGTTGCATTCAAATTTGGATAGATTAATGTAAGAGAAATTGTTGCATGGGACATACATTTTTATCACCATTGAAACTGCCCAGAGTGTTTTTGTTTTTTGTGTTATTGTGTGCATAAAGGTTGTTTACTCTATGCGAGTACATGCAAGAGTATGTAAGCCTCGTTTTATATATACATGTCGGTATGAAAGCTTTCTTTAGTTTCTATGAGTTTAGTGTAACTCTGTGGAACACGCTACCTGAGGACCTGCGTCTGACCGAATGCATGACCACATTTAAAGCATGTCTTAAGACTTATTATTTTAAACTTGCTTTTAATGTCTAGTTCTCTATACAATTCACTTGCCACATCATAGTATTTATTATTACTATTGTTTTGTACTATTATACTAGCTTATTATTTTAATCATTTACTAATTAATATTTTATTGTCTACTAATTTATTATTATTATCTGTTATGTACGTCTTGATATTTTTAGCTTAGGTTTGTTTAGTACATTTTATAATTAATGCAGTTCTAGCCTTTTTATACGTTTAATTAGCTTAACTAGTCTATTATTTTGATAATTTATTCATGAATATTTTATTGTCCATTTATTTATTATTATTTTATATATGCTTTATTTAGTACATTTTTTATTTAATGCAGTTCTAGTCTTTTTATACATTCAATTATATTATGTACATTTTAGTAGCTGTTAGTTGTCAACACCCTTGAACAGTCCTACTCTGGATATGAGTGTATAAATTAAGTATATTATAATTTTTATAAACATATATTTATGTAAGCTTTGTTTAGTATGATGTAATTTAGTTTGTGCATTTCACATTGTGTACGCTGTGTTTCCTATACACCCGTATACCGTAACTTTTAGCATATATGCCTACGTCTGTATTGTTTGGTAATTACTTGTGTACATAAACTTTGCGTTCGTGTTTCAGCTTTATGTGAGTGCGGAAGAAAAGATGGAGAGATGGAAGGAGAAACTCAGCAGGATGAGAAAGAAGATCATTGAAGAAGGAATGATGATGTCATAGTTTGTTCAACAGTCGTATTTCTGTTTGTATTTTTAATGTTTGTAATAAATACCTTCCCTATAAAAATGTACTCTTTTTTCCTGGCGAGACAAGACTTATTTTGATTCTATGCAGGCATGTTAACACATTCCTTCTAGATACATGTACTTTGCATTTCATGAGTTCACTTTTGAACCATCCAAAGAAAACTAAAAGAAAGGTTACACAGAAGAAGTACAGTCAAAGCCATGTTGGAAATCATGATGGAACCAAAAGAAGACATATGGGTGTTGCAAAGTAACGAACTGGACAGGAAACTAAAAAGTTTACTTTTTTGACTGTATGGCCATTCCCAAAGGGTGCCACTATTAAACTAAAAAATACTGTAACTATGATAACAATTACCCTTCATTTATTCTCCATGGGTGGGTGAAAAGTAAAATAAACCCAACCTTGGTTTAACAAATGTTTATATTGTGAAGTTTTCAATTGGTGTTTTGGTAAAATCATAGCATGCAGTATAAACTACACGTTTTCTGCCATGTAAACAAACTGCTTCCTCCCGGAACACATTTTAATTACGAAATGAATTATTTTAAAGCACTTGATTGGTCATAATTTTATTTTAAAGCACTTGATTGGTCAATAATTCATACTACAGGAGCAAACTCAAGTTTCATTTCTAGTATAATAGTTTCAGGTTTGGATAAACTATAACTTTTGAGTTTGCTCCTTGAATCAGACTGTCTACACGGGTCCATCACTGTTGCTTGTTTGTTGCTATCATTCGAAATGTAACCCATTTTCTTTCTAAAAGTTTCTGGGCCTTGCAAACTTGTAAGACTAAAGAACCACATCATCTTGAATAACTCCAGTTAAGCAAGTGATCAGGTGACACTACAATGATAAGATGCACTAAATCAATCAATATAAAATTTATCATGATCTCCAACTTATCATTTGAAATTAACTTGGTAATACAATAACATTCACTGTTGCAATATAATTTTACTACAAGCATGACTTATACAAATAAAACATGCATTCTAAAATAAGATGATGAAAAACTAACTTTCCTTTTACTGGAGTTGACACCACTACTAAGCTAATATTTAAATAGCAGGGTTAGTCTAGCTTCATTATACAACACATCGCCGTGGAGATTGTAGAATATATGCAGTTTCCTTTGGCACTTGCTGTTAATTCCTGTGAATGCACTCAATTCTCGCACAACAAAAACCACCTTATTTTATAACATAAAATAAATTTATTAATACATCATGAAGTGATCCAATCAAAACTGTGACGATCTGGTCCAACCAATAGCACATTTAACAGACACAAGCAGACCATAAAATATTTGCAGATTCCCACATCTTACAATAAAGTCTCGGCATTTATATGTACAAGTCGACTTGAAAAATATCATTATCAAATCTACAAAGGTGGGTAACATTCAACCAAACAGCTGTACGTGAGTGAAATAATCGCTAACAGCTATAATTTTCACAATATTAACATGCAATGCTGTCGTGAATATAGAATTCAATCAGTACAACCAACTAGACATAGAGGTTAGTACGATTTAGATAGCTCACTGGAGAGAAAGATTACTACATCACTCACTGTCCTATTGTGATTGCAAATATACCCGAGACGACTCTCCCATTACCCAAATGTTTCATAGTCGACAGCAATGTAGTGCGCTTTTCAAAATTCATGCAAAACAGATTCAACTGACATTTCACTGGAATTAATTCCAAACAAGTTGCGGTTCTTTGTTAACGTTCGAGACACAGGAAGAATGAAGACCATTCTAGTTTCATGCAACTGGATGTGGGTTTCGCAGCTGCCTTGCGATATAGTGAGCCTGGTTTGATTGCTGCGATAGAATGTCAACGATGATACACACAGTGTCAACTTGATGCAAGAGAATATCAACAATGATACACACAGTGTCAACTTGATGCAAGAGAATGTCAACAATGATACACACAGTGTCAACTTGATGCAAGAGAATATCAACAATGATACACACAGTGTCAACTTGATGCAAGAGAATATCAACAATGATACACATAGTGTCAACTTGATGCAAGAGAATGTCAACAATGATACACACAGTGTCAACTTGATGCAAGAGAATGTCAACAATGATACACACAGTGTCAACTTGATGCAAGAGAATATCAACAATGATACACACAGTGTCAACTTGATGCAAGAGAATATCAACAATGATACACACAGTGTCAACGCTTCACGAGACGACAATCATCCCATTTCTGGTTGCAATGCAGACGAATGATGAGGTGACGATTTCCCTGCCCAGGAGCCCGAGAAGACTCTGCTGTCGTGCTCGCCCACTGTTGATACGTGTAGATGTCGTGTGATTTGTTGCTGTTGTCGTAGTGTAACTGAGAATGATTGGGTTGCATCAACTCATCATAATGCTCTGGATAATCTGGAAGACGGCTGAAACAACCAACAATAAAAAGGTGTAAAGATATATTCTTAAATCCATGGCAAAAATTCAAAATGTTTATAGAATTGTTAAAAAGTGTACAATTCTATAAAAACTGATGTGGACATACAAATTCTATAGATTTTCCACAGAAGACCTATAACATTTGTTATGGTCAGGTCAGTATTTATAGAATTCTATAGACACGTTCCTGCAGAGTGAATATATTACAGCATGTCAGGGGTAGAACTTCAGCATTTATTTTACTGGACAGCAGGACTAATAAAGACAAAAGTTTACTAGTCCGCCAAAAGGTTTACTAGTCCTGAAAATATCAAAACAACACAAATTTAAATTGCAACAAATGCGTCAGACGGTCCATGGTGGCCGTTTTCAGCACTTGAATGGCTTGGTGGGCAGTTGCAGTGTTTTTCCAGCTTGCGTTTTTCTGCTGGTTTTGCAACCCCAGTCAAGTAATGATACATCGTGCATAAACGTAGACTAATAAAGCAATGTAGATGTAAACTGTATTCGAAAACCGTGCATTTGAAAATGACCACCAATTGCACTCATTAGCCCTACCCCTCTACCAGATATGCTAAACCAAACAAAACTGTCATTTCAGAATTCGATGTCACACAACAGCCAATCAACAGCACTGTTTCACTTTTCACTGTCGCCTCATTACGTAAAGAATTAGTTTGTCAATGGTACGGATGGTGGCATCATGCAACATGCTGATTTTTACTAGACAGCCGGACTAGTTGGTAGGCGGATTTACTAGTCCGCCGTAATCTTTACTAGTGTACGGACTAGCGGACTAGTGGGTAGTTCTACCCCTGCATGTATTCTAAAGAATTTGTTGCTACGGGTAGCGTTGAATTCAGTCCATGGGACTGCACAAAGTGCTTGGCACTTCACCCCTGGTGCCCTCACAAGGGCAGTAGTATTACCCCTGGCCTTTAGCTCATGCTATACAAGGATGCGCTGAATCAGGTGTACATACATAACTATGCCTATATCTATAACCAGGTACTCATTTACTACTTTGTATAACTTAACAAAACTGTTCAGAGATTCTAAACAGTAACAAGTGGATTTGAAACCAGATTGAGGCAAGTGGATATCAGCCCCTGAGAGGAGATACACTCATACTGCCCCCATAGTTAACATATCACAGTGAATACAGAAAAATGGCATTAAAACAATGTAAGCCTGGGTTTACACCATGTGACATCATATGGGTGATTTGTATGTGACTGGTAAACTATGTCACCATGGGTCCACGGCTGCAATCCACTGGCGACAGAACCAACCGATAGCAAACGGACACAACTGTTTCTAACATTGAAATAACAATCGCATCTAAATAAGACATCATCTCACAGCTTTAGAACTAGAAGCCAACCACATGCAGAGCTGCATCACTTAGAGCTATTGTTGAACGGTAGAGGCCACACACCTGATCCACATACGACAAAGAGGAAGAGTCCAATCATCCACGGTCCGACTGGATACTCGTCCTCTCCAGACTTCTACAAACAAAAACATCTTATTATTAGTTAATAGTATTATTAAGATTTGTAAAGCACCTCGTGTATAGGACCTGTCTAATCTTCTAGACATGTAGTACATTTGTAGAGCACCTCATGTATAGGACCTGTCTAATCTTCTAGACATGTAGAACATTTGTAGAGCACCTCATGTATAGGACCTGTCTAATCTTCTAGACATATAGTACACTGTTAATGTACTACCTAAAAATGTGTACACAACCATAAGATTTTGCACATTTCCGTCATCATTAGGGTTGTCCGCTTGTCTACACTGTGTTACATTGTTAAATACACAAAAAGTTAAAATTTTGGCGGACAAGTAGATTTCAAAACTTACCTGTCCGGCGGACAAGTATATATTCTGGCTCAGTGTGTGAAATGATTATTTAACAAATGTCAAATGAATTCAATTAATTTATTTTCTTTAAATGTGCTCACGTTTTGAATGGGAGATTATGTATAAAATTACAAATCTGGTCATTCTAAAAACAACTATCATAATGTTATGTTTTAGATTTATATATATATGGAAATCTATATGTTGGATGTGGTATGATATGCTGTAATCATTGGTGAAAATATAATTTACCTCTGGTTCTATTATGCTCAAACTACTTCTCACCAAACCAGCAGATTTGTTCATTCAAACATCAATTCAACTTTATTTTTAAAATGATTAAAATTACCTTTACTTTAGATGAATTAGGAAATACGGTGTATGGACATTTTGTCATAAATCATATATGTCATCCTACTCCTAGACAATATGTCACAAATCACACAGGACGATAAATGCTATTTAAACAGGACACTTAAGTTGTCTTAATTTACACCATTTCAGTTGATTTGACCAACAAGCATTAACAGAAAAATAAGTAAATTATAGTGACTGGTACAAATTGTACTGTTTTGTGAGATAATTCCATGGTAATTGTTTAGAGACATCGTCCAACAGTTGTGACATATGTGACAAGTTGTCTATAATTCAGCAATAACATCTACCTGAATAATGGCCGAAAGGATTATAAACAGCCTTTTTAAATGTTAATCAACAGTATAATGATAAAGAAAATGTTCATGAAATATAGTAACATAACAATTCACAAGGCCCACCCAAGGTTGTAACTCGGCCCTGGTGCAAGGCTACCAAATTGATGTGCGTGGATCTGAACTGTTCCGCCTCCACAATTTCAAAGCCTAAACTTTTAAACTTAAAGGCGTACCATATGGACGTAACAGAAGTCAGAACGCGGTACGTCATCAAAAACAGAATTGTACTGAAAAAACCTTGACCACAAATCCTAAATGACAGGAGGACCAAACTACAACAGTTGTTCAAATAAATATTCTGACGTCGTTACCACAGCCACGTAGACGGCTTCGGAGGCCATAGAATTACAATAGGAGAGCGTGAGGCAGACCTGACGTGACGATTTGACGTTGTCTTCGTGGGGTGTCGGTGTGGCAGTATGGTGAGAAATATGTCGATTCCGCGCGCATAAAACAACTAATATAGGCACGATATCAACTCCTCAGTCATACCCGTGTATTAGTTTTCTTCATAGAACAATAATTTATGTAATCGTATCTTCGTGTGAGATACGTGGAGTACGATGTTCGGTCTCAGTATCAGTGTATCACCGTCGCAGACTGGAACGATCATCAGATTCAACAACAGTTAAACTAAGCACAACCTACCAGTGTTTTGGGAACATTTCCCCTGTTTTGAACATTCTTGCTGTGCTTTTCACTTGCAATCCTCATTCGCTGTTTAGAAGGCATTTTCTGTTTTCTGTACACGTCTCGACACACGCAATAAATACAACTTGTTCAACGTCACACACCTCACCGGCCTGATATGAAATGCGGAGTAGACGATTTACCCTGACACGAACACATTAATTAAGCTGCGTACATAAGTAGTACCAAATGTTTTAATTTGTTTGTTAATTCAAAACATGTTCAAAATAATAGTAAGGCTAAGCAGCTGTAGCTACGAATAATTTCTTTGAAACTTGTTGTGAAATGCTATAATTAATTATTTTACTATGACTTTTATTGCCCCAACATTTGCGGTGTCCCCACCTACTAACAAATAATGCAACTAAGTGAGCGGTCATCGCACCGTCGGAACTACATTCGGTGTTATAATACGTGTCGATGACGTGTTTCGGCACGCTAGTTACCGCAAAATATCGCGAGATTTGTGATATAGCTGTCATGGCTGCGCCCATGTCAAACGTGTCGAAAATGCCGGGCATTGCACGTGAGTTTAATTAAACTTGTTATACCAAATTATTGCGGTCCAAAACACGACAGTGGGAAGATTGCATGATTAGTTTATCTTTCTGACACTGGCTTCGCATGCTGCCTCTATTGTTAGGGCTTAGCGTAAGGGTCTGGGCGTGCAAGGCTGCGAGTGAGGCAAAGACGTCCAGACTCCAATCCATTTAACATCATGATCGTCAACGACAATATTTCCTCCACTCCAACCTTTTATTAACGACGGCATAACATCGGCTTCATTGCAGATGTGCAAAAAAATAGTCGTTGGTTTACTGAAGTCCCGTGAAGGATGTAACCCAAACATTGCACATGATTTTATAAACAGTTACAGCCAGCACTGCACACCTGGCGCACGCAACACACCATCCACGAAGTCGTCAGTAATGACGGTAGTGGATTACTGGAAGACGATGATGCTCAACAGCTGTGCACTGCTGTTTTGTCTAGTATTGTTTATTGATTGAAACTCTGATAGGTGGCAGCATTGCAACGTGATTTGTAAGACCGCTATCTCCATTTGTGGATCTCAGATACAGGACAATAATTCTTCTTCCATTATACGACCTACATCATTTGTTGATGATCCTGTCATAGTTTTTTGAGAATGAGACTTCGATCCACTCAGTGAGTCCACGACAGGTTTTATCCATTTCCCTGCATGAGATCTTTTACTTCCCCTGGCATAGACTCCAGACAGAAGGGACCAGCAGCTTAAATAGCATATCTTTCTCTTCCAAAAGCGCACGCAACGTAGGGTGAACGAAATTGCCCAAGTTTTAACACGGCGGTCAAACCAGTACAGAACCACCGGCCAGCTGGCACCATGATTTTAACCCCAATCCCTCCGAACGACAGTCCAACACTCTAACCGTTCGATCATTGCACCCCACTTACCACTGCGCCCCACTTTTATGTTATTAGCTAGAAGTATTGGAGTTTCTGGCTTGTGTTAACATTGAAACCTACCATTGAAAACACCTATCAGTGTCCAATAAACGTGTGACATATACATTTAAAAAAATCATCATGTAATTGTTTGAATAAACATTTTGTATATTTTAGTGCGGGGGAGTGAAGGAGCATGGCTGTTGAAGGGCCCCCCAGTGTGTCAGAATGACGACACCTTCCCGAGGTATGTTTGTAGAATGCAAACACACATGTGAACTTTTACTGGCATGTCATACCAACTATACAGTGACCAGTAAAACTTGGTTATTTTACTTCTTCTCTGAATTGTGTGTTTTTGAATATAATAATTGAAGTGGATGATAGGGCAATAACACGTTCTATGTGTATATTATTTAAATATTATAAAATACTAATCAAGATCATAATACAGAACTATGCACCTGAATGTGTACATATATAGTACGTGTACACATAGTATGTGCGGTTATGTACACAAAGCATGGATGCACGCACACACATACGCACACACACAGTCTGAGGACATACACATAATCTAAACGTGTATTCATAGACCATAGTCTACACATTTGTTCACATAATTTTGTATATGTGTGTACATAATCTGTGCATGTACGTTTCAGGAAGGCTCAATGCCAGTGTAAGGTGATGACCTTCAACTCTGATGGAACTCTGTTTGCCTACTGTGATGGAAACATGTAAGTTACTGGAAATTTTAATCCCTGCAGCAAATGGTTGAATGTGTCATTTGGTGTGAGTTGGTGTCAAATCTTGGGTCAGTTGTGTATCAGTAGTCATAGATACAGGCCCTTAGCCAGAAATAATTTGTTGCCAGTTTTGAATTAGTCAAAGGTGTGTCTTTTAACACGTGAATGGCTTTCGTGAAAGTCACGGCCATTATTGGCCAGTTTATTTGTTTCAATGACAAAACTGCTTCATTTGTGCCATTTTATTAATTAATACTGATTCATTTGATTTGTTTTACTACCAGTTGTGCCAACGATAGTCATTAATATGGGCCCCTAGACTTGGAACTATTAGTTATTCTAGTGGCCAGCTAGCCTTCTCTAAATTCCACCAGTCTTATCAGTTGTAATTACCCGTTTTGGCCAGTCATCTGCCCATCTCGAAGATGGGCAGACTGGTCTCTGGCTAAGCTCCTGCATAGATATATTAATAAGATAACTTCTATTGTATCTAAATCCTTGGAAACCAAGCTCAGAAGCACATAAAAACAAAAGGATTGGTCAATCTCAAAATCCATAAGCAGTATTCCATTTGTCATCAGATGGGTCAAGGCGCTAGGAAGCTATGGTGGATAAGCAAGGTTGTAAAGATAAGTTATTTGTTGGCGTTTAGGGCAGCTTATATTATATTAAATATTTTGACCATCATAAGCACATAAACTACAATATAATATTCATTGTAAGGTCAGGGAGGCTCCCATTAAGACAATTATACGCAGCTATCATGAGAGCCATCCCACTGATGTAACATAATTATATGATTATCACGTGATCAACTATATATGCATACATATATGTGTATACATAGTATATACATAAATTAGTTTAAACAAATACAAAGTCATGTCTAGTTTAAGAATGACAGATGTTACAGTTAGAAATATGACAACATGATTCATAATTCTTGGTAAAGTATTTTTTGTATAAATGGAAAAACCATATAAGCTATGTGTACAATTTTTATCAAGGATGATATTTGAAGTATTGTTAACAGTTTGTATAATGTTGTGTATGATGTACTTTTTTGCATATTGATGATTAACTCTGGGAATAAATAAGTTGTTTTTACCACGTGTGTATGCCTTATGCCTCAATGTCTGTATAAGTGGAGGCCAACAGCAACTGGTGGTGCTTTCAAACTGATGTCATGTATTGCATGTCCACCAGTGTGACCGTGCTGGAGACAGCCTCATGGAAGACAGTGACAGAGATTGATCGACCGAGGACCCACTGTCTCCAGTTCTCTCCCCGCAGCACCATCCTCGCTGTCTGGCAGCCTTATGTCGGTGGGTACATTCCCTTTCGTCCCCTCTAATCCTCGCATCTAATCCTTCCTTGTTCATCCCATCTAATACATCCTTGTTCTTCCTCTCTAGTCCATATTTGTTCTCCCTTGTAGTCCTTCCTTGTTCTTCCTGTTTAATCCTTCACAGTTCTTACATTTTAATCATTCATTGTTCTTCCCCTTTAATCCTTCCTTGTTCTTCCCCTTTAATCCTTCCTTGTTCTTCCCCTTCAATCCTTCCTTGTTCTTCCCCTTTAATCCTTCCTTGTTCTTCCCCTTTAATCCTTCCTTGTTCTTCCCCTTTAATCCTTCATTGTTCTTCCCATTTAATCCTTCCTTGTTCTTCCCCTTTAATCCTTCCTTGTTCTTCCCATTTAATCCTTGTTCTTCCGCTTTAATCCTTCCTTGTTCTTCCCCTTTAATCCTTCCTTGTTCTTCCCCATTAATCCTTCCTTGTTCTTCCCCGACCTTTAAACCTTCCTTGTTCTTCCCCGACCTTTAAACCGTCCTTGTTCTTCCCCTTTAATCCTTCCTTTTTCTTCTCCATTGATCCTTCCTTGTTCTTCCCAGGGCTTTAAACCTTCCTTGTTCTTCCCTTTAATCCTTCCTTGTTCTTCCTCTTTAATCCTTCCTTATTCTTCCCCATTAATCCTTCCTTCTTCTTCCCCTTTAATCCTTCAGTGTTCTCCACTTTAATCCTTCATTGTTCTTACCCTTTAATCCTTCCTTGTTCTTCCCCTTTAATCGTTCAGTGTCCTCCCATGAGCTGAGTATGTTTTGGATGGGTAGAAATTTTATGAGCAAAGAAAAAACCTATTGTATTATTAAACCTCACTTATTTGTATATCTTTGTCGATACTTTAAAAATGTGTCACACTTGTATATCACGTGTAGTATTGTATACATATATGTATATATATATTTTAATTTGCATATTTTACATTTTTTGAATGTGAGCCCACATGTGGATACACCAATCTACCGGTACAATTTTGAACTGGTAAAAAATTGACTCTGCATAAAGGCATGCTTTAGATGTTTATTACTAGCAACTGTGCAAGATTCAGCAAAATATCAGAAGGCAAAACAAACTGTTAGGTAGAAGGAGCCACAGAAACTACCGTTTCCTACGGTGTTTGTACGAGGTGCCAGTCGTCTACAAGGAAAGTGTTAGCATACCCGCTCACATACGCTAACTTGATTATAGTAATGTCATTACCCTTCATGTCTCTCCTGATGTGTGGTCTGTGTTGTACAGTATCCAAGGATACGGAGGCTGGCACGCCCAACCTGAATCTATATGATGTCAAGACGGGTGTCTGTGTCAAGGGCTTTGTACAGAAGAAACAAGATTCATGGTAAGATTCGGTCACCTGTCAGTCCTGTGCTCTTGCTCCTTTTCTACTCACCAGGTGGCACATATGCATCAATGCAGAGCATTGTATGATCGATAACATACAGAACAGTGTTTTTCATGCTTTGGTAAAAAAATAAATTAGACATATGTAGGGTATGCACATATCTGCCTGAACGTGTGGCAGAAATGCTTTCTGCCTGTTCCACCGTTCAGCAGAAATTCCTTTCTCCCCTAGTTTCTGCCGTTTATGACAGAAACCCCTAAAAATGGTTTGTTGCTATATCTACTTTACCATCAATATCAACATTCCTGTTTAATTTCTTGTGATGCCCGCCCAAGCTAGTTATGTAGGTTTACCGGTTACCATCACCCCCTAACCATTTTACACATTTACCGGTTACCATCACCCCCTAACCAATTTACCGGTTACCATCACCCCCTAACCATTTTACACATTTACCAGTTACCATCACCCCCTAACCATTTTACACATTTACCGGTTATCATCACCCCTTAACCATTTTACACATTTACCGGTTACCATCACCCCCTAACCATTTTACACATTTCGTTCAATAAAAATACTCTGCTTCACCAGATACTCCCACTACTAATGCCAATAAAGGATGCACAAGTCTTCACGCTCTGCCTCTGATAACATGTCAGCAGATAGTAAAAGTGACGAGTGACTTTTAGCGCGCCCTGGTTCGAGGTGACCCTGTTCAAAGGCGCTGACACACGGAGAGTTAAGTGTTAATATTATAAAACCAATAAAAATCCAAAAGTAAAATCAGATTATCATTAATGTAAATGTTATGTCAATAATTCATTGCTAATTAAGGGAAGTTTCCCAATTTTCTCAGAAGGAATAAAACTAGAGTATTTGGAGTCTTATAGGCTCATGAGACACCGAGTGTAAACATGTCTTACACAAACACTCAAACAGTAACAAGCTCCAGTGTGTTGGTTTCCAGAGGTATGAAAACCCAACCAAACAGACCAGAGCAACAACTCAAAGCCTGTTACTAATTGCAATTACTTGACCAGCTGGGAAAATCACTGTCTGTGCCCTGATAGGATAATTAGTAGCACTTGTAATATTGTTGGCAGGGTTTACTGCACAGAGACATGTACAGACAGGGAGATTAAAAGCATATTCTGCAGGGCCCGCTCCTTTCTGCCCTCACAGTAGAAACAATGCGGCAGAAATACCTTTCTCTCCCGCTTCAAAGGGAAATCAAATCCTTGGATTAATTAGGCAAAACATAACGTATAAGGAAAAAGAGCTAATGATACCGCTGTACAAAACAATAGTTAGGCCTCATTTAGAATATTGTATTCAAGCATGGAGGCCATGCTGCAAGAAGGACATAGATATGCTAGAAAGAGTACAGAGGAGAGCGACTAAAATGATACAAAAACTGAGGGATCTTAGTTATGAAAAACGCCTAAAAGAATGTGGTTTAACAACACTAGAGACCAGGAGATTGAGAGGAGATCAGATAGAAGTGTTTAAAATTTTGGATGGTTATGAAAATATTGATAGAAATATGTTTTTTTCAGTTAAGAAAGATAGAAAGACTAGAGGACATGAAGTTACATTAGTAAAGGAGCAGTGTAGATTAGACGTGAGAAAGTTCTCATTCTCACAAAGGACTGTAAATGAATGGAACAGATTATCTGCTGATTGTGTGGGTGCTAGTAGCGTGAATGTGTTTAAAAATAAAATTGACATACCTTAAAAGGGCGGGATACACGAAGATAAAAAGTATTGGACTCTCGATAAGCCAAAATGCTTCCTTGTCCACCTACCATCTAGAGTTAATTTTCTGGATGGCAATCTTGTTAAATCCCTTAGTTTCTGCCCTTACGGCAGAAACTCACAAGATACTCCTAGTTTTATACACATTTATTTTACTACAGTATTCCCTCTCTTCCGCTCATCGGAGGGACCGGCATCTTAGTGCCAAAGTTCAGACCAGTACAACCGACGCATGGTAGAGATGTGGCATTATGTCAACGCATTGACTGATAGGAATTAAGCACTATACATATATATGTGTATTATTACTGTGTTGTATTAAAAAATAAACAGTTGGTCATGAAGTCATATCGCCCGCCCGGCATCGTCCGCCCGACTCCCTCTATCGATCTGAGATTTTCCTCAACCGCGTCCGCGCACTGGTCACTCACTCACTGCCACTAGCCTACGCAACGGTATCGTCCCGGCGTTGCAGTAGAATTTGCTGCGCGTATGGCAGCATTCAACCAAAAATGTCTAACAAAACATCTCCGTTAGAACATTTTATAAATTGGTATTCTCGAACGATTTAGATATTCTGTAGCTAAAAATACTTCGTAAATATTTCGCAAGTTGACGATTTTTGCTGCCCCCTACTGGCTAAAATAATAACCTGGAAATGATCAACCGAATATTTAAATAATTTGCTACATGCAGCGTGGACGTTAATTAAATATTAAAAACGGTAACGGGTACAATCGTTAATTGTCTCACTTCATTTTTCATCCAATTTCAAAACATTCATTAATTCACAAATTGTGCGTCAGTTGATAATGCATTCCACCATTTTACGCTGGTAACCAGTTCATCTTTTCAAAGCACTGGTAATATTTGCCGTTTGGCGTAGCGCAGCATAATTTGAGGATGCTTGTTTATTATTTCACCTCAGTTTCGGCTTAATGTTGGACTACATTGAGAACAATTGAGGTGCACCTTTTATACATCTTATTTATGAATCTTAATTGCAATTTACAAGATGTGATGACACCAAGCCGAAGCCCTGACTCTGCCTAAAGTTTACATACTGTAATCAAAGGAACTCTAAGTAGTTTAGACAAACACAACGATTACAGCAAGGAAGACAAGCTCATTATTACAGGTACACGTGTACTTGGTGTTACCATTGACACACACCAAGCTGTATGTCTGCCATTTTCTAAACAAATTCGGCCAAAAATCTTCAAATTAATGAATATTGTCCGTCTTAGGAGGGACATATAACCAAAATATCCTGTCAGCGTACACGAGGTGTCCCCCTCATCAGAGGGACATTAACATGGCAGAACGGTCGGTACATTGAGAAAATGTCCCGACATAGCAGGTGTCCCCTCGTCAGAGGGTCCGCTGAAGAGAGGGACTATTGTATTAAAATCAACATTCCTGTTTGTTTCTCACACCATTACTGTGTCATGTTGTGGTGACAGCTCTGACAAGTTATTAAAGCACAGACAGTTAGACAGTCTTATCAGCTCCCCCAACCACTCAAACAATAGCAAGCTCTAGCAGCCAGCCTAGTTGGATACAGTGGCCAGGTGCTTCAAAACCAGGCTTTCCACTGACCATAAGATGACCAGGTGATAATTAGTTTTAATTGCAAGCCAACTTCTAGGCTGGTAATAAACCTTGGGTATACAGGGACTGAGAGAGCAGAGACAAGAGAAATACTGAACAAAGGAACGTTGCAGCCCATGTGTTGTCAGGTGACATGTCCTGTACACATGCAACATGGGCACAACAAAATGCACACAAATGAATGCAAGAGTCGGATTTTGTCCCTAAGGATTATGTCTGGCTACTGTGCACACTAGATCAGTGATTTGCCTACGTTACAAGATAGTAAGAATACATCATCTAACACAATACTTGTATACACTGTATGTAAACCAGGGAATCACTAGGGAAATGCAAGCACTGCAAGGCAGAGACAAAAATATGTTATTATACTCATGTGAATGTACTCATGTGAATGTACTCATGTGAATGTACTCATGTGAATGTACTCATGTGAATGTACTCATGTGAATGTACTCATGTTAATGTACTCATGTGAATGTACTCATGTGAATGTACTCATGTGAATGTACTCATGTGAATGTACTCATGTGAATGTACTCATGTGAATGTACTCATGTGAATGTACTCATGTGAATGTACTCATGTGAATGTACTCATGTGAATGTACTCATGTGAATGTACTCATGTGAATGTACTCATGTGAATGTACTCATGTGAATGTACTCATGTGAATGTACTCATGCTTTTACTCATGTGAATGTCACTCATGTGAATGTACTCATGTAGTGTACTCATGTGAATGTACTCATGCTCATGTGTACTCATGTGAATGTACTCATGTGAATGTACATGTGAATGTACTCATGTGAATGTACTCATGAATGTACTCATGTGAATGTACTCATGCTCATGTGAATGTACTCTATGTGTGAATGTACTCATGTGTGAAATGTACTCATGTGAATGTACGTGAATGTACTCATGTGAATGTACTCATGTGAATGTACTCATGTGAATGTACTCATGTGAATGTACTCATGTGAATGTACTCATGTGAATGTACTCATGTGAGATGTACTCATGCTCACTCATGAATGTACTCATGTGAATGTACTCATGTGAATGTACTCATGTGAATGTACTCATGTGAATGTACTCATGTGAATGTACTCATGTGAATGTACTCATGTGAATGTACTCATGTGAATGTACTCATGTGAATGTACTCATGTGAATGTACTCATGTGAATGTACTCATGTGAATGTACTCATGTGAATGTACTCATGTGAATGTACTCATGTGAATGTACTCATGTGAATGTACTCATGTGAATGTACTCATACTTTTACTCAGATTGCACTTAGGTGGGTACAGGAAGATGTTGACAACATATTCTACAAAACAGTCACACTTTCCTATCAGTGACGTATTCCTTGTTCGTTGCCATTTCTGCCGGGCAGAAACTGTTTCTACCCAGCAGAAATACATTTCTCCCAATTTCTTCCCTGGGCACGGCAGAAATACGGGTCAAATACCTTTCTGCCCAGCAGAAAACCAACCCTGATATTCTGTAAAAAAAAAGATGCATATGCCTATCAATGGCATGCAGTCCCTTTTGTTGCCATTTCTGCTTGGTTGAAATACTCTCATCCCTGTCTTCACCCACGCCATTGCAGAAGTACCCTTTTGTCTGGCAGAAAATCAACTCAACGTATATGTATGGATGGCTGGCTGGTGTAACGTTTAAATGAGCCTGACAGATTCCTGCAATATTTTGTTTGTCAGGCACCGAACCAGAGTAAAGACGGTGTTATATTTCCATTGAGGATGAGGTGAGAATTACGCTTATATGTATAAATATGTAACAATATACGTTATGCATCACCGGTAACTATTATTCAATTATTACACCACATTTCCGGCTATTTCATTTGTTATTTAGGAGGGAATTCTGGACGTATGCATAGTAATATGTTTACTAATGATGTGTATCCACGGTAACATGTTTTCTAATGATGTGTAACCATGGCTACAGGTGTCCCCAGTGGACAACAGATGAAACGATTGCAGCGCGAAATGTCAACAACGAAATACATTTCTACGAGAACAACAATTACGGTTAGTGTTGATCGACTAATCCTCTCCTCATTTGCTCTTACAAGAGCAAGAATTGTGGTCAATGGTTATGTCTCTTGTTTAGCATGTGTAAACAAAAATAATAATAAGAAGAACACTTATATAGCGCCATGAATCTAGATTAATCCAATTGCAGGTGCTGAAAATGCATAATTCTGTATATGCAGAACATTTATATAACTTATGTAAATGATAACAAATAAATTAAAATAGACAATTAATAAAATAAAAAATAAGTTATATGAAGATAATTAATAAAGATATACTGATAATAAATGAGTAGAAATTGTGTAAAATTGACATAAAAACATGTACAAGATAATTATAAAAATAATGTTAAAAGGCAAAGTTAAATGAAGTAAGTGGTGGTGAAACCCAGAAAAGATGAGTTTTCACAAATCTGTTTAAAGTCGCAATGCAAGTGATTGTCTTTATCTAGCTTGGAAGTGCATTCCACATTTGTGGAGCAGAAACCACAAAAGTTCTGTAGCCGTATCGGGTGTGAGATGGTGGCACATACAAGTCATTGTTTGTAGTTGAACGCAACACTCGGGTAGCTCTTTGTTTGTGGAGTAGGTTGGTGATGTAGGCTGGTGCCAGTCCGTGTTGAGCACAAAACGTCAGTAGCAGAATTTCTAAACAACTAACGTTTTTGGGCTAAACTGATCCTTTCTCTACCCATTTACAATACCCGATATTTTAATAATATGAACATTTGTAAATAAATGTGGATGAATCTATCCAGAGGCACTTAAAATGCATTGTGTCTGGGTGTTTCAGATGTGATTGTTCAGAAGTTACATGTGCAGAAAGTTTCCCACTTCCGTCTACCCCCCAAGGGGCGATCACCCTACCACGTCGCCATCTATGTGCCGGGCTCCAAGGTAAAGGCTCAGTCCTGTGTCAATGTGTTCGCCGTACATTTAGATGCAAACATACTGCTGCAATATATAATCTGATAAGGTCACCTTTGAGACGTGACCAGATTAACATGGATATAGAGGTGGCCATAGTTTATTATTTTGGAAATAACATAATTTGGGACCGTCTTAGGGTGACCATATTTGCAAGGTGGTGAGGTTTGACTGTAAAATATTTTGATACAAAAATGTTTAAATGCATTTATTATAATTTGTTTATTACAGATGCATTGTTAAAATGTCATTACATATTATATATGTTAAGTGGATTTTTCTATGACAACATTATAGAACAAATATTACTGGCATATTAAAACTTCAGGTTATAGTTGTGTGTATGTATGTATATATGTTCGTATGTATACTTGTATGTATTTTTTTATGTATGTGTGTACATACATGTGTAAATGTATGTGTGTATATATGTTCGTATATATATACTTGTATGTATACTTGTATGTACATACATATGTAAATGTATGTGTGTATGTATGTACGTATGCATGTATGTGTGTGTGTGTACAGGCCTGTATATGTGTCTGCAAGTATAGCACCAGATAACAAAATTATTCATACAGTGGTACATAAATATTTATTACAATACAGAAGACAACCTACTCTTTACCTAATTTATGTAATAAATTGCATGTGGTTTAAATTTCTTTGGACGATTGTGTAACTGAACCCAGTTGGGTGGTTTATCAATCTGCCATTTTATTTACTGGTGTACAATCTCTTTCAACCCAAAAGTCAGTTCTCACCTATATTCTCCCGTCTACTTTCAGGGCCAGCCGAGCTACGTACGGATATTCCGCTATCCCAACTTTGGAGGTCCCCAATCGGCCCTTGCTAACAAGAGTTTCTACAAAGCTGACAAGTCCGATCTCATCTGGAATGACAAGGGTAGGAAGCCATGTTGCGAATAGAGTCTCTGATTCTGTCACACAACTGTCATGTTGTCTATGCATCCTCGCAAGCCAGGTATGGTGACCATACACTATCCCTGGCAGTTAGCCTAGACAAAGTGTGGAAGTTCGCTGAATTGTACAGCTCTGTTTTGTCTTATAAGTATCCGTTCTCTGATGTTCTTGCTGTGGGAACCATAAAAATGTAATGATGCACAAACGCCCTCGCCTCACATCAAAGAGCGGTTATGGGAAACGGCAATATAATTACCCATTCAACCATTCCCATGAGCAACTGAGCTGTAGCATGTATTCAAATAATTACTTCTTTCCAAACGTTACATGTAACATGAGCCACAGTTGGCTGAAATGAAAATTAACCGAACAAAATGATATTATTAGCATAGCTTAGCTTCAGTGCTTCGCAAGGAGATCTGCCGAGACTGATGTAATCAGCAGCGCCCCCTGGTGTGCGAGGATGTGTGTATGACTACCTATCCAATACTTTTGCTTAAAGTGCATATGACTTTGTTTGTCACATGTTCTAAAATCAACACTAGCCAAATACAGTGCCATCAGTTAACAGGGATGTCACAATGTGGTATAAATTTTAATGAGATACACCGGCTCAAAACGTCGTAGAAAAAACCTTTAGTCTCTGTTTGTACAACATTTTGGAAATGGTTTTTCATGTTTTGTCCTGAAACTCTTCAAATGAAAATTGCATATTAAATAAAATACACACTGTATTTGCTCTATTAAGGATATAGTACGGTTGACAATTATTTGAGATGCAAAAATATATCAAATGTTGTGTTCTATCTAGTGTACACCCATTTATTTTGGTTCCCAAAACGACTTCAATGTCTCACGCTAGATGGCGATATTTTAATTCATCGGGTAACATCATGAAACAGTAACATGGCATCCTATATTGGATGGATTAAACCATTGAGGTTGGCCTTGGAGATCATACTCACACAGTCAGACGCTGCTAAAAAGGGTGGTGTATGCTAATTAGGGCATTTACCCTTAATTGAACAGATACAGTAATTGTGTGGTTGTTGTTTTCTCAGGTACGTCCCTGCTTATACTGACAGTGACCGACTCGTCAGCCGAGTCTTACTACGGAGATCAGGGGCTCTACTATGCTGACGTCAAGGGGGAAACATGTCTTGTGCCAAGAGGTAGGACGCGAGGGGGTCACTCTGACATTTACCTGGGGGTGTCACGTCGACATTGATCCGGGGATATCACTCCAATAGTGATGTTAAGGTGTCACTCCGACTTTGACTTGAGGGTGTCACTCCAACAATTACTTGATAGGGTCACTCCCATCTTTAAGGATGTTACTCCTACATTGCCTCAGGGGTGTCACACCCAAAAAAAATTGACCTAAGAGGTGTCACACCCAACACTGACCTGAATGAATAGTCTTAATTAGGGTGTCACTCCGATGGTGACTTGTGGGGTCACTTATAATATTTACCTGAGTGGTCACTGTGACGCTTATATTGAGGATGTCACTGACATTGCTTGAGGGGTGTCACATCCAAAAGAGACAGACCTGGGGGTGTCACACCCAACACTGATCTGAACATGTGAATGAGTAGTGTGGTAATTTCTATATGCTTCCCAGTCAAAATGATACTGAACAAACAGGTCTGCTAGGGGGGTGATGTGTAATGTGCTTAGTAGACTGTGTACCTGACAATGTGTGTTGAGAGTGACTGTGTTGTGCAGACTGAGAGGGTCACTCAGCCAAAATGTGGATGTGTACTGAACAATGTGTGTTGAGTGTGACTGTGTTGTGCCTTCTATCTAATGTGTATCTAGTCACCTTGTAGATGTGTACCTGACAATGTGTGTTGAGAGTGACTGTTTTGTGCCTTCTATCTAATGTGTATCTAGTCACCTTGTAGATGTGTACCTGACAATGTGTGTTGAGTGTGACTGTGTTGTGCCTTCTATCTAATGTGTATCTAGTCACCTTGTAGATGTGTACCTGACAATGTGTGTTCAGAGTGACTGTGTTGGGCCTTCTATCTAATGTGTATCTAGTCACCTTGTGGATGTGTACTGAACAATGTGTGTTGAGTGTGACTGTGTTGTGCCTTCTATCTAATGTGTATCTAGTCACCTTGTAGATGTGTACCTGACAATGTGTGTTGAGTGTGACTATGTTGTGCCTTCTATCTAATGTGTATCTAGTCACCTTGTAGATGTGTACCTGACAATGTGTGTTGCAGCCAAGAATGGGCCGGTGTACTCGGTCGAGTGGAACCCAAACTGTACCGAGTTCTGCCTTGTCTACGGCTGTATCCTTTTATTGTTCAATACAGGGAGCATACATTGACACAACTATATGTACAGGGAGCATGCATGGACACAAACGTCTCTATATCGGCAGCACACATTGATATAGCCTATTCAGGGAGCATAAGTAATGCACGCAGGAAGAATGTGTTTCCTGAGAGCGTAAATTCTAATGTTCTATATGTTTATTATGTAACATTTTAAAACATGTACATATAAAAACCAAATCCTCTCAGATACATACATATTGCAAACATGACTATTCACATATATATCTAGAACGGGAAAAACATTGAATACTGTCTATATAGGGAGCATACATTGTAGTAGAAGTAGTAGTAGTAAAAGCTTTATTTAATGATGGTGATCATGTCACGTTATATCGTGATTTTGAATGGGCAAAACACACGCACACACACACACACACACACACACACACTGCATTCTTAAATCAACATTACACAGCTTTTATAAAATATATAATTCAACAATAAAATTATAAATAATATTAAATTAATTAAATAAATAAATTATTAATATGAGACTACAAATAAAACAATATAATGAATCAGTTTACCAGTTCTAGAAAGATTGAAGTCAATAATAATAGTAAATAAGATAAAGATGAATGAATTAAAACAATTCACCGTTTAAAAGTAAACAGCCATTCGGGCATATCAATTGAAAAGTGCAAACAATTGTATACATCCTTCTTGAGAAATTCTAAAAAGACTTACAGGTCTCTACACTATTATATACATTGACAGTACTGTCATTGCAAACGATCCAAACATAGCTATTCACAGATATCTCAAGAATATATTTTGCACACCTGTTGCTATGGAAACAACCTTCCTTAACCTGTGACCCCAGTCATGCCCGCCAAGGCGACACTTTATAATCTGAAGTGTGAGCCAATCTTTGACTTTGGCACAGGTCCCCGGAACGTCGCCTATTTCAACCCGCAGGGAAACATCCTGTGTTTGGCTGGTTTCGGCAATCTCCATGGAAACATGGAGCTTTGGGATTTAAAGGCGAAGAAACTAATCAGCAACCCCAATGCGTCCGATTCTACCTACTTTGAATGGTGCCCTGATGGTGTGCACATGCTCACTGCGACAACCGCCCCTCGACTGCGCGTCAATAACGGGTGAGCACCACACTTTGCCCTGCCTCTACATCACCTTTGTGCTCCTGGTGGATCTACAAATATGCCAGTTTCTGTTTCGTTGAAATCCGTGTATATTTTACTTGAAATTCCGTATATATGTTTAAAAACTTCCCAATATTATTTTGCACTTGTTCTTCCCTCTAGTACAACACGCATAATCACTATAAATGTATATATCAATAGGCTAATTTTGGTTCATTGTGAGTATCTCAGGAGCAGACATTAACATTCATCTTTCTGTGTTCATTGACTTTGTTGGACCACTGGCTGTTCAGAAAGAAAATGCTTGCACGAACGCACGCACACGCATGCACACATACACATACACACAAACAAATACAAACAAATGCAAACACACACACACATGCAAGCACACACACTCACACACATACACACACACACTCAACTCGCAAACACACTCACACAAACACATGCACAAAGACTCATACACACACACATACACACACACACACTCACACACACACACACACACACACTCAAACACCAGCTCGGTTACAGTGAGATTTAATATGCCCCAAGTTCAGTTGTGATGAGGTGACGGGTGATGACGTGAGTGGTGATGACATGGGGGTGATGACGTGAGGGTGATGACATGAGGGTGATGACATGGGGGTGATGACGTGAGGTGATGATGTGAGTGGTGATGACATGGGGGTGATGACATGAGGTGATGATGTGAGGGTGATGACATGAGGGGTGATGACATGGGGGTGACGACGTGAGGTGATGATGTGAGGGCGATGACATGGGGGTGATGACGTGAGGTGATGACGTGAGGGTGATGACATGAGGGGTGATAACAGGTGATGATGTGAGGGGTGTTGTAGGTACCGGGTTTGGCACTACACAGGGGGTGTGGTCCATGAGCAGAGCACCCCATCAGGGCAGGAGTTGTGGCAGGCAATGTGGCAGAGGGCCGGGGAGGACATTTACCCTCCGCCTGCCATCTCATACCGCCCTGTTGTACCCACGCAACAAGTCTCGCAAGATGGTGAGTTTACCCTTCAATACCCTAGCAAAAGGGTGGCTAATTTATCCTACATTCCCCTATGAACAGGAGGGTTGATTTATTCCACATTACACTATCAACAGGGTGGGTTAATTTACCATTGTTGGGTTAGTTTATCCTACATTACTTTATCAACAAGAGGGTTAATTTATCCTATATTACCCTATCAACAGGAGGGTTGTTTTATTTGACATTACACTATTAATAGGGTGGTTAGTTTAACCTACATTACACTATCAATAGGAGTTATTATCCAATGCGAGGTTTAGTGTATTCCACACTAGCATGTATTATGAGCGCTAGTTCACCCTAACATTATATATTGAGTCTGCCGTACTTTATCCTACATTTTATTATTGTGTCTGAAATTAAACACACAAAATCTGACCACTTAATATATTACTATATATATTTATTTAATTACCGGTATGTTTATTTATCTCTGTATTTTAATTATTTATTGTAGTATATATTGCTACATTGTGACTTGTTTTGTGTTATCTTTATTTTAAAATAATAACTGTCAGTGTAAGTGTGTTAATCTGTTTATTTGTTTATTTACCAATTGCAGACCATTTTTTTATTTTGTGAAGTGCAACAACCTTCAATATGACGCTAAATATAATTATAAAAATAAAGTATACTATCCTGAACTGCTGTCTGTCAACTTTCAGCCAAGAAGGCCTATGTGCCGCCTGCCCTGAGAAATCAGCCCGGTGCATTGTCGGGCAAGCCCAAATACCGAGACGCATACGAGCCTGCGTCTAACATGAAAAAGACAGAACCAGGTGAGTTTCCACATGTGGAACACAAGCCACAGTCCACATGTGGTATTTACCAAACTTCTTGTTTGTCTTCAGCCTTAAAATCTGAATTATTGTTGATTCCGAGCCCACCGTGTGGTGCCATTGGTGTAGTCATGGAACCCACTAGGGTTGATAGAGACTAACTTTGGCAGTAGGGTAAAACCTTCGTGTTCCTGTAAAATTGCATTATTAATATTAGAGTAGAATAATACCTCATCCTGTAAACTAACCATTTGTAATTCCAAAAGAATGTGTTTCTTTTAAAACAGTAACAACATTTCAGTGTCATCTACATTGAAACTTTCACAACAATAACCTTGAGATTTGTTTTGCAGCTTTGTCAAACGAAAGTAAAGTATTGTAATATATTACAAGGTGTCAAAAAAAAAAAAATGTAATCGATTACAATGTGTCAAAGGAGAATAAAGTATTAATAAGTTATTTCATAGTACTGTCAAAGGATGATATATTATTTTAATTGATTACAACATGTTTTCAAAGAAGACTAACATTGTAAATTATTACAATATGTTGTCAAAGGATAATAACATATTGTAATTGAATATAATGTGTTTTTTTCCAAGAGAAAATAAAATAATTGTAATTGATTATGATCTGTTGTCAAAGGAGAATAAAGTATAATTAATTACAATATGTTGTCAAAGGAGAATAAAATATGTCATTGATTATGTGTTGTCAAATGAGAATACATTATTGCAAGTGATTACAATGTTTTATCAAGGGAGAAGAAAATACTGTAATCATTTCCAATGTGTTGTCAAAGAATAAAAATTGTAATTTATTACAATGTGTAAATATTGTACTTGATTATGATACGCTGTCACATGAGAATACATTATTGTAACTGATAACATTGTAATTGATTACAACATGTCACAGAGAACATGTCGAAAGCGGCTCAGAAGAATAAAAAGAAGAGAGAAGCAAAGCAGAGAGCGAAACAAGAGGCGGAGAGTCAGGTGAATATCTCAACATTTATTCTTTCCTTATTTTCCTGCTATTTTGAAAATTTTTAACTTTTTTGTTTTTATGCTGTGTCTATTTGTTTATATGAGACTATATAAGGCATGTTTTTTGTATGGTCATGCAATTTTATATTTTCTCGTAGATGCGTTATCCCCAAAGGAAAACCAAAAATTAAAAAAGAGTAAGAGCCAGTGTCAGGCCACGTAAGATCGACTCTAGTTTAGTGGAAGAGGACATTTTCACACCTACACACACCGATGCATCAGTGAACTCTTGCTTGTTGTGGATCTGTGTCATATGAGTTTTGTGGTTGAACATCAGTGAACTCTTGCTTGTTGTGGACCTGTGTCATATGAGTTTTGTGGTTGTACATCAGTGAACTCTTGCTTGTTGTGGACCTGTGTCATATGAGTTTTGTGGTTGCACATCAGTGAACTCTTGCTTGTTGTGGACCTGTGTCATATGAGTTTTGTAGTTGTACATCAGTGAACTCTTGCTTGTTGTGGACCTGTGTCATATGAGTTTTGTAGTTGTACATCAGTGAACTCTTGCTTGTTGTGGACCTGTGTCATATGAGTTTTGTGGTTGTACGTGTCCACGTTTATCTGTGTGTTTGTGTCCACTTAGTGCTGCACTCTGGTGTTCTTCTTACACATCTCGGTGCTGTCCTCTGATATTGTTGAACTGTTGCCATCACTGTGGTGTTGTCGCTTACAGTCACAAGGGGGCGCCAGTGGTCCAGTTGCCGCGGCTCCGATCGCGTCCAGCGGAGACGCAGACGTAGACAAGAAAGTGCGTGCCGTGAGGAAGGTGAGGGTCACTTACTGGACCAATGGTGGACAGTTTGTATAGAATGTAGACGCTACACCATGTCACTTCATATCATAGCCACTAGGTGGCAACACAGGTGTTGTTGTCAACTGTCAGTCGTCAACTGTTTGATGTTAATGTCTTATTGCAAATATCTAATGTTTTGGTGTAAATGATGTAGGATTTCTGCTTACACTAAGGAAACCGATCGATTTCTTGTTGTTTTTCTTGATATTATGTGAAGTGGCAAAGTGCTTTTTCGAAATGCTAAAAGCTGCTGCTATATCATACAGGCGACAAAGTGTCCCAATGACGTATCCTGGTGTTGTCAGTTTTCAGTATAGAAGGTCACTGTTACGGATGGAAATCGATTTGAAAAAGCAGAATCGTACTTATGAGCTCATGAATGTCAGTGGAATGGGCCCAAGTTGTAGTTGTTTGCTCACTTTGTGAAACATTTATTGTAGAAACTCGACCAGATTGAGAAGTTGAAGTCACAACAGGCTGAGGGGAAGACACTAGAACTCAACCAGGTTAGTGATGTTGTGAACACTAATTCAGGTTTTGACGAGACACTAGAACTTGACCAAGTTCTGATGTTGTGAACACTAATTCAGGTTTTGACGAGCCATTAGAACCCGACCAAGTTAGTGATGTTGTGAACACTAATTCAGGTTTTGACGAGCCATTAGAACCCGACCAGGTTAGTGATGTTGTGAACACTAATTCAGATTTCGACGAGACAAAAGAACTCGACCAAATTAGGTACATAGTAACTTGTTTTCTATAGAACAGTTCTGAAGTAAGTTACATAATAAACTTGTATAATGCCTACCAGTATATCCTCAGGAATCTGAGCACACGGGTGCAACATACAAGAATTATTAGGTAAAATCGTGAACAGGGATGCACTAGAGTCATCATTTCGGCAAGGGACTGCCTAAGGGTTAAGGTGGGAATGTAACTTCAAACAAGTCCTGACTTTTTTTTATGAAAGATGGTCCATTGTTTGAGGGATCTGTGTTGTTTAGTTGCAGAAACTGGAGAAAGAGGGAGCTTTATTGGAGGAACTGGCTGCTCTACAAGTCACCTAGACATCTAGACACCCACGTCACCCAGACACCTACATCACCCGGACACCCGTATCACACAGGCACCTGCGTCACCCTAACATCCACATCACCCAAACACCCACGTCACACGAACACCTAGATACCCACGTCACCCAGATACCCACCACATAGACATCTATGTCATCCAAATGCCTATGTCACCCAGACACCAACATCACCCAGGACACCCACGTCATCATACACACGCTTTGATGTCACCATCTTATAAATTGATGTCACCAGGTCACTCAGTGTCATTTTACACCTTGATGTCAGCAAATAATAGACACAGCCTGCATGGACACAAAGTGTCCTGTGCAAAGGTTACACCTTGTGTCATTATGTATAAACATTTTGTCACTCTTGTCATATGTCACCACTGGATATAATGTCATATGTCAACTCAGTTCGTTCAGTCACTTTTCACAGTTGTCTAATAATGTCACTATTACTCTGGGTGTGTAAATTTTGGTCATGATGTCATATGTCACTAGTGTCACCTGCCACAGTAACGTATAATCACCGCCAGATCCTGTGTTCCTTATAGCTGATGATGTCATCAAATGTCACAATTATATGGAATGTCACATTACCTCTGATCGTATTGATACAAATGTCCATTGCAACACAGACATTATGAATAGTTGTCATTTGTATGTCACAGGTTGGCAATTATTACATTCTTAACTAAGGAAGAAGACTAGATAACTGTCTGTGCTGTTGTATAATTTGAAATTGTTTTATTATTGCCTCTACAAATGGCATTATATATTCTTGTGAATTATATTAATTGTCCATGCCCTGAGTAAGTGGCAGTATATTTCTGTTGACTATGTTATTATGAAACTGGGATTATAAATGGTCTGGACTGCCTTGTGACATGTAAATCATGATATTTGTCCTGTTGAATCGAGTTCTACTATTAAATTGTTTTGTTAAAACAACATGTCTTTTCTGTTGCCTGTAGACAGGTTCTGTCATGTTTAGTTTATTGAAGGAGTTATAGTTGAAAGCTTAGGGCTGATCTGAGTCTCGGTGCATGCGCTACATATGTAATTTAATGGTGCAAGTTGAACAATTTAACAATAAGAAAACTGTTTGTGCAGTTAAAGAAAAGAACAAACAGCAGCACGAATCACAACAATACTATTCTCATGAATGTACACATTACGACTGCAACAGTTGATGTCATCAAACATTTTGGCCCACCGACAGCTGTATGCCTTCCATCACGTATGGAATGTCCCACCAACAGCTGTATGCCTTCCATCACGTATGGAAAGTTCCACCGACAGCTGTATGCCTTCCATCACGTATGGAAAGTTCCACCGACAGCTGTATGCTTTCCATCACGTATGGAATGTCCCACCGACAGCTGTATGCTTTCCATCACGTATGGAATGTTCCACCGACAGCTGTATGCCTTCTATCACGTATGGAATGTTCCACCAACAGCTGTATGCCTTCCATCACGTATGGAATGTTCCACTGACAGCTGTATCCCTTCCATTACGTATGGAATGTTCACTGGAAGGCATACAAAAAAGTGATGTGCAAAACAAAATATCTATTGGTAGGCGCATGATGAGGTAATATGCCCAATGAATGAAGCAAAATGCCTAATGATGGGTCTGTTGCCCTATACTAAATTAATGCATCCTCGCGCGCCTGGGGTGTTGCTGTTTACCTCAGTTTCAGTATGTAGTCACACTCCTGGCTTGCGAGGATGAATTTATGTAATAACAATAGGTCCAAATCAATATTAATTCACAAATAAATGTGTGGTACTGTTTGCCAGTAGGTGTCAATGAATTCACAATAAAGTCCATTATAAATTAGGTCAAACATAATTAACAAGTAAGAACATCAAACAGATAATTTATGACGTTGCCAGAAGGGTGCGAGGACAGAACCCCTATGGACATAACCCCAACGGACAAAACCCCAATTTTTTATTTCAAATGTGGACAAAACCCCAATGCTTATTTTAGGAGTGCCTAGACTTTCTCGGTGTATACATACATATATATTGAGCAATTTCATATTGAATTTGTTACCGAACAAATAAAACTATTGGTGTATTGTGTAAGTGTAGGAAAAAGTAAAACTATTGGTGTATTGTGTGTGTGTGGGAGAAAGTAAAACTATTGGTGTATTGTTTAGGTGTGGGAGAAAGTAAAACTATTGGTGCATTGTGTAAGTGTGGGAGAAAATAAAACTATTGGTGTATTGTGTAAGTGTGGGAGAAAGTAAAACTATTGGTGCATTGTGTAAGTGTGGGAGAAAGTAAAACTATTGGTGCATTGTGTAAGTGTGGGAGAAAGTAAAACTATTGGTGTATTGTGTAGGTGTGGGAGAAAGTAAAACTATTGGTGTAGTGTAAGTGTGGAGAAAGTAAAACTATTGGTGCATTGTGTAAGTGTGGGAGAAAGTAAAACTATTGGTGTATTGTGTAGGTGTGGGAGAAAGTAAAACTATTGGTGTATTGTGTAAGTGTGGGAGAAAGTAAAACTATTGGTGTATTGTGTAGGTGTGGGAGAAAGTAAAACTATTGGTGTATTGTGTAAGTGTGGGAGAAAGTAAAATTATTGGTGTATTGTGTAAGTGTGGGAGAAAGTAAAACTATTGGTGTATTGTGTAAGTGTGGGAGAAAGTAAAACTATTGGTGCATTGTGTAAGTGTGGGAGAAAGTAAAATTATTGGTGTATTGTGTAAGTGTGGGAGAAAGTAAAACTATTGGTGTATTGTGTGGGTATGGGAGAAAGTAAAACTATTGGTGTATTGTGTAAGTGTGGGAGAAAGTAAAACTATTGGTGTATTGTGTAAGTGTGGGAGAAAGTAAAACTATTGGTGTATTGTGTAAGTGTGGGAGAAAGTAAAACTATTGGTGTATTGTGTAAGTGTGGGAGAAAGTAAAACTATTGGTGTATTGTGTGGGTGTGGGCGAAAGTAAAACTATTGGTGTATTGTGTAAGTGTGGGAGAAAGTAAAACTATTGGTGTATTGTGTAAGTGTGGCAGAAAGTAAAACTATTGGTGTATTGTGTAGGTGTGGGAGAAAGTAAAACTATTGGTGTATTGTGTAAGTGTGGGAGAAAGTAAAACTATTGGTGCATTGTGTAAGTGTGGGAGAAAGTAAAACTATTGGTGCATTGTGTAAGTGTGGGAGAAAGTAAAATTATTGAAATGTATACAATTGCATTTGTATTTATTCGACAATAATTGAACGAATAATGTGATGGTAATAACAAAGATCGAATGTACACACGTTACATCTGTTTAAACCTAATACAGACACCATCACCTTCCAGGAATTGTTGAAGTCTTGCGTGCTTGATGCCTGTCATTGCACAGGTTCTTTTTATTGGCACAACTTACACAGCTGAACAAAACAATCAAGTTCACATTTTAGATATTTTAATTAATACTGTGTGTATTCGTTTCGTTTTTGTATATACAATATGCATATATATGTATATATGATATATGTATTTACATAATTAGGGAAACAATGAAACTACTGAGTAATACAGGAGATTATCTGGAAACCCCACTGCATTTGTTATGAAGGTTTATTTGCAGCTGCCAGAGTGACCAAGTGGACAATGCACCAAAACACAAATATTTTGGTCGCAGACTTGAATCCCACATGATGTTATTTTGGCATTTTTATTTGTGTGCCGGTAATTTTTTTTTTTTTAATATTGAAGAATATATATATTATATATATATATATATATACCTTTTTTAATTGTCCCGCATCCTAGATCTTTTCTCATCCGCATGCTAGTGTCTCTTTCCGTCGGCACATTCAATGCCTCTATATACAGTCCGATGCCAAGCAGTATGACGCCAAGCAGTGTGATTTCGGCCTCTTGTCTCCCAGTCTTCAGAGCTGATGTTGCAGGCCTTCAGGTCGCGCTAGCAGACGTCCTTGAATGTGAGTGCTGGGCGTCCCACAGGTTTCGCTCCGTGGCGAGTTGTCCATAGAGGATGACTTTCGGTAAGTGGCCATCCTCTATGCCAGGCCCAGCGAGCGGAGGCGTTTCTGGCTCAGCTGGGGTTCCTAGCACGGTCCAGTATGTTGCTGTAAGGGACACGGTCCTGCCAGGTGATATTGACGATGCGATTGAGGCACCGCATGTGGACTAAGGTGTTGAGGCGGCACTCCTGGCGCATGTAGGTGGTCCACGATTCGCTGCCGTAAAGGAGGGTGCTCAGCACACAGGCATGGTACATCACCAGAAATGGTTCGCCACCAGCTAAAATGCGTTATAACTTATTAAAGTAAAGGTTAGTCACATATCTCGCATTCGTGCGTGATTGTGTGCGTATGATTGAGGTTATCTGTCAAGCAGGGCCAAACTTGTTCTTGAAGCAAAATCACATATCATGTTCGTCTTCAAGCAAAATAACTTGTTTCTAAACTATATTTTAATAACGTACCTTCCACTTGGATACACGATCAATATCAAGTTGTTTTATTTTGCAGTCGCCCAGCCGTCGGACATGTAATCTCAATTAAGAGTCTGACGGTCTACATCAACGTTCTACATACTATGCTCGTATCTTGCGGTGCCAGTGTGGTGAATTCAGGCCTGTTAAAACAGAGTCCGCTTGAGGGTATTAAAAAGTGAACATTCCCCCATCTTCCCATGTCATGTCCGGCAGTATGCATGCAATAGTTAGAGTTAACAACTACGATGTTATAAATATACAAAATATTACGATGTTATAATGCATAAATCACCAATAAACACTTTGATATTTTATGAAGTAACTGTGCTTTCATCCTTAACAGTTTACAGGAAACAATATTGTATGGCCTCGTTGCATAACGCTTCCTTGTACGCGTGCACGCAAATTTATTTGATATTTGTGTCATCAAAGTAATAATTAATTCTCATAAAGGTGTAAGAAGAAATAGGTGCGCCAGGAGTAAAATGTAAAGCGCATACACAGGTCATTAGGACTGGATACTGCGCTTCACAAAACAAAATCTTCTAATACACCCAAAAGGTAATTCACGAAGGTGGTAATTCTAATTGCATAATAAACCCCCCAAATTTTTTTGGAAAGGAGTAAATCTGAAATCGTAAACAATTATAAGTAATTATTATCGTGGGCATATATATCCGTTCGTGTTTTGGGCCGGTTGACATGTTCGACCCCACAAAGAATCTGTAACACAACAAGTATAATATATTATGTAACCCTGGCGGGATTGTTTCGTGCAAGCGGTTGCATAGGCTATTGTTCTGCCAATCGCCAGACGCGGGTAGTGTTGCTGGAGCCACACCCAGTCGCAGTTTGCAAGGGATCATGGACGTGTCCACAAAGATATACGTACAGTTCTCTCGGCTCCGTATTAAAAGTATCAATATACACGGCCTGGTGAGTTTGTCATGTTTATATGTTATATATAATAGTGATATTATTAGAATAATGCGTAACTTAAATTGCCCCATTACTCGTCACTTTCGGCATTTCAGTTATAGTATGACGAGCGCAGCAGTGTTGTGTCGTATAATGTTAAATTGTGTTTACAGACGACTTACATATCTAGCAAGCATCTTAACTAATTATTGTGATATATAAGAATGTCGTGTGCATACGTTAGACTTCAGATAATGTGATAGTTACTAGTTAAAAGACGTAATTATATAAAACAAGTTTCTCCGACTCTTTGTCTGTACAAGTTCAGACAAATATCTATAGGGTGACTGATTATTATATGCGGTTTAAATAACACGTCTAATATTAGAACAGCCGACGCAACTTAGTATTGTAGCATTGGCTGCTTGACTACAGTGTTGCGAAGTTGTAGTCGCAAATAGCACGCTGTCTTTTGATCTGTCTCCCTGCCCCTATCTGTCTCTATGTGTCTGTGTTTTTCACCCCTTCTCCCTCTCTCCCCGAATCTCTCTCTCTCCTCTGTGTTGTCTGTTAGAATGTCAGTCTATAAGTCTGTTAAAACAAATTAGAAATAACTGATAGCTACATCTATTTGGGAACCAGTCTAAGCTATAGTGGACTGTTTAACAAAGCCATAACCAAACAAGTTAACTAAGCTAGGCGTGCAATGTTCAACCTTACAAGTAAATCAAGGAAGCTAGATTTACCGATAGACATACAGTGTGAACTGTTTGACCAGCTTGTAATGCCAATTCTGCTATGTGCTAGTGAAATATGTTTTTTTTTAATGTAGAGCATTTTGAGAGATAGCATAGAATATTCTTGAAAAGTCTACTAAAACTTAATAAGAACACCACAAATTGTATGGTGTATGGAGAAGTTGGCAGACAAAGTGTGACAACAGTTATATAAAAGAGAATGATAAACTTTGGGGTACACTTATTTGAAAGCAAACAAAGCAAGAAATCTAGTATTATGTTTAGGCTGATGAAAAACCTACACGCCACAGTTAGAACTTGAAATGAAAGGCATAAACAAACAAACGTTGCACAATGAAATTCATGTGAATGGGCTGCATTCAAATTACAGAATATTTAAAATGAAGTAGGGCTCGAGAAGTATTTAATCTACTTGAGTCCATCTGACAGAATCAATTAATGTACATTTATTTATGTCTCTCTGTCTGTCCCTTTCTCCGTCCCTCGTTCCCTTCTATATTTCTCTCCGTCCCTCTCGCCATCCTTTCCTCTTTCTCTGTCTCTCTATATGTATATCTATCTCTGTCTCCCTGTCTCCCTGTTTGTCTGTCTCTCTGTCTCTATGTCTCTCTGTCTCTCTGTCTGTCTGTCTGTCTGTCTGTCTGTCTGTCTGTATGTATGTATGTATGTATGTATGTATGTATGTATGTATGTATGTATGTCTCTCTCTCTCTCTCTCTCTCTCTCTCTCTCTCTCTCTCTCTCTCTCTCTCTCTCTATATATATATATATCTATCTCTCTCTCTCTCTCTCTCTCTCTCTCTCTCTCTCTCTCTCTCTCTCTCTCTCTCTCTCTCTCTCTCTCTCTCTCTCTCTCTCTCTCTCTCGCATCCACTGTTAATTGGGTGCGGTCATGGATCTTTGCACATTTCACACGAATGGCAAGGCTATTATTAAACTTCGTCCATGCACAAACAATGTCATGGTGTATTACCTCAGAGACAATGCAATGATTCAACTACCGATGAACATGCTAGGTATCACGTGCGAGCCAACAATGGAATCTTCTTAATATAACTACCTCTGTCGAGTTCCACCTGACAGGTGTTATACCCGTGTGACTGATAAGCGTAAAACGACCAATGGGAATGCAGTGATTAAAATATAGGTGACACGACGGGTTTTAGTATAACAGCGACTTAACTGGTGGATGGTTGATTTGCGTGGATGCAGTCACATTCTATGTATGTAACAAACAATATTCGCTTGACGCACGATATGGTGCTTCGTGCAACAAGTGATTGCAACTGTGGAACAAACTATAGGACTTGAAAACAAATGCCGGAAAAGACGGCGTAAATGGGTAGCCATTGCAAGATGGCTGCAACAACGCCAACCGAAGGAAGGTAGGTACTTTGGATGTTTAGAACGGCAAGTAGTTGTAGACTGTTTTATATATACCTTTGGATACAACAAGACAATTCGTTATTGTTTACTAGTCTGTTCACGGCGGCAGGCACGCGCGCTCAAGAAAAGAACATGGTTATTGTGTTTAAACGTTACTTTAGTATCATATCGTAATGTAGACACATACATAGACAGACACGTACATACGCACTTGCGTGGTGTGTTCAAAGTACATCTTTCCAATCAAAATGCAAATAAGCACACGCTTGTACTTGGCAAATTATAGCTAGAATATTTGACTGTGATCAAAGTATTAGAAACAAATGTATGGTCACTTAAGGCGCACAACATAAATGCACTCATTGAAACTTTTATTAACGCAACTCACCACAGCAGAGTAAACATAAGTTCTCACACCATCTCTCCACGTTTTTTTTAATTCACCATTAATACCGCTCTGTGTATTGTATTTGAACCGTTGTTAGTGTAACACATACACAATAAATATGATTTGATTTTTGGAAGTTTCCCGACTGTGCTGCCATATTGGATTCGCCCCCTATCGTCGTCAACCAAAACTATCCATGAACTTGCATACATCAGAATACATATAATAGATTAGTAATATTATTTATGCCGTATATACCTACGTTTACTTCATCATATCATGTAACATAACATATGACCAAAGTTTTAATACCATTCTAACAAATAAATAACTTCACTAGGTGTAGATATGCAAGATTAATTAAAGTTGACGTTCACACCACATATTTCGCCTGACTGTGTTTGGCTGGTTATAAAAGCAGGTAAATGTTCTATGTTAATTGCAGCTTGACGTGCTCAATATATAGGGTTATATCACGTGGCATGGATGACCACACCGGTTATGGGAACGCCGGGAAGGCTCGGGGGCCGATATATCCCTCCCCTGCAGAGTGCTACCACACGGTGTGGGTCAACTGTGAGAGATCAGGATTGTGACACTACTCTCCAGAGTAGGGTTGTAAGGAGCTCCCAAAGTGAGATCCCGAGCCAATCATTGGTGCAGTTAGCTCTGTATCATAGGCAGTAACGGCTCCAGTGTCTCCCACTTCCCGATTCTCTCTTTTTGTCTTGCAAAAATGAACTTCAATGTTGCTGAGCGATTTTCAAGACCTGAAAAGTAAAGTGAATAATATCTTACAGGTCCTCTTCTGGCTTGATTAGGCAATACTGCCTCTGCCTCTTACATGCCAGCTCCAGCGTTTGACATTTGCTCGGAGTGTGTGCATGCGTCTGAGTCTGACACAATCTAAGATAGGAGTGGTGCAGTGTATTAAGTTTTCATAGGGTGGTTTTGCGATACTTATCTATTTTTGCGTCAAACGACTGCACTGGTGAAGCGTCAACCACAGACTGTGGGAAAGTGTTTCATACGCATGTGCGTCGGTATATAAATGAGTTATTTCTAATATTTAGTCAGCATATTTCATAATTTTAGGTGGTGCCCTCTCGTATGTGTTTCGTTATCCCTCAATGTAACAGAATTGGATGAGACGTACTGCTGGATCATATTTCCCTGTTAGTTATGTTAGTATCTTATACATTTCAATCATATCTCCTCTGAGGCGACAGTATGATAGAGTTGATAATTTCAGTCTCCGTAAACGTTCTTTGTATTCAAGGTGTTTGAAACCAGGAATTAATTTGGTTGTTCTGCGCTGAAGATTTTCAAGAGCTGTACTATGTTTCATTAACAAAGGACTCCATACCTGATTAGCGTATTCAGTATGTGGAAGGACGAGATACTTTAAAGTTGTAGAAAAACACTTTTCATCCATGTGATCGAAAGTAGGTCGGATTATATCCCCATCATCGAATTGGCTTTATTAATTTTTTTCTGACATATATGCCTCAAAATAAAGCGATGAATCGAAAGTGACTCCAATATCTTTCACCTTGTCCATACTTGTAAGTGTTGCCTGGTTGCTTCCCAGTGAATAGCTTGTATTTCTTATGGCTACATTTGTCAGGCTGGAATTACAAAAGTGATGTATCTGTCCAGCAATCGGCAGAAATAAGATCTTGTTGCAGTTTTGTGCAGTCCTCTTTGGTATAAATAGGATTGAACAGCTTCATACCATCAACAAACAAGAAAATATGAGAGCTCTTTATATCATCATTGGAACTTCATTATTAAGGTCACCATTGGGACTGGATAAAAGTAACTTGAATAGCGAGATGACCATGTTAGTAGGACTAATTTCCTACATTTTACACTATATATGGAACTAATTTTGGACTATTCTAGGGTGACCTTATTTGCAATGTGGCTATAGTAACGATGTGACCGTAAACAGAGGTTCAACTGTAACTATTTGTGACATGTGTGGATGTAGATTCTAATTCGTTTAGGCTATATTTTACCATTGTAACTGCCGATCACTAACATTGTGTACACCGTTTCGAAAGATGTGTATGTCGAAATCCGGAGTGTCTGTTTAAATAATAATGTAGTTCCAACCTAACTGAAATCCAGATATGTTATCAAGTTAGGCAAACAATTATTGCAAGAATATCCTCTTCCTAGACATTACCGAAGTTGGTGTCTAGCAGTATGCTTAGAATGACTTCTTCCTTATGTGTTGTCTCCAGACCTGCACTGGTCCTATTTCTATATTTGATTGTAGAGGCATGTTTATTGTGCTTAGCTCTCCTGCTGACATCAACAAGTGTCTTGGCTCTCACTCCCAGGAGGGCACTTTTCACTCCTCTGGAGGAGATGGCAATGCAGGTTATTTCATCAGTCACCTGCACAATGTAACATCGTTCTACTTCCTCAGCAGATAACATAAAGGGTGGTCTGGTAAGATTGCCTTAAGTATGCCTTTCCTGGGGATGTAGAAAGTTGACTGATATGCACAGTGGACAAGGACACATATCACACTCATGCACGCACGCACGCGTGCACACACACACACACACATATGGTGTCATTTCAGAAGCTATGGTTGAGTAGTGGTGGAATTATGAGAGCTACCCATCGGCCAGTTTGAAATGGCCAGAGGTCAGACTATTTAATATAGGAAATTGTATCACAGAGAAGACAGAGAGTTGACAGGCATTTATACAGATGCAGACATACTATGTCATTTGTTTGTTTAAAAACTGTTGAACTGTGTTGTTTATGACAATATTGTTTCAGTGTTGTGTGTGGCAGGTTCGATCCCTGCTGGTGCTCAGTATCCAAACACTACTGGTTGTGCACACACACTTATTCCATTCAATAACTTCAGCCGTTTACAATAATTTCACCTAAACTAAGTCAATTCCACTTAAACAACTATCGGAAATAGCACTGCAAATCGGCATGCCACATATAACATGGCAATAACAGCTAGGTAGAAAGAAACTTCAGAAGGCTAAGCAATGACTCAGTCATGGAAACATGGGTGGAAGACAAATAATCCAAGTGGGATGAAAATGTACGAATTTGTACAGAAGTAGAGTTTTAAATTCACAGAGAAAACCCATCAACAAGGGAGTATTTCAACGTGATGAGGGCATGAACACAACACTATCATATGAACACCTGCCATAACAAGGTAAAATTGTTGTAACCATCTATGTATACGCATGCTGAATGTGTTAAGAAGTCAACAAGAGGTGCGGCTTTTTATTTTTAGTATGCTGACTACTGACTGTCAAAGAGGTTATTCTGAACAATCAACAACTTAAGATGTGTAGCGAGTGTATTTCTTACTAGCCCGGTAGACAAACTCATCTGACTTAACACAAATCATAATTTTCAACTATTGCGCTGGAACGCGAATAATTGTATTTAACCAATACACAATAAAGTATAGCTTCACCTATTTAAAAATGCACGTTCTGATGAGACATTGTGTAATATTGTGTGGCTGTAAGGTTGCCGAAATACCGTGGTTGCTAATTGTATGTTTGTAGATCTCACTCTCAGAAAGGGGAGTCTTATCATTGATGATGCTCGATGAGGCAAGAATGTGTGAAGGGCCTTAAATTTATTATCAATTATTATGTCAATTTTTTGTTCCTTATAGTTGTAAACTACAGTTAGTGTTTCCTGGAGTCAGTATTGTGTAGATTATATGGTACTTGACTGTTTGACACCTAGAATTTAATTCAAATTCCACAAGAGGACAATAATTTTTTCTAATCTTCTATTTGCAGTTCATGTTTAATACAGGTTTGTTAATTTACTAACTTAATTATTTTCGTTATAAATTATGGAATTTTGCACATCAGATCAGATAAATATAATGTATTAATTGAGTGAAAACCAGATTGTAAATGTCACACTTTAACAGTTTATTCTGAAAAATATCTTGGGCACACCCACACCCCTCGGTGCCTCGTTTATTATATTAATATAAACACATTCAAAACAACTGCACACACGGCGAAGGGTTTTAAGTAAATAATTCAATTATATTAACAATATACTATCACTGCGTGTTGGTTTTTATGAATACAATTGGGTGTAAATTAGGCTTGATCGGACAACAAAATGGGACCAATCTCCACAGGCCACATGAGTCCCACTTTGTTTGAAAAAGCACCCCCAAAACGACCTGGTCATGGGCCTGCTGGGGATACTAATGTGGTGTTTGTATATAAGATGATAGAATGTAAAACGAAACGAAACCGTCTTAAAAAATAAAATGAGCCACCACGCAAACATGTGGGGCCTTCTGCATTGTGAAAAAATATAACCCCACATAAAATTTTGGCGCCCCCTGGAGTCTGAATTGGTAAAAAGTGAACCTCCCATTGTGAAAAACTGGCTACGGGCCTGCCACCCCTGCTCACCGAGGTTGCTGGCGGGATATGCTGATTCAAAATACGCATAGGGAAAAACATCATGTTTACTACGCTGCAATGGAGTACCAATAATGATCAAGTCAGTTTTATTTGCATTTAATTTCAATTTGCTGTCAGTGATCAGTGGAATATACCATGGCGGCAATCACTATAATACACATCACGCAGAAATTGCCGATGATAATGTCGAATTGCGTACATAAATAACCCAACAAAACAAAACTATACATCAATATACACACAACAAATATATGGCTAACATCACTCAAACACGCCGAGATCACTGGAAATACAGGACGAGTTCGCTGCCGCACATAAATAACCCAACAAAACAAAAGGCGTTATAAAAACAGAGATCGCTGTCGAAAACAACCATGCAACATATTTAACATTATGTAGCAGTTATCACAATACATAATACAATGTAATTATGTTGCACAAAGAAACTAAAACAGGCCGGGATCACTGGCTATACAGGCCGAGTTCAGGGCTCAGCACACTGTCAGTTTTCCCAATGGCGACCATGTTAATGTTTTGTGTGATTATAAGAAAACGTGACCTATAAAGTTTCTTAAACTTCCCACCTGCTGTTATTATCATCTCATTGACATGCTGTTCGATTTTAGTCAAAATCTAATATCTCTAGCTCTTGCAAAATGCCTGTATGTATGACATCCGTCAATATTTACAAATGCATGCAGGCAGTAATCCGGCTAAAGTGTCAACTAGCCAAATTGCTGCCAGATACCCTTCCGCTTAGTAAAATCAGCTAAAAAGACACCATTTTACTGTCAACAGCTGCTACAATCACATCTAGAAATCTGACTACTCAAATGCACTTATGTCAGAGCAAGTGAACATTGTCAAAAATTATTTCTCAAAAATATAATGCACTTTTTTTCGTATGTAATCAAGCAGGAAGTTCAACAGTGTGCTGACCCCTTCACTGCTGCACAGGCCGAATTCACTAGCCGACTTCATGTCGCTATCGATTCGTGTGTTACTTCCGCTCGGTACCCCCTCATCCCCAGTGTATATATGATGACATGTGTTACAGAATTGTTCATGCAGCCCTTTCTCTGTTTGTATAAAGTTACACCAACTATTGCGTAGGTTGGTAATGGGCAATCCAAATGTATTAATTCACAGGGATTGCCACTGTGCATAGACAATCTATACTGTGTATTTCGCATCCTGTGCACAGACAGATACATAAAGATTACTGATCTATGTACCGCATATGCTGTGTACTACAATTTGTATATATATATAATAATTTTCCATTCTAGCTAGTTAGTGACTAAAAAAACCCTTGAATGCTGTTAGACATATTTACAGCACACGAACAGCTCGAACCCCCACCCCTTGACAACATTCATGGAACATGTCTATCTAGTGATTTGATATTGACCATGCTAAATTGCAGCTATTATATGAAAAACAATACATGTACACCAGAGACACACTGGGAGGGTGGGAGGGAATCAAAATTTTGGTGATATCTGAAGGCGAAGTGTTCTGTACGGCAATGCGAATCGAACTGAACGAGAACCACGATTCTCTGTTCCTACTGCAAACATTTTCCCGCGCACGCGCTGCTGGCCAATCGCGTGCCGCTCGGGTGACGCGGTTTAATTAGCATTCTGGGCCAGCTTAATTAAGCGCTAGGGCGATTTAAAGGGGTGTGCATTTTTAGAGGGGAAACAGGTTGTTTTTACAACCTAGCTTATACGCTAGGTGCTCGCTACGTTGTTACACAAAAAAGCTTTTCATCCTGAAGGCCAAAAATTCATTTCTGGTCAGCAACATACACCCGAATAGGCCGAGATCACTGCCGCACAGGCCGAGGTCACCGAAACAGGCCGAGATCACTGCCGCACAGGCCGAGGTCACCGAAACAGGCCGAGATCACTCGGGCCGAGATCACTGTGAACCGTATAAAACGTGTTGATGCCACTCTCCGGAGTAGAGTGGCGCACACAATAATTAAGTGTTGTGGCTCGATACTGAGAACGAACCAGAGGTGTTCGTTACATGTACGCACCTGCTTTCCCTCTCGAGGGAATCTCATTAGTTGTCAAAGTCCCTAAAACGTTACCCATTTAGCATTGGTTCAAAACCCCTCCCGCATGTCGTGACTCCCTCCCTCCCCTTCGCCCTCCCTACAGATAACAAATACAGATGAGGGGATACAAACTCAGCCACGTGTAGAACAGCTTGCTTGTCACACCATCTGGCGAGCAGAGTAAGAACCAACATCCCGTAATTCTGTTCCTGAAGAAATGTACCAAAACTGGCTGAAATTAAGTTACCATAATCACTATGTATTCGGTCACTAATAATAATTTACGTTCTCTGCCGTCGAAAGCATACGGTAAAAACAGATTATTCTTGGCACCTAACAATAATAGGTGTCGAAAAAATACATTTGAGAAAAAATATTACTATTTTTACACTTTTAGGGCGTCAAAAACATACAGTTCCTGAAAAAACGCAGTCATTACAGTAATAGGTGCTATTCTAAAATTGAAAAACGAATTTCTTTTAAGATCATCTCAGAACGTTGATGTCAAATATCAACAAAAATTACTTACATCTGGGCAACGTCCCCCACCCCCTCAGATGAAACTTTTAAAACATTGATCTAATATCAATATATTAACGGTATTGGTCTGAAGCATAAAATATTGATGTCCGACGCCAGACGAAACTGTCTCTAACCCCCCTCGATCTCCGCAAACGATTTCGTCTGACATCAAACACATCAATGTTCTGAGAAGATCTTTTAAAGGTAAGTTAATCAATATTGAAATAAAACGAGAAATCAGAACTTTGTTACATGCAAAGAATTTAATAGTTAAGATGACAATATGAGTCAAACGTAGAAACACAATGTGGGGAGATAAAGTTAGAGATGATAATAAGCAGCCAATTATACGACCGTTGATGGGCCGTGAAAGATACTGTTCTTTTTGTTAGTAAACTCCGTGGAGAGGGAAGTTCTCAACCTGTTTGGGAAGTGCAACGTTTCGGGATCAGGGAGGGATTTTGTTCCGGGGGAAGCACTAGGGACACGGGGAGGGGTCACGGGGGTTGCCCGTCGAGCCGCGGCGTCGCTATGGCGACTGGGGCGAAATAGTGGGACATCTACGGATGATGTATCGCTGTCAGTACTGCTCGACTTGGTGCGGGCGATGATTATGTTGTCTTTGAAACTTGCTAGTTTCTCTTGTTCGCAATGAAGCCGCGTGCGTAGTCGATCCTTCTGGTAATATGCACTGACGAAGATTACAATATTAAGAAAGAGGAGCGAACATCCAACCGCGATCGTCACGCTCAGCGACAGCGTTCCATCCATCCCGCTGTGGCTTCCAGCCACCAGGGGGCGCAGAGTGCTCGCCGCGTCGTTCGCCTTGTTGCTTTTCGTCGGCAGTTTCGACCATTTCGTCGGTAAGACATCGTATCGTGTCCGCGTTTTTGTTGTCTTGGTGATGGTCACCGGTGTAGGTGGCGCTGCGAGCGTGACATCGACCGCCGTGTTGGACATCGGGATGACTGGGTGGCTGTATGTGTTGTCGTCCTTGGCCACAAGGGGGCGTGTTTCACTCGTCAGTCGGAGTTTCGGAAGTAGTCGCAGCCAGAGTTCCATCTTGGCGGAACGATAATGGGTGCGCACGCTGCCACGCTGACCTGAAACATATAGTCTGTGTAACACATGGTCTGTGTAAAGCATGGTCTGTGTAACACGTGGCCTGTGTTGCACACCCCTTGTGTAACACACGGCCTGTGTAACACGTGGTCTGTGTAACACATGGTCTGTGTAAACACATGGACTGTGTAAACACACGGTCTGTGTAACACATGGTCTGTGTAAACACACGGTCTGTGTAACACACAGCCTGTGTAACATGTGGTCTGTGTAACACGTGGTCTGTGTAACACAGTCTATGTAACACGTGGTCTGTGTAACATGTGGTCTGTGTAACACATGGTCTGTGTAACACACGGTTTGTGTAACACACGGTCTATGTAATACACGGTCTGTGTAACACACGGTCTGTCTAACACACATTATATGTAGCTGTCTAACAAATGCATGTCTGTCTATGCCATTACATTATGTCACACCACGCGGTTTGAAAAAATACCTGTAAATATAAGTTCCCCTTTTGATAATCTCCAGATAATCTCCAGCATTTCCCAAAACAAAATCTGTGACATAAGAATCATACAATAGTACAAAACTCACCAATGTGGAAATATTGCTGCTTGTCATTGTCATAAGGGGGCCAATCTACTTGCGTGTACTTGTCGATCTCAACAGTCGATTTGTGGCTTCCAGGTGGTGTCTTGTTTGGATTACTGCAACGCACAAACGTTTTGTTTTGTAGTAAATAGAAACATCTATCTGCCACAGAAATTGTGTTTTTATTTCTTATGTTCAATCAACGGAAAATCTTATCCAGAATCAACCAGGGGTGGTAATCATTAGCAGGAAGTCCACTGAATCAATTGCACCTGGTTCCACTTTGCTGTCAGACATGTGGGAACCAGCCAACTTCAAAGCAGTAATTTCAGTAGCGGTTGTTTACAAACTGGATGTTTTGTTAATGAATGGCATATATATATATATATATATATATAAACAATTTAATGTATTACAATTCTTCTGAAAGGTTGTATATTAATCCCTGAAAGGTTGTAGATTAATCCCTGAAAGTTTGGCACCCAAGATGCAAACAATCTTGGAGTAAAACATTAACACACACCCATACGTACACATACATACAAATATACAGTATATAGATACCTAAGGTAATTTGATTATAGCTGGATTAATATAACAAAAAGTGGGGAACAGCCAGCACTTTTGTTTATACATAAGAACATACACCATATCGATCTGAGTAATTACCACAGCGAATCGAGTATTTAAAGTCACACAAGCCTATTTTGCAGACGAGCCAAAATTGTTCTATACATTGTGTGATTTTGGCAGAAATGGACACCTTATTATAACATCAGCTTTTCAATGTCCAGTTTAATTTCCTTAACAAATAATAAAAAATAAGTAATACTAATCTAATAAAATGCATGCATGTATGAACCCACAGATTAAAAAACAATATAAAATATGGGTAAAATGACCTTGTTTCTCCAAACTTCGATTTTTGTACTTTGCTCGAATTTTAGCAAAAAATATAAAAATACTGATGATATTTCAATAAATGAGTATCGTCGTATGGAATCCAAATGAGTATATAAGTTCATTTTACAACTTAATACACAATATGCTGTGGTAGCCAGGTCATGTACACATACTTAGGTACATAGATACATACATACACATACACACATGTACATACACACCTACATACATATATACATACACATACACCTACGTACATACACACCTACATAGAAACATACATACATACACACGCATACATACATACACACATATACATACATATATACATACATATACACACATACATACATACACACCTACATATATACATACATACACACACATACACACAAATATACATACACACAAATACCTACATACATACATACATACACACACTAATATACATAAATGCATACATACATGCTATTTTTATTATAGCAAGATTAATTAAAAAGCAATGAAAAACCAAGCTCCCTTAATCTAATGCATAAGAACATTCCACGTGTACATATCTGCAGACTTACCCCGTCTTAATGAAGTTGCCGATGTGCGTCATGACGGCTTGTGACAGGACACGTTGTGACCGCATGAACACAGTCGGGAATGGTGACACGCTATTAGCCAATGGCGCGCCAAAGATATAGGCCATATCATCGCCATACGCACCCTCTAAACCCCGGAGGGTGAAATCCGTTGTGTGCGTAGGGTAATTGAAGCAGTAGAAATACGTCGCCCCTGAATGGGGGACATGACTCTGGAGTAGATGAATCAGGGGGGCGGCATACTGACTGTCAGTGACTAGATCAACAACCGAGCGTACGTTAAGGGGCGCAGGCCACGCCCTGTATAAATACCCCAGGAGAGCCGATATTTCCTCCTGCTGCTCTGACTCAAAATTGCTCTTCACGTAGGCATAAATGAGCTGCTCCTCTCCACCGCCCCCTAATTCCTCTTGTGAAAAATACGTCACTCCATCCCCCGTCGTCATGCCAACCAGGAGATCCGTGTCGCCGAAATCTGACAGCGGTAGCGCCATGAGTGCGTCAATGTCACGGGGTAAAACGCTGCGGTCATGGATGACCGGACCGAACCCCGTCAGGTATTTTGTCGGGGTGACGGAAGCGGACACTAGGGCGGCGTATGAGGTGTCTTGTAGGCAGCGGAGGAGTTCGGGGGTGTTGCCCAAGTGGTCAGTGCAGTTGACCAGGGTGGACAGTTGCTGGACGTAGGCCGTGGGGCGTCGACTGACCGCCCAGTCACTCAGGCCACTGCCACTCAGTAGGATGGCACGTTGGAATAGTCGGCGACCTACAACAGGAGACATTTATAATAATAATAATAATATATTTTATTTTGACACTCGTACATCATATACCCGTTTTGACAGCCTCCACATACCCCTGTTGGTGGAGCACCGTGGAGCAATTGCTAGAGCTTCTTCAGACTCTCGACCAAAAGAACCTGAGTTTGAATCCTGTGCTGTGGTGTCGAACCTTGGACAAGTTTGTTCACTGTACTTTGCACCAGTTCACTCAGCTGTATAAATGAGTACCTGGCAATAGACAGTGGTTTATGTTTGTGTACGAATAGTCTTCGAGCATTAATTGCAGCGTGGCTGGATGCTTCCCAGAGAAGTTGATATGAGGGAGGGAGGGAAGGAGGGAGGGAGGGATTTATCCAGCGTAGCTCCCTAGTGCCTTGACCCATCTGTTGACAACTGGAATACTGCCTATGGATTTTGAGATTGACCAATCCTTTTGTTTTGATGCGCCTCTGAGCTTGGTTTCCAAGGATTTGGGCGCAATAGAAGTTATCTTATTATTATTATTATTAACAAGGAGGAAGGGAGGGAGGGAGGGAAGGAGGGAGAGAGGGAAGGAGGAAAGGAGGGATGGGAGGAGAGAGGGAAGGAGGGAGAGAGGGAATGAGGAAGAGAGGGAAGGAGGGAGGGAGGGAGAGATGGAAAGAGGGAGGGAAGGAAGGAGGGAGGGAAGGAGGGAGGGAGGGAGGGAAGGGAAGGGAAGGGAAGGGAAGGGAAGGGAAGGGAAGGGAAGGGAAGGGAAGGGAAGGGAAGGGAAGGGAAGGGAAGGGAAGGGAAGGGAAGGGAAGGGATGAGTCGATGAGTCGAAACTATCGACAGATCAATACCACTGCGATATGTGATGAAATCCGTTCGTTGCTACTGTCAAATCATCTGTCTGATGACATGAACCATGCTGTTGACATGTACAATGAAACCATTGCGGCTATCATTGACAAGCAAGCACCGTTAAAGAATCGCACAGTGATTGTACGACCACATACGCCGTGGTATAATGATGGCATACGATCGCAAAAATGTGTTAGACGACAACTGGAAAGAACATGGAGAAAATCTGGACTGGAGTCTGACAGGCTTGCCTACTGCCTCCAGCGCCAGCTCGTCTCTTCGTCTGTGCACCGTGCAAAACTTGAATACCACACGAATCAAATTGCTGATGCATCTGGTGACCAGAAGCAGCTGTTCAAGATTGTTGCCAAGCTCCTACACACTGATAATGGCACACCACAACTGCCATGTGACTCGTCTGACACACTGGCAATGCGGTTCTCGGATTTCTTCTCAGAAAAGATCTCGAAAATTCGGTCTGAACTGAATCAGAATGTCACCACTGTAAATGCCTCTGCTGATGATGCACCACAGACGTGTCTGCTGACTGCATTTGAGCCAGCCACTGAGGCTGAAATTGGAATGTTGTTGAAGTCATCGCCAGTGAAATCTTGTGAACTTGACCCCATTCCGACATGGCTTCTTAGAGACTGTGCGCACGATGTTGTACCTGTGCTCATGACAATTGTTAACCTGTCTCTGAGAACGGGGGTAATGCCTTCACACTTGAAGGAAGCGCACATCAGGCCAGTACTCAAGAAACCGAGTCTAGACAAAACTGTCTTGAATAACTACCGACCCGTGTCAAATCTACCCTATCTATCGAAGACAATAGAACGTGTCGTTGCTGCGAGATTGTCAGCTCACATGTCAGAGCACAATCTCTGTGAGCCCTATCAGTCAGCGTACAAGCCGAATCACAGCGTTGAGACGGCCCTTGTCTGTGTGCAGAATCACATCCTGCACGCAATGGACAATCAGAATGTTGTCATCATGGTTCTCCTGGATCTATCGGCTGCGTTTGACACCGTCGACCATGAAGTGATGTTGCATAGACTCTCACATGATATCGGAGTGGTCCAAGATGCACTGGACTGGTTTAAGTCATACCTGAGAGACAGAGTCCAGTCAGTCCACATTCATGGTGCTACATCGCCTGCTCGTCCTCTGGTATACGGGGTACCACAAGGCTCCGTGCTGGGTCCTCAGCTGTTCTCCATCTATGTAGCACCAGTTGCTAAGATTATTCGCAAGTACAATTTGATGTGTCATTTCTACGCGGATGATACTCATATCTACATTCCAGTGAAACCCCACCAAGAGAACATTGCTGCGGCTGTCTTCCGTATTGAAGAATGTGTAGCGGAGATCAGGACGTGGATGATGACAAACTTTTTAAAGTTGAATGACTCAAAGACAGAAGTCATCGTGTTCAGCTCTGCGCAACAACTAAGAAAAATTGAGCTGCGCACACTATGCATTGGAGACTGTTTGGTCACTGTAACTCAGAATGTACGGAATCTTGGTGTAAAGTTCGATGCCGAGATGAAGATGGAGACGCACGTGACTGCGGTCTATAAATCTGCAATTTTCCATCTCCGAAATATTGCAAGAATAAGACGTTATCTAACACCTGCAGCGACAGAACAAGTCATACATGCATTTGTTACCAGCAGACTTGACGTTGGCAATACATTACTCCACCGACTGCTTGTGAAACAACTAGAACGGTTGCAGAGAGTACAGAACTGGGCGGCTCGCCTTGTCGACGGCGCCAGGAAGGTCTGTCATGTCACACCTCTATTGATCAAGCTGCACTGGCTGCCAATAGCAGTTAGAGTAGAGTATAAGATACTTCTACTCACGCACCGAGCACTGACTGGCTGTGCACCACAGTATATCACCAAATGTGTGACCCGACGTCAACCAACTCGATTGTTGCGCTCCAGTGAACACAATCATCTATGTGTACCACGTGCAACGCGTCGCTGGGGTGATAGATCCTTTTGCGTGGCATCCCCAACACTATGGAACTTGCTGCTGCAAAAGCTGACTGCAACAACAATGACAAACACTGATTTTAAATCAAACCTTAAGACTTACCTGTTTTCCCGAACATTCTGTAAGGCGCCGTGAGAAACGATTGTTGGAACGGCGCAATATAAATGTCACGATTTGATTTTGATTTGATTTGAAGGGAAGGAGCAAGGGAGGGAAGGAGCGAGGGAGGGAGGGAGGAAGGGAAGGAAGGAGGGAGAGAGAGGGAAGGAGGGAGACAGGGAAGGAGATAGGGAAGGAGGGAGGGAGAGAGAGGAGGGAGGGAAGGAGGGTGAGGGAGGGAGGAAGGGAGGGAGACGGAGGGAGGTAGGGAATAGGAGAAAGATTGGCAGTAGGACCACAGACGTATATACATATATATTAAACAGGTCTGCCAGGGAATATAGTGTAAAGTGCTTTGAGCAGTCCTGAGGACTGGATACTGTGCTACTGTATATAGGAACTTACCTTTCATATCCAGAGTAAAAACTCTGTTCAGGGGTGTAGACAATAAAATACAACTGATACAGTTACTAAAATATAAAAACATTAAATAAATTTGCTAAAACTTCATTAAACAAATCTGTACTAAGCAAACCTAGGCTAAGACTATAAAACATATACGTAAAAAACATACATGTATAATTAAAATTGAATAAATAAATGTAAAATAAAATATTAATTAATAAATCATTAAAATTATATTTTAGATTAATTTGACACACCGGTATTAGTGGACAGACCATTATTACGAGACAGACCGGTATTAGAAGACAGACTGCTATTAGGGGACAGACCGCTATTACGGGACAGACCGGTATTAGGGGACAGACCATTATTAGGGTCGCTATTAAGGGACACATAGCTACTAGGGGACACAGCTATTATAAAGAGACACATTGCTATTTTTAGCTCATATGCAAATTAGGCCTTTGTAACTTAAAACCCGGTTCACTGTGATTGGTCCCATTTGTTGGACTGTTACAATTACATAACAAAAAGTGGAATATTAACTAATCCAGACTTGCAAACAAGACATCTCTGGTGGAGATTAAATACCCTGATTTCATTTTTTTTATTTTTTACATAAGACAATGTTGATATGTTGCTATGGAAACACTGATTTGTTGCCATCGCGACATGGAACGACGGGACTGTTCTAGCACAGTCAATGAAGCTTGTTGGATGAACCAACGAAGCCAGAGTTGATCCTATGGGGACGAAACTGGAGTATAATTCCTCTGAGAGCGATCTCTGTGCATTTGTTGTCTGTTGCGTTGATGAGTGTGTACTCTTGGTAATACCCATAATCCCCTCTGATGACCATCTCGCAGTTTTCTCCCTTGAGTCGAGTTAGACTTACCCACTAATACCGACCTATGGTGACTGAGTACTATTTGTTACATTTGCAGCGTATATGTGGCCCATAACAGGAACCGGGTATTAAGTCGCATATGTCTATTTGCTTGACATTGGCAAACATGCTTTCTCTGTAGCTGAACCAAAATATGGAATCAATTCCCTATCACTTTAAAATCATCTGAAATGATAGCCACCTTTCATAAAGAACTCAAGACTTATTTATTTGAAATTGCATTCCCACCCTAACCTTCAGGGGTCCCTTGCTCTAATGACGACTCTTGCTTGTACCTGTTCACGGTTTTCCTAATGATTCTTGTATGTTGTGCCTCTGAGCTTGGATTCCTAAGGATAAAGGCGCTATAGAAGTTTATTATTATTATTATTTTCTGCACATGAGAAAAATAGCTGTCTTGGTCATGACCCACAAATTTTGTGATTTTGGCAGAAATCCATACCTTATAATAATTATTATCTTTCAATGTCCAGTATATTTTCCTTGACACATAATTGAAAACTAATAAAATAGAAACATTTATGAACCCACAGATTAAAAAAAATTGACATATCAATCAAAATGACCTCATTTCTAAAACATCACTTTTTTTTTTTAATTTTGTTTCAATTTTAGCGATAAACTACTGTCTACTGAAGATATTTCAACAAATATGGCAACATTTTAAAGCTTACAGTCTGTCGAATTCAAAACTGTACAAAACTAAATTTTGCAACATACCACCCACTTTGCTGTGGCAAGTCACTTATTTGTCGTCTAATTTAAGCCGGATGAAAATTTGTTAATTCCAGTCGTTTCATCTGCTGGGAAGATGTGGGAAGGTGATAGTGGAGGGAGTTAGGGGGTGAGGGTGGGTCTGTGGGGGTGGGAAACATGTGGGATGTAACACATGTTTTTGCTTATTGCCAGTGAGGAAACAACCAAAAACGCAGACCCAATACTTAGCATCAAATTTTGATAATTATAAATTTCATCTCACAATTAGTCTCACCTCTGGTGACAGTCTAACCACTGGTGACAGGTAAAACTAATGACTTACCTCTGGTGACAGGTGACACTTATGTGTTACCTCTGGTGACAGGTGACACTTATGCCCTACCTCTAATGACTGATGACACTTATGTCTTACGTCTGGTGACAGGTGACATGTACGTCTTACTTCTGATGACAGGTGACACTTATGTCTTATCTCTGGTGACAGATGACACTTATGTGTTACCTCTAGTGACAGGTGACACTTATGCCCTACCTCTGATGACTGATGACACTTGTCTTATCTCTGGTGACAGGTGACACTTATGTCTTACCTCTAGTGACAGGTGACACAAGGAGCATATTGACGAGCGCAGCGCCATGGCCGTGTCCAAGGAGTGTCACTCGTCGAGTGTCACCACCAAATGCAGCAAGGTTTTTCTGCAGCCAATGCAGTGCTGCCATCTGGTCTAGGAGGCCGTAGTTACCAGGAGCATTGCTGTCTCCCGTGCTCAGGAAACCTGTAGAGGTGAATTGTGGGTAAAACATAGTGAGAGGTCAGTGAGGTCAATGAGGGGTCATGGCACCAACTACACTAGTGTATGATTGCAAGCACGCTCAGTTAAAATCATGCACACACACGTTTGCATGCATGCATGCATGCAAACACAAATACAGAGGGCGTGTAGATATTCTCTTTTTGTTAAATTTGTTTCTGTTTAATTACTTCTACAACAAAGACTACATTGGCAAGTAAGTTGTTGCAAATTAACTAAAAATATAAAATTGTTGTGCAAATACATGCATGCACTCTCACATATGCCCTCAAATACACAGACACACACACACACACACACACACACACACATACATACACACATAAACACTAACACACATTTAGACTCACACACATACATAGACACACACACCCACACACACACACAGACACACATGTACACACACACACGCACGCACGCACGCAAGCACGCGCGCACACACACACACACTTGCACTGACCCAGGACTCCGAGTCTGTAGTTGAGAGTGACGACAATGACACTGTTGTAGGCCGCAATGACGCTGCCATCGTACGCGTTACCCGTCCCTGTGTCATACGTCTCCCCGTGGACAAACACTAAGACTGGCAGATGTGTTGTCTCATTGGCTGCAGCTACAAAACAGACACAGCATCAGAGACAAAAACTAAGACAAGGAGATTCAAAGAAGAATCTCGGCTGGCTGGACAGCATTCGCCAAACACCACAACATCTTCAAGGGTAAATTTAGAACCTGCTTGAAGAGACAAGTCTACAACGTATGCGTACTTCCAGCGATGACGTATAGCACGGAAACATGGACACTCATCATCCAGGAAAAGAACAAGCTAGCAGCCACACAAACAAAGATGGAAAGAAAATGGAGAAAAAAACAAACATCTGGGTTAGAGAGAAGACAAAGGTCATAGACATGATAGAACAAATCGGAAGACAGAAGTGGACCTGGGCAGGGCACATCAGCAGATGACGAGATAACCGATGGACATCGCGTATCACAACCTGGAGACCTTCCCAAGGGAAACGACCTAGAGGAAGACCGGCGAGATGGTGGAGAGATGAACTAGATGAGTACTGGAAGGGCACCATCTGGCAGAGGATAGGGCAAGATAGGCAGATCTGGAAATGACATGCTGAGGCCTTTGCCCAACAACGGGGCACTACGGCTGCACAGTGATCATGATGATGACAAAACAGACCTGTCAAACCAATTGAGACTGTAAATAATTAAAGCTAAGTTCTTAAAGGGAAAACAAAATGCTACTGTGTGGTCCTACACGCCTCAAAGAATTAATAATTAAATTAATAATTAAATTAATTACTTAATACAATCTAACCATTTGCAACATTTTTAGTAGTTACAGTGCCAAAATAACTGCTGGCATAATGCTTTTGATTGTAGTTTTTATTTTAAACTCTTTTTAGATGCACTTATTTCCCTTGAAATCTTCTACAGCTCAGTATTCAGTGTTTAGGTCTGCTCAGAGCATTTTACACTTTACCCACTTGCAGACCTGTTTAATCAAACAACATCTCGAATTCTCTGGGAAGTATTCAACCATGCTGCAACTACTGCACAAAGACTATTCATACAGAAATATCCATCACTGTCTATTGCTTCATTCATTCATTCATTCATATAGCTGAGTGGACTGGAGCAATGTACAGTGAATGAACTTGCCCAAGGTTTGAAACAACAGCACATAATTCTACCCTGCATTCTCTAAACTGACAGTCTGATGAATTCAGATTAAATACTAATACAAATTAACTGCTGTCCATTAATCAAATGCCATTTCATATTAAACATATTCCTACAAAAAGAACAATGGTACAGTTAAATTATTTATTTATTTTCTCAACACCTTATCTGCTCTAAAGTATGTATACAATTCTGGCCTCCCTCATTTTGTAGGTTAGCCATCTATTGAAGTGATTGCATTTTCTTAGCTAACTTATTTTCCAAACCAAATTGGCTGAAGGTCTCCCATTGTGTTTATACAAAATTAATAATTGTTTAGCCGTTGGCTATATGGTAAGATTGAATATAGCAATAATACATTTACACATGCATGCAGGCATATGTATGCACAGACACACATACACATGTGTGTTAGCACGCACAGCCACATGCATTCACACACACACGCACATAGTTATTCGTAGACACAGCTAATACCTATTCCGACTCTAAATATTGCTGTTAGTTCGGCCTAACATTATCAAATTAGGCCAGCGAATCCGATCTGTATAATGATTTCTCGGGCAAGTCACATGACATACTTCTAGCCAGGAATCAATCTCCCACAATGCTTTGTCATCGTCGATAGAGTCCGTTGAAACCACTTGGAGAGTTTTAAACCCGATTCAGTTACGTCGAGCTGAGAATAAGTTCAACATTATGACCTTTAAATATTTTATCAGTTTATTTTCTGCGAGAATTTGTTTAGCAGCTCATCACTGGTTGGACGCCTACGCCAATAAAAACGGCATTAGAGTACTTATACAGACCCAAGCACCATTTACACTTCAAATCCTCAGTTTTTTTGGAAAGTATTAAGCTATTGTGTGATTGCTGCATTAAAACAAATTTGTGTGATTAGATGTCGCTTAGCCATGACATGAAAGTGGAAATCCAAGTTTTATTTTCGTTTATCAAGGTACCATATGAATAATCAAATACTTGCTTTGCTTTGCTGGATTTGCATCTTTTTACGGAGTAAGTTGTAAAATTCATTATGCAGGAACATCACTAGATGCAAAAGTATAAAAGGATTTAACAGAAGGTACAAACTCTCTCTGCATTAGGTCTATCAAACCATAATCAAGTATTACAGGCAGGCAACGGACACATTAGGTACACAAGTCTTAATTCTACATGTTGACTACTTTGTTTTGTATTAACTTAAAATACATATCATTGTAGAATTTCTGTTTGTTGGAAATAAACTGATTGATTGACTGACTGACTGATTGGTTGATTGATTGGTTGATTGATTGTAGGTGGACCTAATATATTTGAATGAGTCTACGACCTCAATCATGCTACAGTCATTAGTCGACTTGGTGTGTATATAACATGAACAATCACTGTCAATAAATTATTTTAATCTCGGCACTGCCATTTTGTGTTTCACACAAAATATATTCAATGAGTCTACTTCCTCAATCAAACTACGTATGTTCTAGAACCAGCAAGAGAGAACTGTTTATTCTGCCTGTGCCAATATTGCCTGTAGTTCCTAGTAGTAGCTGTCAATATGGTTTGTGGCTGAACTTATTATAAATAATCACCTCAGCCAGAACGTGACAATTAAATCATGGCAATCATAAATATGTCAATTACTGGTACGATTGGCATTCACAAAGACGCATTATAATTAGCCTGTTAACGAGGCAGACAATTTGTTTGCAGGGGCCTAGTCACATCAACAATAATGTGCATAAACCGTGTGATTGGGAAGTGTAAGGCAGAAGATGAACACCGACAGAGAAAGACAGAGAGGGAGGGAGGAGAGAGATGGAGAGGGAGAGAGGGAGGGAAGGAGAGGGAGAGAGGGAGGCAGCGAGGGAGAGATGGTGAGAGAGAGAGATGGAGGGACGGACAGAGGAGAGAGAGGGAGAGAAGGAGGGAGGGACAAAGGGAGGGAGGGAAGGAGAGGAAGGGAGGGGAGGGATGGAGGAAGGGAAGGGAGACAGGGTGAGGAAGAGGGAGGGAGGGGGAGGGGGATGGAGAGGGAGTGAGGGAGGAAGTGAGAGTGGGAGGGAGGGAGAGGGAGGGAGTGGGAGGGAGGAAGGAAGGGGAGAGAGGGAGCAAGGGAGGGATTGAAGGTGGGAGGGAGGGAGCAAGGGTGGGAGGGAGGGAGCGAGGGTGGGAGGGAGGGAGGGAAAGGGGAGGGAGGGAGGGAGGGTGGGAGGGAGAGAGGGAGGGAGGGAGGCAGAGGGAGGAAGGTAGGGAATAGGAGAAAGATTGGCAGCAGGACCACAGATGTGTATATATAGAGGCAGACAGTTACACAACACATGTATACAGAGATATTACAGATGAAGATGGATGTACATCCAAGCAAGTGTGCATGCATACAGTTAATACAGCCACCTCGCAATTAAGGTCACACTAGAACAGTCCAAAATGATTTCCACATACACTAAAGTATATGACATAAGTCCCACTAATACTGCCACCTTGCAATTAAGGCCACACTAGAACAGTCATAAAATATTTCTATATACAGTAATTAGGATATAGTCCTGCTAATATGGTCACCTCTCTATTCAGGTCACTTTTGTCCAGTCCCAAAGATGACCTTAATAATGAGGTTCCACTGTACTTAACTATTACATTATTTACTCTGATTTAACTAACTGACATTTTATATAATGGTTATATGCTACTCTTACTCATATCATTTTATTTTACCTTTCCATTTTAATATGTTTTAGCTCATTTACTGTATTTACTTATATTCTGTTATTGTCAGCGCCTTTCAGCTGATTTTTTATCCCGACACATTCCATTCTATAAATGCTTATTATTATTATTATTAGTATAATAATAATTATTATTGTCATTATTACTGAGAACATGCACCCATGTCTAGATGACATGACTGCAGCCCTGCAGAGATGACAGTATGAGACATAGACATCATTGCAGAAATAGATTAAACAAACAGACAGACAAAAGAAGGAAGTCTCTCGTCAATCCTTACAGCCACATCCTACACACTTCACAACACAACACCTAAACCCAGTCCCTATGTGCACACATGCATGTATGCGTGCGTGTTTGCAAGCACGCTAAATCCCTGGAGCTATTGTGTGACTGCTGCACTAAAGCAAATTTCTGTGATTAGATGTCGCTTAGCCATGACACGAAAGTGGAAATCCAAGTTTTATTTTCGTTTATCAAGGTGTCATATTAATAATCAAATATTTGCTTTGCTCTGCTGGATTTGTATCTATTTATAGAGTAAGTTGTAAAATTCATTATGCAGGAGCATCACTAGATGCAAAAGTATAAAAGGATTTAACAGAAGGTACAAACTCTCTCTGCATTAGGTCTATCAAATCATAATCAAGTATTACAGGCAGGCAACGGACACATTAGGTACACAAGTCTTAACTGTACATGTTGACTACTTTGTTTTGTATTCACTTTAAATAGATATTATTGTAGAATGTGTTCTGTTTGTTGAAAATAAACTGATTGATTGATTGATTGGTTGACTGACTGATTGATTGATTGATTGATTGGTTGATTGTAGGTGGACATAATATATTTAATTAAGTCTACTTCCTCAATTATATTACAATGTACAGACCGTATACTCCATTATTGTCAGCGCCTTTCAGCAGATTTGTTATCCCGACGCACTCTATAAATGCTTATTATTATTATTATTAGTATAATAATAATTATTATTGTCATTTTTATTGAGAACATGCACCCATATTTAGATGACATGACTGCAGCCCTGCAGAGATGACAGTATGAGACATAGACATCATTGCAGAAACAGATTAAACAAACAGACAGACAAAAGAAGGAAGTCTCTCGTCAATCCTTACAGCCACATCCTACACACTTCACAACATAACACCTAAACCCAGTCCCTCTGTGTACACATGCATGTATGCGTGCGTGTTTGCAAGCATGCTAAATCTCCGGAGCTTTCACTTCAAAACACTCTTCATCCGTCTGCGTTAATTAAATCCCAAATCGTATTTATTATTCATTATCTCATTGCTTCGTTTTATAATTAATCAGTTCTCGTGTGTGTACAGAGCGCCAGACGTATGAGAGAGCGACACCTAACACTCCGCCGAAACCACAGTTGTCAGTGACACGTGTTACTATATTATTCACTCACGGTGAAAACAGCAAATTTAATTCTCCCAACACCGGTGATTTTGTTACTGAAATGCGTCATTAGCAGAAACTTGGAAAATATCTCAGTGATGTTATTAGACCTTTAAAACCTTTATTAGACGTTGCTACTTTGAGTCAACATACCAGTTTTAGCTGTATGCATTGTCTATATGTCCTATTTGAAGAAAAAACAATCAATACAAAACCAGTTTTGTCATATGACATATATATGTAAAATGCATTTATTGCATAATGTTTCTGCATATTAAATAGAAAAAAACATGTGTGCATATGTTTACATGCAGTAAAATCTCTATTACATTACAATTTATTTACAATTCAGATATTGCTTCACCAAAATATTGTGTTGTCATATTTTGCTCTAAAAAGACAAATTCCTTTGAATCGCATAGCCAATAATATAAATAGTAAAAAGGAAAAAAAAGTGGGTTGGTTAAGATCTGTGAGGACATTTTGGAGTTAATGATATCAGTTAATTACATTGTTGGTGTATTTGCATAGGGACCAGGGGCGTGCCCAGGAGGTTTTATTGTTGCGGAAACCACTCCAAATGTCTGCACTGCTGTATGATCAAAATTAAGGCAATGTATGCGAGTTCACGGAAGGATGACGGTAATACCCATAGGCGCGGGAACAGGGTTACAGTTATAACTTGGTTTTAAACAGCACTGTCCCCCCATGTTCGGATGTCATGAGTTCACAGCTGAGACAGCGGAGAGGCTGAAGTTATAGCAGCGAAAAATGTTCAACTGCACCCCGCTGTCTTCCGATGTCACAGTCTAGCCAACCGAGACAGCCACAAGGTGAAGGACGATGTAAAGATATGATGTGAAGATATGATGTAAAGATATGATGCGGCGGAATGGCAGTTAACAATTTTCAGTGGTGCTGAAGCCCCGGTAGCCCCCCAATATGAATTTCGATCATTTAACAAGATTTAACAAGATTGCCACCCAGAGAATTAACTCTAGGTGGCAGGTGGACAAGGAAGCCCTTTGGCTAATCGAGAGTCCGACCCTTTTATCTATGTGTATCCCGCCCGTCTGAGGTATGTGTCGATTTTATTTTTAAACATATTCACGCTACTAGCACCCACACAATCAGCAGGTAATCTGTTCCATTCATTTACAGTCCTTTGTGAAAATGAAAACTTTCTTATATCCAATCTACTCTGCTCCTTTGCCAATGTAAGTTCATGTCCTCTAGTCCTTCTATCTTTCTTAACTGAGAAAAAAATATTTCTATCAATATTTTCATAACCCTTCAATATTTTAAACACTTCTATCTGATCTCCTCTCAATCTCCTGGTCTCTAGTGTTGTTAAACCGCATTTTTTTAGGCATATTTCGTAACTAAGATCCCTCAGTTTTGGTATCATTTTTGTTGCTCTCCTCTGTACTCTTTCTAGCATATCTATGTCCTTCCTGCGATATGGCCTCCACGCTTGAATACAATATTCTAAATGAGGCCTAACTATTGTTTTGTACAGTGGTATTATTAGCTCTTTTTCCTTATACGTTATGTTTCGCCTAATTAATCCAAGGATTTGATTTCCCTTTGAAGCTGCAATTCCTTTTCTTTTACAGTAGTACTTAGTACAGTACCCCCCATTGTATATTCTACTTCTTCGTTCCCATGTCCTGTGTGGAGGCATTTACATTTCCCAAAATTGAACAGCATTTGCCACTTTTCAGACCATTTGATCAACCTGTCAAGGTCATCTTGTAAATGCTGTCTATCTCCATCACTTTTAATCCTTCTAAACACTTTTGTATCATCCGCAAATTTCAACACCTTGCTTGTTATTTCATCATCCAAATCGTTGATATATATTAAGAATAATATAGGTCCTAATACTGATCCTTGTGGTACCCCACTCAATACCGATTTCCAGTTTGAAGCCTCCCCATCAACTACTACGCGTTGTCTTCTGTCAATCAGCCATTGTTCTATCCAGTTTATCATACAATTTCCTATGCCATGGGCCTTTAGTTTAAGCAGTAATCTTTGATGTGGTACTTTGTCGAAAACTTTTTGAAAATCTAAGTAGACGATATCTACTGGTGATCCCTCATCTACCCACTTAGTGATGTCTTCCAAAAAACATAACATATTTGTTAAGCATGACCTCGCTTTAAAAAACCATGTTGAGATGGGTTAATCAAGTTTTGTTTAACAAGAAAATCCACCATGTGATCTTTAATTAGTCTTTCTAATAATTTACAAGTCACTGATGTTAAACTCACTGGTCTATAGTTCTCTGACTTGTTTCTCGAACCTTTTTTGAATAACAGTATAATGTTTGCTTCTTTCCATTCTAAAGGAACCACTCCCTCTTCTAATGACAAGTTGAAAACTGTTGCAAGCGGTATGCTAAGTTGTTCTACAATTTCCAATAGTAGTTTGGGTGAAATACCATCCACTCCAGGTGATTTATTATCCTTCATAGCCCTTATTTTCTTAGCTACCATTTCCGGGGTTACAATTAATTGTCCTAAATAGTCTGAATCTGCCCCTTGAACTTAGCCTCTGGTACTGGCAGTGAACTAATATCTTCCCTGGTAAACACTGAACTAAAGTACTCATTCAGGTCTTCTGCCATTAAGAATCCTCTGATATTATATTTCCAGCACTATCTTCTAGAGGACCGACCTTATCTTGAACTTTCTGTTTGCTTCGAACATATGCATAAAAACTCTTGCTGTCATGTTTTATATTACTAGCTAATTGTTGTTCATAGCTTCTCTTTGAATTTCTAATTTCAGCTGTAGCTTGGTTAAGTGCTTCTTTATAACTGTTGTAGTCTTCATCATTTCCAGTACATCTATATGACTTCCACATCATTTGTTTATACTTAATTTTTCTAATGGCTTCTTTCGATAAGTGTTTCTTTTTGGACCGTTTTCCTTGTTTTTGAAGGGTACAAATTTATCGACTATGCACTTAATTTCACTCTTTAATATATTCCAGCATTCTGTTGCCGTCTTATTTTTCAGTGTGTTATTCCAGTCTATCTTTGCTAAATATTTCCTCATGTCTTTATACCTTCCTTTGTGGAAATTTCTCATATACTGCTTTTTACTATTCCTTTCTGATTTTACTTTGATGGTAAAATGTATCTGGTTGTGATCGCTACTCCCCAGTGGCTCACATATCTTGACATTGTCAACTAATTCATTCTGTGATGACAAAACTATGTCTAACACATTCTCACCCCTGGTTGGTTCTAGCACATGTTGAGAAAGGAATGTATCTTGAACTAAAACTAAAAACTTGTGGTCCTCACTCCCCATACTCTGTAGAGATTTCCATTGTATATGCCTGTGGTTAAAATCCCCCATAATAATACAGTCCCGTTTGCTTACTTCCCTTATAGCGTTTTGTATTTTTTCATTCTCTTCTATGCTTATGTTTGACTTCGATAAACTAACCCAACTGTTAACGTTGAGTTTCCTGTAACTATGTTACACCAAACAGCTTCTTCGCAATCTGCTTCTCTTTCTAATTTTATTTCATAAGCCTGAATAGATTCTTTAATATATAAAATAACTCCACCTCCCTTTCTTCCTATTCTATCTTTTCTAAACATTACATATCCTGTCAGTCCCAATTCAGCATCTGATATATCGGTGGTGGTCCAGGATTCGGTTATACCTATTATATGAGGGTCAATATCTTCTACCATAATGTTTAGTTCATTTCTTTTGTTTACTATACTCCTTGCATTTAAACAAACACATTTATATCCAGCTTCAGAAGAGTTTTCCACACTGTTATTTGCTGATTTATTTGTGCTGTCTTTATCTATGCCTCCATTTTCAGGCTTTTCTGTGAGTCCCCCCTGCGAATCTAGTTTAAATAGATACAACCTGTCCCACTGGCAACAGATCGCAGCAGGTTCTCTGAGAAAACTGCTGCCCCCTTTCCACTAAGATGGAGGCCATCTCTCATGTACATATCTTCCCTCCCAACAAAGTATCCCCATAAATCTGTGAATCCCACGTCCTCTTCGTCACACATCTGCTCAACTAGTGTGTTGATCGCCATCCTCTTACAGTTTCTATACGTTGCCCCCCTTCCTCCCATTACTGGCAAAATTCCTGACAGAATAACCTGTTCAACTCTCGTCTTCTTTAGCTTCCTCACTAACTGTCTATACTTCTGTACTATCGCAGTTGTTCCCTCCCTGTCTGCATTATTTGTTCCTACATGTACCAGTATAGACCCCCCTTTGCCATGTCCCAATACCTTCTCTACCCTGTCAGTCACATGTTCAATCCTAGCCCCCGGTAGACAAACAACGACGTCTTTCCCCTCACTCAGTGTCTTGTCCGTCTTTCTCATAATGGAGTCGCCCATAAACACCCTCTCTTTCCTCATTGCCCCCTCAATCACTGCCTTAGAATAGCTCCTTCTTCGGTTTGCATCTGTCTGCTTGTTGTCTTTCCCCCTGTCGTCTTCTCTCCTGTCACATTCTCTTCCGATCCATTCTTTCCTGTCGCTTTTTCTCTTGTCACCTTCCCTTTTATCGACTTCTCTTCTATCACATTTTCTCTCACTTCCTTTCGTCCCTTCTTCGTTCGTCCCATCTCGTTTTCCTCTCTCCTCTCCCTTCCCATCTTCCCTCCCTCCTTCTCTACGGTCACTTTCTTCCCTGTCACTTTCACGCTTGTCACGTTTTCTGTTGTCGATTTTCCAATTTCTTCCCCTCCAAACACCTTCCCTCCTCTCAATCTCCTTTCCTCAGTTTTCTTGCCACTGATATTCTCCTTCAGTCTTGCCATTGGTAACTGCCGTTTGGAAACCCCCCAACATGTCAATCCTGGGTACCCCCATTGGGGACACATGTGCTTCATGCATGCATGCGCACGTGTTTACACGAGTGAGTTTATAAGATAAATTACATGACCACTGACTGATAAGGAATTTGATAAAAAAATTATGTAGGCAAGGTAACCTAGAAAACTTCCTAATCACCGACATTTGAGCGTCAATATAAGATAATTGACACAAATGATAAGGATGTTGCTCAAATGTTGACAAGTCAAAGAAGATATATTTTTTCATCACAGATTTATCACAAGTCCAGATAACGTATTTATTCTAATGTATGTACATTCCCTAATTAGCATACACCCCCTTTTTAGCAGGATCTGACACTGTGATAGTGATCTATAAAGCCAACCTTAATTATTGAATTTAATTTCTACCAATGTCATAGTAGATTCAAAGCCGAGTGATCAAAACTAACATCAAAATGTACACGTAAATTATCAGACTTTACAGTGTTTCGGTGACATTTGCTCACATGTGGATACATCAATCACTTGCCAGTCACAATAATCTGCTGAGATGGCTGTACACAGGAATCCCAGAAAATGGGTGTACACCCTTGCATGCTAATTGGAACGCAAAATTTTACATAATTTTGCATCTCAAATATTTATTAAGCGCACTGTTAACAGAATTAATATGGTATGTTTAAGTCAATGATGGTTGACAGACTGTGACACTGTTAGTGACACACTGTGTCAAGTTTGACCTGGTCATATACAATGACATTACAAATGGACATATTCTATTAATGATATTCCAATATGTTTCCGCCTGGTTCACTTTTCCCAAGTCCTATTACGCAGCAAGCTTGGCTAAACAACTGGCTTAGACTAGAAACACAAGTTGATCATTTGATATTTAAACAAGTTGATTCAAGCACATGAAGGATGTATCAGAATGTATTGTCATGAATTAATTATGCGGGGAAAAAACCTATGGTGCAATAGTAGAAATAAAACAGGTCAATTCCTAGTAAAACTTTCATGCTTTCGTTCATTGCTTTATAATCATTCCAGGATTCAAAGTGCTTATGGCATATGCCAACTTTGTAAGATATATATTAATTGTGAACATAGATTCTTGTTAGCTTTTAATGTGTCACTATTTTATGTGTTAGAAATTTCACGAGAAGCATATGAATTTAAGCCATTTTTAGGAAATTGCCTAGTGATGATGTATGAAGTTGTACGTATCATTGGTATATTGGGCGGCTCCTAAGATAGCCATCAACGTTAGTTTTAATAATGATCTATCATACCGACAACAATAACTAAACAACGAATAATTTTGTTACAGATAATTAAAACTACTTTTTGTTACTTTATTTATATTGACTAATTTTCACAATATGTATAATTTTCCCACAATATTTATGATGCTTATGGTTTTTATAAAAGTCATGAAACATTAAAATGTGAAAAATAAAAATGCATGAATTTTAAGTAAATATTTACCGAAATGAACAACAGATGTAACAACAGTTAAAGGGGGTGTGGTTGGAAGTGGAGAATGGTTTTATAAATTAATGAGACAAGGAAGGTTGGCCCCCAAAACAGGGTGATCGGATGTTGAGCCCCCTGAAACACCCCCACACAAGTGACATTGACACTGCGTCACTGTCTAGTGACTTAGTGACTTACCTGGTACTGGTCGGTAGATGTTAAGATACAGACACTCTTCCGCTTGGTCTTGTAGAAACGGAACAAGTTGCTCGTAGTGCTGCAAACGACCTTCAAGTTGGGCGACATCGGGCACCTTCTGCGGGCAAACCGGGCGGAACTTAATCGCCATGTGAACTCCGGTCCACTTATCCGAGGGCGCGGTCGGGGGCATGAACCGTAATGCCCCTCCACGAACTGACGCATACTGCAACCCAAGGTATGCTTCGACCGCCACAAGGGGGCGCCGTTCGATGAGTAATCCTCGCACACGCCCCGATTGGGTGTTCACGACGCTCGATGCCAAACGTGGATTTGCCCCGCAATGGCACACTAACGCCACTAATGTTGCAATCAGGAACCTGATGACACCTGCCATAGTCCATCCACAACCCGTCCGCGGATGTGAATGACATCCAGTAAGCCCGGCAGCCACTGTGTTCACTACAGAACGTATCAGCTTACTCATCATGGAAATCAATACGGCAGATTAGATGAATGCACAGGACAACCACGTAGACCGCAGCCTCACTCTGACACCGTCACGCCCACAGGCGGCTTATCCAATTAAGTCTCTAATAATCACTTAATGCACAGATAATCCACAATCCTTACACAAGGAGAGACACTAAGGGATCGTACACAATTGTCAACATATACCTATTTGTACGGAGTGTACTAATTCTCAACCCCTTAAATTAGTACTTTAAAACGCTGATAAGTATCATAATTAATTCTCAATCCCCCTGAAATTAATACTTTGAAATGTGTATAATTGTGTAGACTAAATATTTTAATAAAATATGTAAAACATTTTTATACAAAGTTATTATCCTACTCATGATATAGTAATATTAAGTTTAAAACATTGGACTAATAATTTTACGGCATAGCATAAAGATTGTGTTCTTAGGCAACCAGGCAACTATATAAAAATAGGTACACATTGACAATTATGAACGACCCCCTAACCAAGGGACACTACAGGTACCCAGGACACTACTAGTGTCAGTATTCCCAGGCACTTCTAATAGCAATTCCCAGTCAGTCTCCAATAGACCTTGTTGTGTCCCAGTTGTGTTCTTATGGATCCATCAGTAATAAGTGGTTGCATGTATTGCATAATACGAATCATTACAACACCTACGCAATGCTGTGTTTAATTTTGTGCCTATAAAATAACCTATAAAGGGGGCTAGGGACTGTCTCACTAAGATAATGAAATTAAGGAGAATTCATCATTAAATAGAATCTATTGTTAAATTTAAGCTGCATTTTCAAAATGCAAAAAGCCGACGCTATATCACCGAGGAGGCGATTTCCGTGATACACATCAGCAAGTGTCGCAGTTGCTCATCCTGATGTTGGCAGTTTTCTGTATGATGAGCACACTATTAATGAACAAAATCAATTTTAATGAGCAAAATCAGGCTTATGAATTGATGTTGTTAAATTAAACCTTAGTTATGAGGCCCATCCACCCATCTTTTGGACGGGTTGAGTTTGGTTTTGGACGGGTGATAATATGAGGAGCAAAAGACATATTATTGACTCTCACTGCTATTTATAGGCTTATCTCCATTACGCTTTAAAAACATAAACATATTATTGACTCTCACTGCTATTTTTATGTCCATTACACTTTAAAAACATGTGTCATACTTGTGTATGTTTGTATTGTTGCATACATGTGTATTTATGTATTATACATGTGTATTTATGTATTATACATGTGTATTTATGTATCATACGTGCGCATTTGGAGAGCGACTAAAATTATTCCAGAACTGATAGATCTTAGTTACGAAATACGCCTAAAAGAATGTGGTTTGACAACACTGGAGACAAGGAGAATAAGAGGAGATCAGACAGAAGTTTTTAAGACTGGGTATGAAAATATTGATAGAAATATTCGTTCTCAGTTAAGAAAGATAGAAGGACTAGAGGCCATGATGTAACATTAGTGAAGGAGCGGTGTAGATTGAATGTAAGTATTCATTCTCACAGAGGAATATAAATGAATAGAACATCTGCTCATCATGCTAGCAGCATAAATATGTTTAAAAACAAAACAGATATATACCTCAGAAGGGCAGGATACACATAGGTAAAAAGTTTGGACTCTCGATAAGCCAAAGGCTTCCTTGACCACCTGCCATCTTGAGTTAATTATCTGGATGGCAATCTTGTTAAATCTTGTTTAGACTGGATTGTGCGCGCGTTTCTACTGTGACATTTTGGGACTGGTAAAAATGTAATTCTGCATAAAGGCACGATACCACATCACTGCGCATCACTGACAGGTTTTATGACATGGAGAGATTAGTCACTAGATACAACACTGCCAAGTGCTCGAAACAACGAGAACTAGAACCACTGTGCCACTGCGCTCCACTGACAGGTTTTCAGCACATACCTGGGGGTTAGCGTTGAGCGAGTTAATGGAAGGGAATCAATGACTAGACCTGTCTGTGGCTACACTGGGAGAGAGAGGGACTGAGACAGAAGTAATGGGTCTGGCCATGATCAGACTAATCAAACACTCACAACTACACAAGGGATCATCTCACAAGTAGCAGACGTGAATAATTACGATAATATTATATTTTAATAGTTTCCCGCAGAATTTGGTGTTGTTGAAAACCGAAATAGACGACATTCTACGTGGCTCCATGTAAAATAAAAGAATTTCAAGAAATTACACAAGTTTATGTTTACGAATCTATTGAAATGTCATTGACAACTTATATATTTTTGCAACAAAAAACATTTAGGCCTATGTGCAAATTCCCTAGACTATTAACAAATTCCCTAGACTATTAACAAATTCCCTAGACTATTAACAACATCTACAATTGGCAGCCGACATTATACCTTGTAATATTTAAAATAATTCAATTTTCACGCACCTGGTTTAGTTAGGGTATTGCTTAATCAATCAGCAAAGCCTAGAAAAATGTGTACCGTTTCGTATTGTTACAAACCCTGACACTTGTGTAGAATCCAGGCCTATCTCGATTTTGCTATTATAACTGGATATTTGCCTAAATTTGATACCTCATTGCATTAATTCCATCATGCCGCATTATCCCAGGCATATTTATAAAAATATTGCATCTTAGTGCACGTCTGAATAATAAATAACACCCAGTTTTCATCAACACACATTGTTATCGCTCATTTCAGGCATGCTGTGCAGTAACGCACAGTTGCAGCGGCGCAGATTAGCAAACTTGGACACTATTTAGGCCTCAAAAGTGTCATACAATGCAACATTTTGCAACACTATACGCCTGAAATGATGTGGAATTATTGAATAAACACATTCAGGTATTAAATGTAACAAAAACAGTTATAATAACAAAATCAAGGTGGGTCCAGACTCTACACAGGGGCCCAAACCTCCACAACTCCACCTGTACTCAGTGTAGGACTTGCTAATTTTGAGCGATGTGAAATTGCTCCCAAAACAACAGGTAATACACATTGGATTCAACTGATACTGGTAACCAAGACAGTATCCAATATAGGTTCCGATATCCACAATATTTAGCATCAAATTGCATTAATATATAATAAACTCATTAGATGGCGCTACAGTATTGATTTATTACACCATAAAGCCAAAAAAATATTTGTTAAACGTACTGTTCACTTCACAGGAGAAATGTGGTGTGTAAGATCTGGAGACAGTGGTGCTGACTGAGCAACAACAGATGCTGCAAGTCTGTAGCTTAGTGAATTACATGAGCATAGAGGATGAATGGGAGGAGAATGGTTAGCCCAGGGGAAGGGATCGAGGATTCAGATATGGTTAATTGGAAGATTAGTAAGAAGCTTGATGATGCGGGCTGTTCATTTGGTGATAATGATACTGGCTGAATACAGAAGCAGGTAGAGGCAGAGAAACATCATTGCTGCAGGAAAAGACCACAGTTGAGATGGGTGATTGTATTGGATTATGTGAAGAGGGATTTGTAAAAGGTGAATGGTGGAGACAATACAGGAGCCAGACCTCACCCCTGTACAAGAGAAACTTGAGGAAGAACAGTACAGTAGCTAGACCTCACCCCTGTACAAGGGAACCAAGTATAAGAACAGTACAGGAACCATACCTCACCCTTGTACAAGAGAAACTTGAGGAAGAACAGTACAGGAGCTAGACCTCACCCCTGTACAAGGGAACCAAGTATAAGAACAGTACAGGAACCAGACCTCACCCCTGTACAAGGGAACCAAGTATAAGAACAGTACAGGAACCAGACCTCACCCCTGTACAAGGGAACCAGGAGGAAGAACAGTACAGTAGCTAGACCTCACCCCTGTATAAGGGAACCAAGTATAAGAACAGTACAGGAACCAGACCTCACCCCTGTACAAGAGAAACATGAGGAAGAACAGTACAAGAGCTAGACCTCACCCCTGTACAAGGGAACCAAGTATAAGAACAGTACAGGAACCAGACCTCACCCCTGTACAAGGGAACCAGGAGGAAGAACAGTACAGGAGCTAGACCTCACCCCTTTACAAGGGAACCAGGAGGAAGAACAGTACGGGAGCTAGACCTCACCATTGTACAAGGGAAACAGGAGGAAGAACAGTACAGGAGCCAGACCTCACACTTGTACAATGGAACCAGGAGGAAGAACAGTACAGGAGCCAGACCTCACCATTGTACAAGGGAAACAGGAGGAAGAACAGTACAGGAGCCAGACCTCACCCTTGTACAAGGGAACCAGGAGGAAGAACAGTACAGGGGCTAGACCTCACCCTTGTACAAGGGAACCAGGAGGAAGAACAGTACAGGGGCTAGACCTCACCCTTGTACAAGGGAACCAGGAGGAAGAACAGTACGGGAGCTAGACCTCACCCTTGTACAAGGGAACCAGGAGGAAGAACAGTACAGGAGCCAGATCTCACCCTTGTACAAGGGAACCAGGAGGAAGAACAGTACAGGGGCTAGACTTCACCCTTGTACAAGGGAACCAGGAGGAAGAACAGTACGGGAGCTAGACCTCACCCTTGTACAATGGAACCAGGAGGAAGAACAGTACAGGAGCTAGACCTCACCCCTTTACAAGGAAATTAGAAGACCAGTAAGGGAGCTAGACCTCACCCCTGTACAAGGAAATTAGAAGACCAGTACAGGTGCTAGACCTCACCCCTGTACAAGGGAATCAGAAGAACAGTGCAGGTGCTAGACCTCACCACTGTACAAGGGAATCAGAAGAACAGTACACGTGCTAGACCTCACCGCTGTACAAGGGAATCAGAAGAATAGTACAGGAGCTAGACCTCACCCCTGTACAAGGGAATCAGAAGAACAGTACATGACCTAGACCTCACCCCTGTACAAGGGAATCAGAAGAACAATACAGGTGCTAGACCTCACCCCTGTAAAAGGGAATCAGAAGAACAATACAGTTGCTAGACCTCACCCCTGTAAAAGGGAATCAGAAGAATAGTACAGGAGCTAGACCTCACCCCTGTACAAGGGAATCAGAAGAACAGTACAGGACCTAGACCTCACCCCTGTACAAGGGAATCAGAAGAACAGTACAGGTGCTAAACCTCACCCTTGTACAAGGGAATCAGAAGAACAATACAGATGCTAGACCTCACTGCTGTACAAGGGATTCAGAAGACCAGTACAGGTGCTAGACCTCACCCCTGTACAATGGAACCGGGAGAACAGTACAGGTGCTAGACCCCACCCATATACAAGGGAACCAGGAGGAAGAACAGTACAGGAGATAGACCTCACCCCTCTACAAGGAAATTAGAAGACCAGTACGGGAGCTAGACCTCACCCCTGTACAAGGGAATCAGAAGACCAGTACAGGAGCTAAACCTCACCCCTGTACAAGGGAATCAGGAAAACAGTACAGGTGCTAGACCTCACCCCTGTACAAGGGAATCAGGAAAACAGTACAGGTGCTAGACCTCACCCCTGTACAAGGGAATCAGAAGAACAGTGCAGGTGCTAGACCTCAACACTGTACAAGGGAATCAGAAGAACAGTACAGGTGCTAGACCTCACCGCTGTACAAGGGAATCAGAAGAACAGTACAGGAGCTAGACCTCACACCTGTACAAGGGAATCAGAAGAACAGTACAGGAGCTAGACCTCACCCCTGTACAAGGGAATCAGAAGAACAGTACAGGACCTAGACCTCACCCCTGTACAAGGGAATCAGAAGAACAGTACAGATGCTAGACCTCACCCCTGTACAAGGGAATCAGAAGAACAGTACAAGTGCTAGACCTCACCCCTGTACAAGGGAATCAGAAGAACAGTACAGTTGCTAGACCTCACCCATGTACAAGGAAATCAGAAGAACAATACAGGTGCTAGACCTCACTGCTGTACAAGGGAATCAGAAAACCAGTACAGGTGCTAGACCTCACCACTGTACAAGGAAATCAGAAGACCAGTACAGGAACTAGACCTCACCCCTGTACAAGGGAATCAGAAGAACAGTACAGGACCTAGACCTCACCCCTGTACAAGGGAATCAGAAGAACAGTACATGTGCTAGACCTCACCCCTGTACAAGGGAATCAGAAAAACAATACAGGTGCTAGACCTCACTGCTGTACAAGGGAATCAGAAAACCAGTACAGGTGCTAGACCTCACCACTGTACAAGGAAATCAGAAGACCAGTACAGGAACTAGACCTCACCCTTGTACAAGGGAATCAGAAGACCAGTACAGGAGCTGGACCTCACCCCTGTACAAGGGAATCAGAAGACCAGTACAGGAGCTAGGCCTCACCACCGTACAAGGGAATCAGAAGACCAGTACAGGAGCTAGGCCTCACCCCTGTACAAGAAAATCAGAAGACCAGTACATGAGCTAGACCCCACCCTTGTACAAGGAAATCAGAAGAACAGTACATGAGCTAGACCTCACCCCTGTACAAGGGAACCAGGAGGAAGAACAGTACAGGAGCTATACCTCACCCTTGTACAAGGGAACCAGGAGGAAGAACAGTACAGGAGCCAGACCTCACCCTTGTACAAGGAAATCAGAAGACCAGTACATCAGCTAGACCTCACCCCTGTACAAGGGAATCAGAAGAACAGTACAGGAGCTAAATCTCACCCCTGTACAAGGGAACCAGAAGAACAAGGCAGGTGCTAGACCTCACTGCTGTACAAGGGAATCAGAAGACCAGTACAGGTGCTAGACCTCACCCCTGTACAATGGAACCGAGAGAACAGTACAGGTGCTAGACCCCACCCCTGTACAAGGGAACCAGGAGGAAGAACAGTACAGGAGCTAGACCTCACCCCTGTACAAGGGATCCAGGAGGAAGAACAGTACAGGAGCTAGACCTTACCCCAGTACAAGGGAACCAGAAGGAAGAACACTACAGGAGCTAGACCTTACCCTCTCCCCACCGTACAAGGGAACCAGGAGGAAGAACAGTACAGGGGCTACTCACCACCACCCCCACCACCTGTACAAGGGAACCAGAAGGAAGACAAGTACAGGAGCTAGACCTCACCCCTGTACAAGGGAACCAGGAGGAAGAACAGTACAGGAGCTAGACCTCACCCCTGTACAAGGAACCAGGGGGAAGAACAGTACAGGAGCTATACCTCACCCTCGTACAAGGGAACCAGGAGGAAGAACAGTACAGGAGCTAGACCTCACCCTTGTACAAGGGAACCAGGAGGAAGAACAGTACAGAAACTAGACCTCACCCCTGTACAAGGGAACCAGGAGGAAGAACAGTACAGGAGCTAGACCTCACCCTCGTACAAGGGAACCAGGAGGAAGAACAGTACAGGAGCTAGACCTCACCCCTGTACAAGGGAACCAGGAGGAAGAACAGTACAGGAGCTAGACCTCACACCTGTACAAGGGAACCAGGAGGAAGAACAGTACAGGAGCTAGACCTCACCCCTGTACAAGGGAACCAGGAGGAAGAACAGTACAGGAGCTAGACCTCATCCCTGTACAAGGGAACCAGGAGGAAGAACAGTACAGGAGCTAGACCTCACCCCTGTACAAGGGAACCAGGAGGAAGAACAGTACATGAGCTATACCTCACCCCTGTACAAGGAACCAGGGGGAAGAACAGTACAGGAGCTATACCTCACCCTCGTACAAGGGAACCAGAAGGAAGAACAGTACAGGAGCTAGACCTCACCCCTGTACAAGGGAACCAGGAGGAAGAACAGTACAGGAGCTAGACCTCACACCTGTACAAGGGAACCAGGAGGAAGAACAGTACAGGAGCTAGACCTCACCCCTGTACAAGGGAACCAGGAGGAAGAACAGTACAGGAGCTAGACCTCACCCCTGTACAAGGGAACCAGGAGGAAGAACAGTACAGGAGCTAGACCTCACCCCTGTACAAGGGAACCAGGAGGAAGAACAGTACAGGAGCTATACCTCACCCCGTACAAGGGAACCAGGAGGAAGAACAGTACAGGAGCTAGACCTCACCCTTGTACAAGGGAACCAGGAGGAAGAACAGTACAGGAGCTAGACCTCACCCCTGTACAAGGGAACCAGGAGGAAGAACAGTACAGGAGTTATACCTCACCCTTGTACAAGGGAACCAGGAGGAAGAACAGTACAGGAGCCAGACCTCACCCTTGTACAAGGGAACCAGAAGAAAGAACAGTACAGGAGCCAGACCTCACCCTTGTACAAGGGAACCAGGAGGAAGAACAGTACAGGAGCTAGACCTCACCCCTGTACAAGGGAACCAGGAGGAGGAACAGTACAGGAGCTATTCCTCACCCTTGTACAAGGGAACCAGGAGGAAGAACAGTACAGGAGCCAGACCTCACCCTTGTACAAGGGAACCAGAAGAAAGAACAGTACAGGAGCTAGACCTCACCCCTGTACAAGGAACCAGGGGGAAGAACTGTACAGGAGCTAGACCTCACCCCTGTACAAGGAACCAGGGGGAAGAACAGTACAGGAGCTAGACCTCACCCTTGTACAAGGAACCAGGGGGAAGTACAGTACAGGAGCTAGACCTCACCCCTGTACAAGGAACCAGGGGGAAGAACAGTACAGGAGCTAGACCTCACCCATGTACAAGGGAACCAGGAGGAAGAACAGTACAGGAGCTAGACCTCACCCTCGTACAAGGGAACCAGGAGGAAGAACAATACAGGAGCCAGACCTCACCCCAGTACAAGAGAAACATGAGGAAGAACAGTACAGGAGCTAGACCTCACCCCTGTACAAGGAACCAGGGGGAAGAACAGTACAGGAGCTAGACCTCACCCCTGTACAAGGGAACCAGGAGGAAGAACAGTACAGGAGCTAGACCTCACCCCTGTAGAAGGAACCAGGGGGAAGAACAGTACAGGAGCTAGACCTCACCCCTGTACAAGGAACCAGGAGGAAGAACAGTACAGGAGCTAGACCTCACCCCTGTACAAGGGAACCAGAAGAAAGAACAGTACAGGAGCCAGACCTCACCCCAGTACAAGAGAAACATGAGGAAGAACAGTACAGGAGCTAGACCTCACCCCTGTACAAGGAACCAGGGGGAAGAACAGTACAGGAGCTAGACCTCACCCCTGTACAAGGGAACCAGGAGGAAGAACAGTACAGGAGCTAGACCTCACACCTGTAGAAGGAACCAGGGGGAAGAACAGTACAGGAGCTAGACCTCACCCCTGTACAAGGAACCAGGAGGAAGAACAGTACAGGAGCTAGACCTCACCCCTGTACAAGGGAACCAGGAGGAAGAACAGTACAGGGGCTAGACCTCACCCTTGTACAAGGGAACCAGGAGGAAGAACAGTACAGGGGCTAGACCTCACCCTTGTACAAGGGAACCAGGAGGAAGAACAGTACGGGAGCTAGACCTCACCCTTGTACAAGGGAACCAGGAGGAAGAACAGTACAGGAGCCAGACCTCACCCTTGTACAAGGGAACCAGGAGGAAGAACAGTACAGGGGCTAGACTTCACCCTTGTACAAGGGAACCAGGAGGAAGAACAGTACAGGAGCTAGACCTCACCCCTTTACAAGGAAATTAGAAGACCAGTAAGGGAGCTAGACCTCACCCCTGTACAAGGAAATTAGAAGACCAGTACAGGTGCTAGACCTCACCCCTGTACAAGGGAATCAGAAGAACAGTGCAGGTGCTAGACCTCACCACTGTACAAGGGAATCAGAAGAACAGTACACGTGCTAGACCTCACCGCTGTACAAGGGAATCAGAAGAATAGTACAGGAGCTAGACCTCACCCCTGTACAAGGGAATCAGAAGAACAGTACATGACCTAGACCTCACCCCTGTACAAGGGAATCAGAAGAACAATACAGGTGCTAGACCTCACCCCTGTAAAAGGGAATCAGAAGAACAATACAGTTGCTAGACCTCACCCCTGTAAAAGGGAATCAGAAGAATAGTACAGGAGCTAGACCTCACCCCTGTACAAGGGAATCAGAAGAACAGTACAGGACCTAGACCTCACCCCTGTACAAGGGAATCAGAAGAACAGTACAGGTGCTAAACCTCACCCTTGTACAAGGGAATCAGAAGAACAATACAGATGCTAGACCTCACTGCTGTACAAGGGATTCAGAAGACCAGTACAGGTGCTAGACCTCACCCCTGTACAATGGAACCGGGAGAACAGTACAGGTGCTAGACCCCACCCATATACAAGGGAACCAGGAGGAAGAACAGTACAGGAGATAGACCTCACCCCTCTACAAGGAAATTAGAAGACCAGTACGGGAGCTAGACCTCACCCCTGTACAAGGGAATCAGAAGACCAGTACAGGAGCTAAACCTCACCCCTGTACAAGGGAATCAGGAAAACAGTACAGGTGCTAGACCTCACCCCTGTACAAGGGAATCAGGAAAACAGTACAGGTGCTAGACCTCATCCCTGTACAAGGGAATCAGAAGAACAGTGCAGGTGCTAGACCTCAACACTGTACAAGGGAATCAGAAGAACAGTACAGGTGCTAGACCTCACCGCTGTACAAGGGAATCAGAAGAACAGTACAGGAGCTAGACCTCACACCTGTACAAGGGAATCAGAAGAACAGTACAGGAGCTAGACCTCACCCCTGTACAAGGGAATCAGAAGAACAGTACAGGACCTAGACCTCACCCCTGTACAAGGGAATCAGAAGAACAGTACAGATGCTAGACCTCACCCCTGTACAAGGGAATCAGAAGAACAGTACAAGTGCTAGACCTCACCCCTGTACAAGGGAATCAGAAGAACAGTACAGTTGCTAGACCTCACCCATGTACAAGGAAATCAGAAGAACAATACAGGTGCTAGACCTCACTGCTGTACAAGGGAATCAGAAAACCAGTACAGGTGCTAGACCTCACCACTGTACAAGGAAATCAGAAGACCAGTACAGGAACTAGACCTCACCCCTGTACAAGGGAACCAGGAGGAAGAACAGTACAGGAGCTATACCTCACCCTTGTACAAGGGAACCAGGAGGAAGAACAGTACAGGAGCCAGACCTCACCCTTGTACAAGGAAATCAGAAGACCAGTACATCAGCTAGACCTCACCCCTGTACAAGGGAATCAGAAGAACAGTACAGGAGCTAAATCTCACCCCTGTACAAGGGAACCAGAAGAACAAGGCAGGTGCTAGACCTCACTGCTGTACAAGGGAATCAGAAGACCAGTACAGGTGCTAGACCTCACCCCTGTACAATGGAACCGAGAGAACAGTACAGGTGCTAGACCCCACCCCTGTACAAGGGAACCAGGAGGAAGAACAGTACAGGAGCTAGACCTCACCCCTGTACAAGGGATCCAGGAGGAAGAACAGTACAGGAGCTAGACCTTACCCCAGTACAAGGGAACCAGAAGGAAGAACACTACAGGAGCTAGACCTTACCCTCTCCCCACCGTACAAGGGAACCAGGAGGAAGAACAGTACAGGGGCTACTCACCACCACCCCCACCACCTGTACAAGGGAACCAGAAGGAAGACAAGTACAGGAGCTAGACCTCACCCCTGTACAAGGGAACCAGGAGGAAGAACAGTACAGGAGCTAGACCTCACCCCTGTACAAGGAACCAGGGGGAAGAACAGTACAGGAGCTATACCTCACCCTCGTACAAGGGAACCAGGAGGAAGAACAGTACAGGAGCTAGACCTCACCCTTGTACAAGGGAACCAGGAGGAAGAACAGTACAGAAACTAGACCTCACCCCTGTACAAGGGAACCAGGAGGAAGAACAGTACAGGAGCTAGACCTCACCCTCGTACAAGGGAACCAGGAGGAAGAACAGTACAGGAGCTAGACCTCACCCCTGTACAAGGGAACCAGGAGGAAGAACAGTACAGGAGCTAGACCTCACACCTGTACAAGGGAACCAGGAGGAAGAACAGTACAGGAGCTAGACCTCACCCCTGTACAAGGGAACCAGGAGGAAGAACGGTACAGGAGCTAGACCTCATCCCTGTACAAGGGAACCAGGAGGAAGAACAGTACAGGAGCTAGACCTCACCCCTGTACAAGGGAACCAGGAGGAAGAACAGTACATGAGCTATACCTCACCCCTGTACAAGGAACCAGGGGGAAGAACAGTACAGGAGCTATACCTCACCCTCGTACAAGGGAACCAGAAGGAAGAACAGTACAGGAGCTAGACCTCACCCCTGTACAAGGGAACCAGGAGGAAGAACAGTACAGGAGCTAGACCTCACACCTGTACAAGGGAACCAGGAGGAAGAACAGTACAGGAGCTAGACCTCACCCCTGTACAAGGGAACCAGGAGGAAGAACAGTACAGGAGCTAGACCTCACCCCTGTACAAGGGAACCAGGAGGAAGAACAGTACAGGAGCTAGACCTCACCCCTGTACAAGGGAACCAGGAGGAAGAACAGTACAGGAGCTATACCTCACCCTCGTACAAGGGAACCAGGAGGAAGAACAGTACAGGAGCTAGACCTCACCCTTGTACAAGGGAACCAGGAGGAAGAACAGTACAGGAGCCAGACCTCACCCCTGTACAAGGGAACCAGGAGGAAGAACAGTACAGGAGTTATACCTCACCCTTGTACAAGGGAACCAGGAGGAAGAACAGTACAGGAGCCAGACCTCACCCTTGTACAAGGGAACCAGAAGAAAGAACAGTACAGGAGCCAGACCTCACCCTTGTACAAGGGAACCAGGAGGAAGAACAGTACAGGAGCTAGACCTCACCCCTGTACAAGGGAACCAGGAGGAGGAACAGTACAGGAGCTATTCCTCACCCTTGTACAAGGGAACCAGGAGGAAGAACAGTACAGGAGCCAGACCTCACCCTTGTACAAGGGAACCAGAAGAAAGAACAGTACAGGAGCTAGACCTCACCCCTGTACAAGGAACCAGGGGGAAGAACTGTACAGGAGCTAGACCTCACCCCTGTACAAGGAACCAGGGGGAAGAACAGTACAGGAGCTAGACCTCACCCTTGTACAAGGAACCAGGGGGAAGTACAGTACAGGAGCTAGACCTCACCCCTGTACAAGGAACCAGGGGGAAGAACAGTACAGGAGCTAGACCTCACCCATGTACAAGGGAACCAGGAGGAAGAACAGTACAGGAGCTAGACCTCACCCTCGTACAAGGGAACCAGGAGGAAGAACAATACAGGAGCCAGACCTCACCCCAGTACAAGAGAAACATGAGGAAGAACAGTACAGGAGCTAGACCTCACCCCTGTACAAGGAACCAGGGGGAAGAACAGTACAGGAGCTAGACCTCACCCCTGTACAAGGGAACCAGGAGGAAGAACAGTACAGGAGCTAGACCTCACCCCTGTAGAAGGAACCAGGGGGAAGAACAGTACAAGAGCTAGACCTCACCCCTGTACAAGGAACCAGGAGGAAGAACAGTACAGGAGCTAGACCTCACCCCTGTACAAGGGAACCAGAAGAAAGAACAGTACAGGAGCCAGACCTCACCCCAGTACAAGAGAAACATGAGGAAGAACAGTACAGGAGCTAGACCTCACCCCTGTACAAGGAACCAGGGGGAAGAACAGTACAGGAGCTAGACCTCACCCCTGTACAAGGGAACCAGGAGGAAGAACAGTACAGGAGCTAGACCTCACCCCTGTAGAAGGAACCAGGGGGAAGAACAGTACAGGAGCTAGACCTCACCCCTGTACAAGGAACCAGGAGGAAGAACAGTACAGGAGCTAGACCTCACCCCTGTACAAGGGAACCAGGAGGAAGAACAGTACAGGAGCTAGACCTCACCCCTGTAGAAGGAATCAGGGGGAAGAACAGTACAGGAGCTAGACCTCACCCCTGTACAAGGAACCAGGAGGAAGAACAGTACAGGAGCTAGACCTCACCCCTGTACAAGGGAACCAGGAGGAAGAACAGTACATGAGCTATACCTCACCCCTGTACAAGGAACCAGGGGGAAGAACAGTACAGGAGCTATACCTCACCCTCGTACAAGGGAACCAGGAGGAAGAACAGTACAGGAGCTAGACCTCACCCCTGTACAAGGGAACCAGGAGGAAGAACAGTACAGGAGCTAGACCTCACACCTGTACAAGGGAACCAGGAGGAAGAACAGTACAGGAGCTAGACCTCACCCCTGTACAAGGGAACCAGGAGGAAGAACAGTACAGGAGCTAGACCTCACCCCTGTACAAGGGAACCAGGAGGAAGAACAGTACAGGAGCTAGACCTCACCCCTGTAAAAGGGAACCAGGAGGAAGAACAGTACAGGAGCTAGACCTCACCCCTGTACAAGGGAACCAGGAGGAAGAACAGTACAGGAGCTAGACCTCACCCCTGTACAAGGGAACCAGGAGGAAGAACAGTACAGGAGTTATACCTCACCCTTGTACAAGGGAACCAGGAGGAAGAACAGTACAGGAGCCAGACCTCACCCTTGTACAAGGGAACCAGAAGAAAGAACAGTACAGGAGCCAGACCTCACCCTTGTACAAGGGAACCAGGAGGAAGAACAGTACAGGAGCTAGACCTCACCCCTGTACAAGGGAACCAGGAGGAGGAACAGTACAGGAGCTATTCCTCACCCTTGTACAAGGGAACCAGGAGGAAGAACAGTACAGGAGCCAGACCTCACCCTTGTACAAGGGAACCAGAAGAAAGAACAGTACAGGAGCTAGACCTCACCCCTGTACAAGGAACCAGGGGGAAGAACTGTACAGGAGCTAGACCTCACCCCTGTACAAGGAACCAGGGGGAAGAACAGTACAGGAGCTAGACCTCACCCTTGTACAAGGAACCAGGGGGAAGTACAGTACAGGAGCTAGACCTCACCCCTGTACAAGGAACCAGGGGGAAGAACAGTACAGGAGCTAGACCTCACCCATGTACAAGGGAACCAGGAGGAAGAACAGTACAGGAGCTAGACCTCACCCTCGTACAAGGGAACCAGGAGGAAGAACAATACAGGAGCCAGACCTCACCCCAGTACAAGAGAAACATGAGGAAGAACAGTACAGGAGCTAGACCTCACCCCTGTACAAGGAACCAGGGGGAAGAACAGTACAGGAGCTAGACCTCACCCCTGTACAAGGGAACCAGGAGGAAGAACAGTACAGGAGCTAGACCTCACCCCTGTAGAAGGAACCAGGGGGAAGAACAGTACAGGAGCTAGACCTCACCCCTGTACAAGGAACCAGGAGGAAGAACAGTACAGGAGCTAGACCTCACCCCTGTACAAGGGAACCAGAAGAAAGAACAGTACAGGAGCCAGACCTCACCCCTGTACAAGAGAAACATGAGGAAGAACAGTACAGGAGCTAGACCTCACCCCTGTACAAGGAACCAGGGGGAAGAACAGTACAGGAGCTAGACCTCACCCCTGTACAAGGGAACCAGGAGGAAGAACAGTACAGGAGCTAGACCTCACCCCTGTAGAAGGAACCAGGGGGAAGAACAGTACAGGAGCTAGACCTCACCCCTGTACAAGGAACCAGGAGGAAGAACAGTACAGGAGCTAGACCTCACCCCTGTACAAGGGAACCAGAAGAAAGAACAACAACTAGGCAAAAGATGGAGTTTAACCCTTTATACTCCAACCGACTGCAAACGTTTGATCTACACATATTCATCCAACTTTGATGACACATGGTGCCATCTGGTGGATAATTACGCAAATATGTCATTGTGTTCTTTAGTGTAACTGATATCCACTAGGGGTATTTGTCATAATATGGTTTTGTACGGGAAGTTTTTGAGTAACCGCTGTTTGAAAATGTCAACAACAAAGAGTTGATATACAAACGTAGCATTATATGCAAACCACGGACACAACATACATATATGTCGCGTTTCAAATGTTTAAATTTTAAAGCTGATTAGTATATTTAGAACAGTCTTGTGCAGAATTCAATTATCTTTAGAATAAGTACTTGCAATGTTAGGAAACAAAGTACAAAAAGCTGCATGCCAAAAACTATTTGCACTTATATCTTGGTATTAATATTGTGTGACCGCTGCAGGGGCTGGGAGTGCATGTCATTACAATGACATGGGGTCTAAAGTGATAACTAGAGAGACAGCGACTGTGTACAAGTGACATCTCCAAGGAGTAGACATACTGGATGTGCCTACATTGGGAGGGAAGGGCAGGGATATATGGAAATATTTGCAAAATGAAGGTCTCAATTATGCATTCACTAGTGACTTTTTAATAGAAAATGTCACCATGTAGAATGGAATATTTATTTATTTAACTATGTATATATATATATAGTTAAATATATATATATATATAGTTAAATAAATAAATATTCCATTCTACATGGTGACATTTTCTATTAAAAAGTCACTAGTGAATGCATAATTGAGACTATATATATATATATATGTTTGTTATGACTACACAAGAACGCTAGTAATAGTAAATACCACTGATAGGGCTGCTCAAAATACCATATATATGGTTACTATGGTTACCCAAGAATACCAGTATTATGCCGTGTTCACACAGAAAAGTTTAACCGACATAATTTTAAAGCAGATTATGATACGTTCTTTTTACAATTGTTCGAAGCTACGTAACTGTCTGGCACATGAAGATAAACAGCTTATATAAACCGGTTTAACATTAATAACTACAGTTGCTATGGTTACTTGGGCATAGGAACATACTGACACAGAATCAACACCAGTACAAGAAACATTCACATTTAATAAATGTACATACAATGTACATACAATGTACATACAATGTACATACAATGTACATACACACCTCATTAATAATACTAACATTACAAAATAGCTACACTTTCATGTAGAACTAAGTCAAACATGTGTCTTGTCCATGTCACTTGATGTGACACTATCAATTGATGTGACACTAAGTTGACATTGTCAACTGTCACACCGCATCAATGCAGAATATAGTGTCAACACTAGTAACCAACTGTCAACTAAACTTGTTTGTCTCAATAACAGCTGCAGATGTCAACTGTTGATGGTGACACGTCACTTTCCATTGACTGCTTGTGTCAACTCAATATGGTGACGTGTCATTTCATCATATTTGTGCTCATGGCAGTTGTGATGGCAATTTCAACAGATGTCATGTTAGGATGACTTAACTACTTTACTTGTGGTAGTTGTGGCAGTAGACGTGTCACCGAAAATGGTGACATGTCGTCTCAAAATGGTGATGCATCATGTATTGCTGCAGGCATCTCACTGTAATATGATGACATGTCGTCTCATGATGGTGACGCGTCATGTCTTGCTGCTTTACTTGGCGGACATGTCTCACTTGTCTGAAAAAAAGAGTTTCTTCATTAATGTTGACTGTTAAGCTTATACAAAAAGTGACACACATGACACACATGACACACATGACACAATGCTGTTATGTCAGTGACTTGTGTCAATGTGTGTCAGTAATGTCAACAGTATTTCACTCAAAATGACTTTTCTAACCGTGTTTCCATGACACTGAACACAGTGTGTCCAAGATTTAGAATATGGCTGTCTTACAGAATAATTTGTTCAGGCCTAATTTGTTCTCTCACAAGTACACAGTTCACTGTGAGTTAGCACATGACAACCAGAGTACATTCAAACAAGACTATCATAATTGACGTGGCAACTTGCATCATGTTACACGTCTCAAGTGACTCACCTGTGACCCGGTGACCTTTTTGTACTCTGTGAGGTAGAATTCAAACACCTGGTCACAGTCGTAGCGTACCTTGGTGCCAGGAAGGTTGTACTGGTGACAGTTGTCTCTCACTAGCATCATGTCACCATGGAGCCCTGCCCAGTCAGCATACTGACTCGACTACAACACAAAGGTACACCAACTAGCACCATGTCAGCATGGAGCCCTGCCCAGTCAGCATACTGACTCAACTACAACACAAAGGTACACCAACTAGCACCACGTCAGCATGGAGCCCTGCCCAGTCAGCATACTGACTCGACTACAACACAATGATACACCAACTAGCATCATGTCAGCATGGAGCCGTGCCCAGTCAGCATACTGACTCGACTACAACACAATGGTACACCAACTAGCACCATGTCAGCATGGAGGTCTACCATACTGACTTGACAACAACAAGGTTATAGAGGTCAGCACCAGAGAAAGCCCTGATTCCAATGATGATTTTAACACTAGAAAAAAGAAATTAGAACTACATGATCAAAGCTGGATAGGCTTTCTTGTATGTGTAAGCAAAGGATATAAATATGTCGGTTGCTTACATAAAAGTATCTGGTAGGTCTTTAAAAAATATACAACTTCAGACAGGAAGCGACAGGAAGCCAATACAGATACCTTACGAGTGGTATTGATAGAGAAAACTGCAAAGACCGAGTCACAATCATTGCTAAACAATTTTGCACAGATTGTAATTTAATGAAATCCTACACAATATCAGTCAACATAATCAGTCAGGATCACCTCAATGTCAAAAAAGCATGTATTCAAACAATTAGATACAAAATTATAACACCATTTGTACACCTAATTTATTTGATTTATTATATATTAAATACAAAGCATATTGGTTAAAATTTTGAAAGAAACACACAAATAAAAATTCTCATAAAATCACGCTTCTCCTTGATCGACAATGTCTAGCTACGTTTTACATGATGTTAAGTTAATTAGTGATACAGACATGATAATAATTACTTACGTTTTGGGTGCTTGCTATGAAAGTGAACAATGTGAAATGATATCAACATACAATAACTTTTAAACATCTGTTTGTTGTATTGTGCTTTAAAACAGTGAAACGACCTAATCTTTGGGGTGACTGTGTTGAAGGCATCAGGGTGTGTCTGTTTTACCCACCTCCAATTTTTTCCTGATGGTGCCAAAGTCCATGGGGTGTTGGATCACCTTGTAGTAGTCAGGTACAACCTTTGGACTGACTGAAACACCAACAGACAAGCTACAATCAGTCAACATAATCAGTCAGGATCACCTTGTAGTAGTCAGGTACAGCCTTCGGACTGACTGAAACACCAACAGACAAGCTAGAATCAGTCAACATAATCAGTCAGGATCACCTTGTAGTAGTCAGGTACAGCCTTCGGACTGACTGAAACACCAACAGACAAGCTAGAATCAGTAAACATAATCAGTCAGGATCACCTTGTAGTAGTCAGGTACAGCTTTTGAACTGACTGAAACACCAACAGACAAGCTAGAATCAGTAAACATAATCAGTCAGGATCACCTTGTAGTAGTCAGGTACAGCCTTCGGACTGACTGAAACACCAACAGACAAGCTAGAATCAGTAAACATAATCAGTCAGGATCACCTTGTAGTAGTCAGGTACAGCCTTTGAACTGACTGAAACACCAACAGACAAGTTAGAATCAGTCAACATAATCAGTCAGGATCACCTTGTAGTAGTCAGGTACAGCCTTTGAACTGACTGAAACACCAACAGACAAGCTAGAATCAGTCAACATAATCAGTCAGGATCACCTTGTAGTAGTCAGGTACAGCCTTTGAACTGACTGAAACACCAACAGACAAGCTATAATCAGTCAACATAATCAGCCAGGATCACCTTGTAGTAGTCAGGTACAGCCTTTGGACTGACTGAAACACCAACAGACAAGCTAGAATCAGTCAACATAATCAGTCAGGATCACCTTGTTGTAGTCAGGTACAGCCTTCGGACTGACTGAAACACCAACAGACAAGCTAGAATCAGTAAACATAATCAGTCAGGATCACCTTGTAGTAGTCAGGTACAGCCTTCGGACTGACTGAAACACCAACAGACAAGCTAGAATCAGTCAACATAATCAGTCAGGATCACCTTGTAGTAGTCAGGTATAGCCTTTTAACTGACTGAAACACCAACAGACAAGCTAGAATCAGTCAACATAATCAGTCAGGATCACCTTGTAGTAGTCAGGTACAGCCTTTGAACTGACTGAAACACCAACAGACAAGCTATAATCAGTCAACATAATCAGTCAGGATCACCTTGTAGTAGTCAGGTACAGCCTTCGGACTGACTGAAACACCAACAGACAAGCTAGAATCAGTAAACATAATCAGTCAGGATCACCTTGTAGTAGTCAGGTACAGCCTTCGGACTGACTGAAACACCAACAGACAAGCTAGAATCAGTAAACATAATCAGTCAGGATCACCTTGTAGTAGTCAGGTACAGCCTTTGGACTGACTGAAACACCAACAGACAAGCTAGAATCAGTCAACATAATCAGTCAGGATCACCTTGTAGTAGTCAGGTACAGCCTTCGGACTGACTGAAACACCAACAGACAAGCTAGAATCAGTAAACATAATCAGTCAGGATCACCTTGTAGTAGTCAGGTACAGCCTTTGAACTGACTGAAACACCAACAGACAAGCTATAATCAGTCAACATAATCAGTCAGGATCACCTTGTAGTAGTCAGGTACAGCCTTCGGACTGACTGAAACACCAACAGACAAGCTAGAATCAGTAAACATAATCAGTCAGGATCACCTTGTAGTAGTCAGGTACAGCCTTTGGACTGACTGAAACACCAACAGACAAGCTAGAATCAGTAAACATAATCAGTCAGGATCACCTTGTAGTAGTCAGGTACAGCTTTTGAACTGACTGAAACACCAACAGACAAGCTAGAATCAGTCAACATAATCAGTCAGGATCACCTTGTAGTAGTCAGGTACAGCCTTTGAACTGACTGAAACACCAACAGACAAGCTAGAATCAGTCAACATAATCAGTCAGGATCACCTTGTAGTAGTCAGGTACCGCCTTCAGACTGACTGAAACACAGATAAGCTACAATCAGTCAACACAATCAGTCAGGATCACCTGGTAGTAGTCAGGCACAGCCTTCGGACTGACTGAAACAACAAGAAACCCAGATTCAGTCAACTCAAATGCTCAGATATAACAATAGTTGTGGTCAAAATGTGTTTGACTACGGTCACAGAAGGGGGAATACAAGATGACATCAGATTGAAGAAGCAGGTGAATTATAATACAGTTGGGAGCAGACTGAGATGGGCAGATACAGAGAATGAGATGGACAAACAGAGCAGGGAAAGAGAAGACATTAGTAGAGGCAGAGAAATATTTTGTAGTAGCTGCACCCAAAATCTGGAATCCACTCCCTATCACGTTAAAATCACCTGAAACTATAGCCACATTACATAAACAAACACAAGACTTATTTGTTTCAAATTACACTGCCACCCTACCCTGCCCTAGGGATGTCACTGTGTGTCCTTGTTCCCGATCTTACCTTATGGTTGTTTTATGTTGCGCCTCTGAGCTCATATTCCTGAGGAAATACACAATACACAAGTTTACTATTATTATATTATTATCTTTAGTAGTAGTAGTTTGGTCCGACCAAGTGAGACAGATGAACACTCAGGGTGAGAGAGAGAGAGACTACAGAAGGGTGCCCCTCACACTCACCTGGTCTAGTGAACCATGACGCAGCATTCATTTCCCCCTTTTCCTTGTTCACCCCCCGGAACCGACACACCTTCTGCAGTAGACTACAACACACAAAATTGACAGCGTGGGTTACTCACCTTGTCCAATCAACACTCATATCTCACTACAGTGGCACAGTGGGTAGAACATCAGACTCTCAATCAAGTGAAACCGGGTTCAAATCATGTGCTGCGGTGTCGAACCTTGGGCAAGTTTGGTCACACTACATTGTTCCCGTTCACTCAGCTGTATGAGTACCTGGCTATAGACAGTGGTGGATGCTTGTGTATGAATAGTCTTTGCGCATTAATTCCAGTATGGCTGAATGCTTCCCAGAGAAGTCGAGATGGCAATCGACTAGGTCTGCCAGGAGTAGAGTGTAAAGCGCTTTGAGCAGTCCTAAGGACTGGATATTGTGCTATATAAGAGCTATATATTACTACACATACATCTCGCAGCACGAATACCACAAAGTTTACCGTTATGCATGGATGAAAAATATTAAGATAGGTCCTTCACTCCACTCCCTGAAACTCCAGTTCATAAAAAATAGGCCAAGTGGCCCTGAAGTCCTTTGGACTAATATGTCTATATGTGACCCCGGCTGACCAAATGAGTGATAAGTCGGAAAAATTGTAACATTGTTTTCTTACATCCTTGTAAAGGTTTGGTAGGGTGCTTTACACGGTTTCAAAAAATATGACTGCTACAAAAATTGGCAAAGTTATGGAGCATTGAACATGGTAGGGATCAAAAAGTGAAAATGAAGAAAACGGCTGTTGAAGTTTTACATTATATATGCAAATGGATTGCATGGAAATATTACATGCACAACATTCAAATGTGGCACACAGTATGTAATATGTATGTTATATTGCAATGATACACTGGAAGTACAAATGTGCTGCTACAAAGACTTATCAAGTTATGCCAGATTATGTCTTCATGTGTAAAACTAAGAGGACAGATTATCTGAGAGCAAAAGGTAGACTCACCGTTTGACACAGTTTAAAACCTACAGGCAACTGTCCAGTTTAACAGGGGTCTAGTGGCTTAATGCTGTCTGTTGACACAAGCTACTGCCAGTGACCAATTACAGATTAGTCACAGCTTCCATCAAACAATAGCAGGCAGAGAATCTTAGCTCCACAGCTGGGTGTAATACACAACCAGAGCCACCACTGATTCATGGTCAAGTAGATTAGCTCAATGCACCAACTAAGACAATACACAACACTGTGAGTGACAGTGTCCAGAGTGAGGCCTAAGCAGTGTCCCCATTGCTGAATAGATCAATTAAACCTGCCAAGTGGGTGACATTCTGCACAAGTGTTCATTAATCCTTAGTGATTGTTCAGAACACCAGACTGACCTCATACCTAAACAAAGCGAATGTAATAGGTGAAGAACAGGCAGTGTTCAGATAAGGGTATTGGTTGAATTGTATTTGTCTCGACTCAAAAGGCTTTATTGTGTCTTCATCGATTATAAGAAAGCATTTGATTTAGTAGACCGGTCCTCCCTGTGGTCTAAGATAATTTCATGCAGTATTAATGGTATTGTGTTGAAAGTTGTATACAACATGTACAAAAATGTTAAATCATATATAAATCAGGGCCAGGCTGTGTCAGCCTTCTTCTCATATGATGTAGAGGTATGGCAAGGAGAAAACTTGTGTCCTTTGTTATTTGCTATTTACCTGAATAATTTTGAACACTGTTAGTCACAATTATAATGGACTTGACATGGCAGCTGGTTAAATTTACATATATAGTGTATAGCGGAACTATGTCAACTCTTCTAATGGTTGACATTTGTTGTTTCAGGTGTCAACTATATTGTGAATCTGTAATTATTAGTCTATATTGATACAATTGATTTACACAGTACCATGTCTACACAAGGCATGGCAAGCGTAAACAGATCAGTAAAATGCATTTGATATAAATAAAGTGTAGGATATTTCACTCTATAGTTGTCCAGAATATTAATTTTCTATGTTTGTCACCCACAGGTGACAGAATATTAATTTTCTATGTTTGTCACCTACAGGTTTCTACAGACAATACATCTTTAACCAATAGACACCACAGTCACACCATTTTATAATAATTAAATGAACATCAAAATAAACACAACTTGCAATTATAGAAAATCAATAGTTTTGAAGATACAGTTTAAAAGTGTTAGGCAACTGTTCAGTCTAACAGGGGTCAAATGTGTCTACTCTGCCTGGGTGCTGTGACCAATTAAAGATTAGTCAAGGTCTCAATGGCCTAGGCTGTAGAAATTAGTCACAGCTTTTGATTTTCTGGCACACTACACAACATCTACTGTTGGGGGTGATCTCGAGGGCCCTTCTCAAAACCACATCACTAGATAATGTAAACCTTTTGCACTTTGGGGGCCCCTTAGGTGCCCTTAGAATGATTCAATCAAATACAGATTTCTTGTATATAGTGGCAGCACCCTAAGATACATCTATGCAAAATTAGAAAAAAAGTTGCTGAACAGTTTTTGAAAAAATAGGCCAAATGTTACATTTGTACCAGTTTTTGGGTCCTTTGAGGCCCTAGGGAGCCCTTAAAATGATTCAATCAAATACAGATTTCTCGTGCATAGTGGCAGTGCCCCTAAATATGTCTATGCAAAATTAGAGAAAAAGTTGCTGAACGGTTTCTGAGATACGGCAGCTAACGGCGGACAGCGGACGGCGGACACAGAGTGATGGCAATAGTCCCTTGGACCTTCGGCCAAAGGACTAAAAACATCTTGAATTTTCTGGAAAGCATTCAGCCATGATGCAATTATTGCACCACGATTATTCACACAAATATCCACCACTGTCTACAGCGAGGTACTCATTCATACAGTTGAGTGAACTGGAGCAACGTAGAGTGAATGAAATTTACTAAGATTTGAAATGACACTAAGGAGATTCAAACCCAGAATCTATTGATTGAGAGTGCAATGCTCTAACTTCTAAGATCTCACCATGTCACTGCACCCCACGTATACAATAACCCTCTTACCCCAAGGATTGAACCGCAGAAACATTTAACCAAAAAAACTAAATCCCATCAGTGTCATCCCTAAAATTTAATTCCATAATTCCTGCTTCCATCTCACCCTAAACCTTGAATACCTCACCAATCTCACCCCAATACAACAATCCTTTCACCCCGAATTCCAAACGAAAAAATCTTAACCTTAAAATCAACAACCCCCCTCATCATCAAGCCTAAATCATTCATTTCACCCCCAGACAATTACCCCTTCTCACTATCCCCCACTCACCCGAAGGCGTGTTTCACCCATGCGTCAGATGTTTGTGTCATCTTCTTCTTGCGCTTATACCCCTGATGACTGCTGTCACTAGACATCACTGGTCTGACGGCCGTGTCACTAGTGTCACTTCTTGGTGTCATATCACTTGTGTCACTTCTCTCTCTCTCCTCACCTGAGAGAAAGAATAAGAGAGAATAAATTTATTTTTGACTAGTATCAAACAAAATCCATACACTTACAAAATTATAAAATGATATGAGAGTACATAATCAGTGGAGACTTTCACTAAGACATATTTGTCACCAGCATTAGAGCCACCTGACATGATGACATGACACTCTGTGTCACCACAAATGATGCAATTCGTGATATCAAGTAATTTAATATAGTTTTAATGACGACAGTGTTTAGGCCAGAAACCATGCAGCCAAGTCCTTAGTTCGTAATCATGTCACAAAGGTTGAAAAGGCGCTACATACATACGGGATAGTTTTCGACAATTGATAAAAGATGGTAACATTTTGAAAAAACTATTTGCAACATTATGCATGTCTTCCTACTTCGACTGCTCCAAGTTACATAAAGAATCACCTCTGAACAGTGGATGGCTTATGTGTCTTGGGACAGTTGAACAAAACATGAATAACATTAAGAACAACTGCTAAATGTTTAAATCAAAGGATTCAGAAAATATTATGGATCTTTCAAGGATGCCCCTAAAAATTTATGACTGAGATGCAAAATATTTAGGAGTAGCACAATAAACAGTAGTAGATTGTCATATTAATTACTGCAGACAATTATGACTTACAGATATAAAGTCTCAGAATAATGAATCGTTTTAATAAAATCATCTTAGGTAAAACTGTCATCATAAAATCATCTAATGTATAACTGCTATCATCTTACATGGTATAAACTACAATTTCTTTCTACTTCTAGCATCTTGACTGCTTAAATATTTATAAGAGACAGGGACCAACAGACCTATGTGAGGATCCGTGTCTTCAACGTAAGAGACCATATCAGCATGGTCCACTCTCTGACTGGTGAAGTCTTCTATCTTCATGTGGGTCGTGTCTAGACCTGCCGGTTCAACTGTCACTGTCACATTGCACGGTCTTGTGACAGCTGGTGACATCTACAACATGACACAGCAGACACTGACTTTTTTGGCCATGTGACTTTTTGTCACAGTTAATGATATCTACAACATGACATAGACATTGTGACAGTGTGTGGTCTTGTGACATATGCAACATGAGTGTCACTGCAAGATTGTGTGGCCTTGTGACATCTACATGACAGTCACTACAAAATTGTGATATCTTGTGACATCTACATGACACAGACACTGTGACATTCTGTCATCGTGTGACATCTACATGACAGTCACTGCAACACTGAGTCATCTTGTGACATCTACATGATATTCACTGTGACATTGTGTCATCTTGTGATGTCTACAACATGACAAAGTCACATTATTATGTCACCTTGTGACATCTACAATATGACAGTCACTGTGACATTGTGTCATCTTGTAAATTCTACAACATGACACAGACACTGTCACATTGTGACACCTACAATATGACAGTCACTGTGACATTGTGTCATATTATGACATTTACAACATGACAGAGACACTGCGACACTATCATGTTGGAGATGTCGCAATATGACTGTGTCACAGTGTATCTGTCATGTTATAAAAAACTAAATGTCACATGATGACACAATGTCACAGTGACTGTCATATTGTCACGATATGACAGTCAAAGACAATACAAGCCCCCCTCAGTAGAGAGTGTGTTAAGTAAAACACCCATCTCGACACAAGGTGACACACACCGAGTCTCACCTGCTGCGATGTCACTGTCCTTGTTATTGTCACACACCTCTCTGTCGGTGATGCAGTGACACTGTCTGTCACTGTCGATGTCACATTTGTAGCGATGTGAACGTCGGGAGATGACACTGCTTGCTCTATAGAGACAAAGATCATGTGCGGTAATTATCAGAACACTATAATTTTAAGCATTTAATAGTTTTATTTACTAATTTTGCAGCTAGTTTTCATAAATGTTTTATAAAAATTTAACATATGTTTTGCTATGTAAGTTCAATTAGCTTTTATCAATATTTACACAAATTTGCTGCCACATTGGCAGAAAAAAACATTTACACAATCTATTACACTATTGCAACAACTGGTGCAACTCTATGAAAATCTTTATCATGACTCTTGAGAATAGCACATACAAAAAATGCACAATTTCTCACTACCAAGAAAATAGATTTGGCATCGCCTGTTTTCAAATATGGCAGTAAACGTTTGCTGTCATAGGTTTTTTTCTGTCCAAAATACAAATAAAATGTTAAATATATAACAGTCATTACAAATAGTGTAAGAAATTACATTGAAGTATGATTACAATTGAAATTGAACAAAAGACACTGAAAACGCTGACAAAAATCATATTTTGACATTATGACATGATTCTAACACAATTATCTCAGCCGTGACACAATGGCATGACACTGACACAATGACATGACTTTAATACCATGATGTAACATAACACAACTTTGTTACAATGACAGTACTTTTAACACAATGACATCACTTTTGATACAATGATATGACTTTGACACAATAACATGACTTTGACACACTAACTTGACTTGACCCAATGACATGACTGACACAAAACAGCACATCAAACCTGAGAGGACATCAGGTGCGGTGACAACAGATGGCGCCATTGGTGCTGCGTGCGAGACTGCTGGCGTAAGAATGCTGACAAACTGCGCATGGGCTGTTGACTCGGTGGCTGCATTGATAGGGGCGGGTTTCGTCTCGCCCCGAACGATGTCAGCCTGGGAGAGGGCGCTCTGCAGCAGGTTCTCTCCTCCCGTAGTGGAGAGCTCCACACTGTCTTCCATTTCTACGGTAATTGGTGTCTCTCCATGACACATCACTGATGACACAACACCAACTGACACAGACTCCACACTAACACTAACATCAGGTTGTTGGGTGAGCTCCGGAGCAGCTCCAGTCAGCCGCGTGTCTGTAGGCTCCACACTGACCGGAACATCAACTGGGCGGTCAGTGACTAACTCGCTGGACACCTGGCGGACGTAGAAGAGACCGGTGCGCTGGTCAAGTTCACCCACCACCTCCTCTTCCACACAAGCCGTGCCAACACTGTCAATCATCTCAGTGACCACGCCTCCTGCTACTGTATTGGCCACGCCCCCTACTGTGGTCACGCCTCCTACTGTGGGCACATTTCCTGTAGTGGCTCCACCTCCTGTGGCCACACCCACTGTTGTCACTGCTGTGACATCCTCCACTGTCCCGACACTCATCCCTTCTTCCAACACCTCCTCTTCCCTCTGGGTGCAAACATTTACTCGTGATTTACCAGACGCTAATGTCAACAGTGCTAGCCTACTGAACACACTAGCAAAATTGCCCATCCTCCAGATGGTGATAGATACACGCAGATGGTGCTACATACACACAGACGGGGCTACATGCACGCAGACGGCGCTACACGCACGCAGACGGCGCTACATGCACGCAGACGGCGCTACATACACGCAGACGGCTCTACATACACACAGATGGCGCTACACGCACGCAGACGGCGCTACATGCACACAGATGACGCTACATACACACAGACTGCGCTACATACACGCAGACGGCTCTACCTACACGCAGACGGCTCTACATACACGCAGACGGCTCTACATACACGCAGACGGCGCTACATACACGCAGACGGCACTACATACACACAGACGGTGCTACATACACACAGACGGTGCTACATACACACAGATGGCGCTACACGCACGCAGACGGCGCTACATGCACACAGATGACGCTACATACACACAGACTGCGCTACATACACGCAGACGGCTCTACCTACACGCAGACGGCTCTACATACACGGACGGCTCTACATACATGCAGACGGCTCTACATACACGCAGACGGCACTACATACACACAGACGGTGCTACATACACACAGACGGTGCTACATACACACAGACGGTGCTACATACACGCAGACGGCGCTACATACACGTAGACGGCGCTACATACACGCAGGCGGCACTACATACACACAGACGGTGCTACAAACACACAGACGGCGCTACATACACGCAGACGGCTCTACATAAACGCAGACGGCTCTACATACAAGCAGACGGCTCTACATACACGCAGACGGCTCTACATACACGCAGATGGTGCTACAAACACACAGACGGCGCTACATACACGCAGACGGCTCTACCTACATGCAGACGGCTCTACATACACACAGATGACGCTACATACACACAGACTGCGCTACATACACGCAGACGGCTCTACCTACACGCAGACGGCTCTACATACACGCAGACGGCTCTACATACATGCAGACGGCGCTACATACACGCAGACGGCACTACATACACACAGACGGTGCTACATACACACAGACGGTGCTACATACACGCAGACGACGCTACATACACGTAGACGGCGCTACATACACGCAGGCGGCACTACATACACACAGACGGTGCTACAAACACACAGACGGCGCTACATACACGCAGACGGCTCTACATAAACGCAGACGGCTCTACATACAAGCAGACGGCTCTACATACACGCAGACGGCTCTACATACACGCAGACGGCGCTACATACATGCAGACGGCACTACATACACACAGACGGTGCTACATACACGTAGACGGCGCTACATACACACAGATGGCGCTACATGCACACAGACGGCACTACATACACACAGACGGTGCTACAAACACACAGACGGCGCTACATACACGCAGACGGCTCTACATACACGCAGATGGTGCTACAAACACACAGACGGCGCTACATACACGCAGACGGCTCTACATACACGCAGATGGTGCTACAAACACACAGACGGCGCTACATGCACACAGACGGCACTACATACACACAGACGGCACTACATACACACAGATGGTGCTACAAACACACAGACGGCGCTACATACACGTAGACGGCTCTACATACACGCAGATGGTGCTCTACATACACGCAGACGGCGCTACGTGCAGGCAGACGGCTCTACATACACGCAGACGGCTCTACATACACGCAGACGGCTCTACATGCACGCAGACGGCTCTACATACACGCAGACGGCGCTACATACATGCAGACGGCTCTACTCACACACAGACGGTGCTTCACACACACGCAGACGGTGCTACATACACGCAGACAGCGCTACACACACAGATGGCGCTACACATACACAGATGGTGCTACACACATGCAAATGGCGCTAGAAGACGGTTTTCTGAAGTATTTTATACCAGAGCTTTGATATGACATAAATAAATTTGAGCATTTTTTTGCAATGTTGCATAACCCAAACCAACCGGTGGACGCTTTATATGGCTCAGTCAATTGTGAACAATTAATTTGCGTTCATCTGTTGTCCAGCACGAACCCTAATAACACAATTTAGATAAATCAAAAGAGTTAGCTTTCTTGCAAGGGGTCATACTTTAATCCCCGAATGTTTGGCACTTAAGGTGCAAGTAGTCTAGCAGGAAAACGTTAACATAGACCTACACATGCTCGATTATAGTTATAAAACATAAATACGGACGTCTATCACAAACATTTCTTGAGATATTATATATATATTAAAAAACACAGTAGACATTTACTGTAGAGATACATAGACTGACCCACCTCAGATGCTACAGTCGACTGACCATCACTAGTGACCAGTTCCAAGTGACTAGTTGACGCGTCACTAGTGACACTGACCGGCTGCACCAGTGTCACTGCGTCACTGTCGACGCTGAAGTCGTCAGTCAGCGGTGCCACTGTCTCCTGGTCAGTGGCTGATCCACGGTTCAGGATACTGACTGGCGCCAACTGACCTGACTCCTCTACAACAGCCACAACAACATCAGCCTAGTGAAGACAACAACAGCTTAATGACAACAACATCATCAGCTGAACAACAAAAACAACAGCTTAATGATAACAACATCATCAGCTGAACAACAAAAACAACAGCTTAATGATAACAACATCATCAGCTGAACAACAAAAACAACAGCTTAATGACAACAACATCATCAGCTGAACAACAAAAACAACAGCTTAATGACAACAACATCATCAGCTGAACAACAAAAATAACAGCTTAATGATAACAACATCATCTTAATGATTACAACATCAGCTTAGTGACAACAACAACTTCATCATCTTAATGACAACAACTACAGCATCAGGTTAATGCAACATTGACATCATCAGTTCAATGACAACAACACAAGCTTAATGACAACATCATCATCTTAATGATGACAACAACACCATCATCTTAATTATAACAACACCATAATCTTAATGACAACAACTAAAAACTTCATCTTTTTGAAAAAACAAAAAACCACTACAACAGCATCAGCTTAATGACAACAGCATCAGCTTAATGACAACAGCATCAGCTTAATGACAACAGCATCAGCTTAATGACAACAAATACAGACAAGCTTATATGTAACATTAGTGTCACTGCCAATTGTTGATAACAAAAGCGTCACACTGATAACATACTGACAACAACAATGTTACTACCAATGTGTTGACAACACTGTCACCCACAGTTTCTCAACAACAACATAAATTTTGCTACATCTACAACAAAAACAGTGTCAGTGTAAATTTATCTACAACAGCAGTGCATTTCAACTTTCACGTACTGACAACAACAACAACAACATTGTGAGTGCATCATCATCGAGTCACTCACCTATAATGTAGACCCCGGACTGTGAACAGTTGAGTTGTGACGTGAGTTGACCCAGGTCAAGTTGTGTCTTCCTAGAACCAACAACAAACATTCAAATGATTGACATATCCAAGATAATATATTCTTTGTATAGACTTCCGTGTGCCTCTCATGCAAACTTTGTCAATACAAGTGACGTCTCATGAGTTGAATAATTTTATGACATTATATATGGATATTTTGTATACTATCTCATTCTGATTGAATTATTGTCCCTTTTTGGAAATATTTTTATTGTATTAACGCGTTACATATAGCGCTGCTGTTTATGAATGTCGAACACATAGAGAGAATTTCCCCATGGGGACATAAAACAACATCTTATCTTATCTACCACTGACCTGGGGGCACTGGTCACTGTGTTTGACCGAGACTGTGAGGTGGCCAGCTCTAGGATGGCCTTCAGTGCGGCCGGGTCCAGTGTCTGTCCCTTGACCAGTGACTCACTGAGGTCACCTGCTTGACTACCGGCCAACTGGGTCATGTGACCCGTATCATGTGATACGTCGTACTCGACCCAGTTGGAAGACGTTGAGTCGTCTACAACAGTTGTAATTTTTTTTTCAATTTGGGCAGAAGACAGTGAAAAAAAGCCTTTTTCTATAATCTCCTTAATTTTTTAGATTTCAATCAATTAAAGGTGCTTCCTCAATTTAATTTTGTTTTGACTTGTTTCAAATTAATTTTGCATAAAAGCAAAACTACATTTTGTAGTACATAACACCTGATATTTGTTAATATTTTTGGATAAATATTGATTACTCTTTTTTAGCCAAACTACTTCATATATTATTTGTTAGAATAAATAACAAAAATGGAAATATATGAATTCAATTTTCATGGGATTTTCCACAAAACACCCCTCAGAATTTCCAAGAATTACCTGAATGCCACTGTTACAATTACTGAAAATGTATTATTACTTAATATGTGACCTTCTCATACTGACTTAATATATTGCAAATTTTGTCACGTTAGGACAAGTAGTTTTTAACATACGACAGTTCAAATATGACATATCACGTGGAGCCTGTGTTCTTAATATACAATCCCTACACATGCACGCACGCACGCACACAGACAAACCCGTTAGTCTGACTATAGTAGATATTCCAGTCGTTCACCTCAGCATAAACTCTAGTCGCCCTCGACACACTGACACTGTTCATGCAACCAACCTTTAGAAAGTGTCACTGCATCACTACTTATGACACAAGTTTTGGGTGCGTCATCAGAACCCGTGTCATCTTCAACGCCGCCTGTCTTTATGTCAGGCTCGATACCAGCTGCATGAATCAGCTCGGCCAACAGCGATGACCGACCTGCAGTGCTGCCCTCTACTGGGCTCCGTTTAACCAGCACCGGCTGCAGGAAAAATGCGAGTTTCTATGGGATGGTTCTAGATCTTGTTTCAACAGCTCAACAAGTAGAAAGACACGACGTCGTATGTGCATACACATGTATGAAGGTATATATGAAGGGTTTCAAGGTGTAGTGTATTTGTGCAAGTAACAACACGGAGACAAATATAGATATGAAAAAGGCCAAATGGATGACGTTTGTTTATTATGGGTAACCAGTGTATAAGCCTTTTTGGCACACTGTAATATTTAAATAAAAGAAATGTGGACACTACAACCCAATGTCAGTGACTGAGCCCATACTAGTCTCCTGAGCATCAGGCTGTTAAAGCCCACATTTCAACATATAAAGCAGCAGCGGTATTCCTAGAACAATTGAAAGGAATGACATGTAATCACAGCAGAGTTTGTTATGTGTAGAGTTAATTTTAAAGCCAACATGATTAACTAAGCAAACATGATTAACTAAAAAGTGCCTTTCTGAATACCACGCTATCTGCTGCCAAAAACACTAAATCTAAAATTATACTAATACCAAATGTGGGGTATTCTGCCATGTGCATGTCTTCAATACTGGGTAAATTTTTGTTATAGTTTCCTCATAACACAATTTATGCGCGAATTCATACATATATTATAACTCTAGGGCCAGTTGTCATGTTAATACGGAAGCTAAGATTGTAAGAACTTGAAACAATGGGAAATTACATTTTTGTTACTGAATCTTCTCAGTCACAGGATAATAGACACAGTTTAAAATTGCATAAGAAATTTGAGTTTCCACCAATCCTTTCTAAAAAACTTTGTCCAGTTTTTTTCAAACAATAACTGTGCTAGGAGTCAGCACACAAGCAACATTTTGTCAGCATAAGTTATTTCAGTACTAAGTAAATGACGCTTAATGGATATCATGTAACTTACATGGTCCAAGAGCAAAATGCATTTAAAAAACAAGTTAAAACATTTCAGTGTGTTATTATCATTAAGTGGACACATGTCTAAGGCTCTAGGCTTTACTAGGAAACATCTTTTTGGCGTTTTCTTGCATTTTTACTTTGTGATGCTCAATCGATAAGCCAGTATTGGAGACGTGCATGCATGTGGGCAGGTCTATATGAAGGGTGCTTCACTGTAAGAGTTTAAAAAAAAGTCATACATCATGTACGAATACTAGAAGAATCTGAAGTTAAAAAGAATGGTAGCAAAGGCTCAATTTATATATATAAATATATACATATATATATATCTATATATATATGGATATATATATATATATAGATATATATATATATAGAGGATAGTTGTTTTTAGTAATGAACAATGCATTTGAGCCTTTGATACCATTCTGTTTTATTTCAGAAACATTCCAATATCCATGGTCGCATGTTGTAAGCCGAAGCAGACCTTGACCCGACCTTGACCTACCTGTCGTGTGGTGTCGACCGTCTGTCTGGGCGCAAGTCTCTTTTCTACCCCTGTCTTCTGCTGGGTGATGAGAAGCTGCTTCTGGTGTGAGTCTTGTTTCTGGATGAAACTCACCAGTTCCTGAAACACAACATACAGAGTGACGTCACATGACACATGTAGTGACGTCACATGACACACATATAGTGATGTCACATGACACACAAGTGACGTGACATGACAAACTCAGAGAGATGTTACATGACTGTAAAGTTATGTCATATGACATACACAGAGTGACGTCACAGGACACAGACAGAGTGATGTCACATGATGCACACGTAGTGACGTTGTCGCGCTTACAGGCATCTGGGCATTAATTTTTATCCAGTTGACGTTTCTGCGCAACCGCGTATCTAGAGGAAAATATTTAGCACCAGCTAAGACTGTCGTGCTTACATTTATCCGGGCGTTAAATTTGTGTCCGTGCATACTATTTGGTATCAGTAAATCAGGTGGTGATCAATAATATTCGGTCGTTTATTATGTTCCGTTTGTTTTAAAAGTATGGGCATTACTAGTTAGAGTACATTATTACTAATTGTAAATAGTGTATAATAGTTAGCACATATACACGGAGCACAGGACCGATCACATGGTCACCACGACGCTATATTCTAACCTGACTTTCCAGAGTGTGTGATGTGTATGTGGTGTGTGTGTGCGTGTGTGTGTGTGCGTGCATGTGTGCGGTGTGCGTGTGTGGTGTGTATGTTGTGCGTATGTGGTGTGTGTGTGTGCGTGTGCGCGTGTGCGTGCATGTTCTTATTTCCCATGGCCTACACACTGTTATAAGTACTTATTATAATTGTACCAAGGCATCGGGATCGGGAGGGGGAGCTTAGGGGTTTGTGTTAACGCCACTGACCGCTATTTATAAATAGAGGTCAGTGGGTAACCCTGCCGACGTGTCCAGTTACCCACTGACCTCTATTTATAAATAGAGGTCAGTGGGTAACCCTGCCGACGTGTCCAGTTACCACGGAAACGACTGTCGGGAAGGAAAGTATTTAACGGGAAATGCCGCGGGGTGGGACACTGACGGTAACGTAAACGTATCCAATGGCAACTAATGTCAACAACCGACTCACACATGCGCAGAAACGTCAACCGGATAACATTTAACGCCGGATAAATGTATGCGCGACAACGTCACACAGCACATGTAGTGATGTCACAGAGTGACATCATACGTAGTGATGTCACATGACACATGTAGTAACGTCACATGACACACAAGTGATGTGACATGACAAACACAAGAGTGATGTGACATGAAGCATATAGTAACATGACACAACACAGACACAGAACAACGTCATGTCATTGACACACTGATATTATATATAGCACTGACACAGATAGATATCATACAGCACTGACACACTGATGTCATATGTCGCTGACACATCGATGTCATACATCACTGAAAGAGTGACGAGAGAACTAGGTCTTATGTTAGACAGAGATGGGGGAGAGAGAATGAGGTGCTATGTATGATGGAGGCAATGAGGGTATTGTACCTTCTCGAAGGCACTAGAGATGACACAGGTGAGAGTAGAGGTGACGTGTATGGAGGTGATGTATGAGGGTGTTGTACCTTCTCGAAGGTGCTAGAGATGACGGAGATGACAGTGGAGCTGACATGTATGGAGGTGATGTATGAGGGTGTTGTACCTTCTCGAAGGCGCTAGAGATGACGGAGATGACAGTGGAGCCGACATGTATGGAGGTGATGTATGAGGGTGTTGTACCTTCTCGAAGGCGCTAGAGATGACGGAGATGACAGTGGAGCTGACATGTATGGAGGTGATGTATGAGGGTGTTGTACCTTTTCGAAGGCGCTGGAGACGAGAGAGGTGACAGTGGAGGTGATGTATGAGGGTATTGTACCTTCTCGAAGGCACTAGAGATGACACAGGTGAGAGTAGAGGTGACGTGTATGGAGGTGATGTATGAGGGTGTTGTACCTTCTCGAAGGCGCTAGAGATGACGGAGATGACAGTGGAGCTGACATGTATGGAGGTGATGTATGAGGGTGTTGTACCTTCTCGAAGGCGCTAGAGATGACGGAGATGACAGTGGAGCTGACATGTATGGAGGTGATGTATGAGGGTGTTGTACCTTTTCGAAGGCGCTGGAGATGAGAGAGGTGACAGTGGAGGTGATGTGTATGGAGGTGATATATGAGGGTGTTGTACCTTCTCGAAGGCGCTAGAGATGACAGAGGTGACAGTGGAGCTGACATGTATGGAAGTGATGTATGAGGGTGTTGTACCTTTTCGAAGGCGCTAGAGATGACGGAGATGACAGTGGAGCTGACATGTATGGAGGTGATGTATGAGGGTGTTGTACCTTCTCGAAGGCGCTAGAGATGACGGAGATGACAGTGGAGCTGACATGTATGGAGGTGATGTATGAGGGTGTTGTACCTTTTCGAAGGCGCTGGAGATGAGAGAGGTGACAGTGGAGGTGATGTGTATGGAGGTGATATATGAGGGTGTTGTACCTTCTCGAAGGCGCTAGAGATGACAGAGGTGACAGTGGAGCTGACGTGTATGGAGGTGATGTATGAGGGTGTTGTACCTTTTCGAAGGCGCTGGAGACGAGAGAGGTGAAAGTGGAGGTGATGTGTATGGAGGTGATGTATGAGGGTGTTGTACCTTTTCGAAGGCGCTGGAGACGAGAGAGGTGACAGTGGAGGTGATGTGTATGGAGGTGATATATGAGGGTGTTGTACCTTCTCGAAGGCGCTGGAGACGAGAGAGGTGACAGTGGAGGTGATGTGTATGGAGGTGATATATGAGGGTGTTGTACCTTTTCGAAGGCGCTGGAGACGAGAGAGGTGACAGTGGAGGTGATGTGTACGGAGGTGATATATGAGAGTGTTGTACCTTCTCGAAGGCGCTAGAGATGACAGAGGTGACAGTGGAGCTGACGTGTATGGAGGTGATGTATGAGGGTGTTGTACCTTTTCGAAGGCGCTGGAGACGAGAGAGGTGACAGTGGAGGTGATGTGTATGGAGGTGATGTATGAGGGTGTTGTACCTTTTCGAAGGCGCTGGAGACGAGAGAGGTGACAGTGGAGGTGATGTGTATGGAGGTGATATATGAGGGTGTTGTACCTTTCGAAGGCGCTGGAGACGAGAGAGGTGACAGTGGAGGTGATGTGTATGGAGGTGATATATGAGGGTGTTGTACCTTTTCGAAGGCGCTGGAGACGAGAGAGGTGACAGTGGAGGTGATGTGTATGGAGGTGATATATGAGGGTGTTGTACCTTCTCGAAGGCGCTAGAGATGACAGAGGTGACAGTGGAGCTGACGTGTATGGAGGTGATGTATGAGGGTGTTGTACCTTTTCGAAGGCGCTGGAGACGAGAGAGGTGACAGTGGAGGTGATGTGTATGGAGGTGATATATGAGGGTGTTGTACCTTCTCGAAGGCGCTAGAGATGACAGAGGTGACAGTGGAGCCGACGTGTATGGAGGTGATGTATGAGGGTGTTGTACCTTTTCGAAGGCGCTGGAGACGAGAGAGGTGACAGTGGAGGTGATGTGTATGGAGGTGATATATGAGGGTGTTGTACCTTCTCGAAGGCGCTAGAGATGACAGAGGTGACAGTGGAGCTGACGTGTATGGAGGTGGGTGCCCCAGCTGTCTTTCCTGCCTTCTGCACCACAAACACGTTTGACTTGCCCCCAGCCACTCCCTCCAGCCGGTTCGTTGTCAGAACTACAACACACGGGGGGATTATGTCAAATTTGTTGTCAATGTTAATATTTTATTAAACTCTAACTCCATGTATAAATATGTTAACCCTTTAACCCTTGACTGGCTGAAAGCTGCCAGACACCCGTTTCCTTGAGCGGCCGCAAATGGCCAGGAACCTTTTCTAACTATGACAACACATGGAGGTGGCGCCATCTTCTGGATACTTATGTAACTTGCGTCACTGGATTCTTTAGTGTATCTACTGTGCACCAGGGGCGTTTCTGATATGGCGATGTATTGGTTTTTGAATGAGCTCTGTTTGAAAATATCAACTGAGTTGCATTCTATGCAAACATATCTAGACACGGCATATCATGTTTTGCACATTTAATTTTAAAATAGTCAATATATTTATTACCATCTTGAGCGGAATTCAATTATCTATAAGATAAGGACAACTTGCAATGATCGGAAACAAAGAACAAAAAAGTTAAATGCAAAAAAACTAGGTGCCTTGTATCTTGGTGATTTTGTGCGCGCTTCGAGGATTCAGAGCATGTTTCATGAAATGACGTAAAGGGTTAAAAGGACGTTTCAAGTTTTCCATTTACTAATTAATACAATGTCCTTAAGACTATACAAACTATGTTGAAGGTACATTCCCTGCAAAATTGTGTTTAGTAAGGCAGTAATAATGTTTGCAATTTGAAAGTTCCGATACTGTTGCATGTTCAAATGGTAAACATCCAGTTTCAAAACAATTTTATTGGCAATAATGCAGAGGCGGGCTGAGTTAACTGGCAATAGTTAACCAAATATCCTTAGATGTTCAGTTTTCCATTTTCTCCCATTCAACAGAGCAGACTTTCTGTTGCAAATTACTATGACGGTTAATTCCGGGTAGAGGAATGGACTGCCTCACATTAAATTCTCACTCCATGTATAAATGCATTAAGGCACGACGTTGGTTTACAAATTGGTCTTACTAACTTCTTGTCACATCTTATTCTGACAACATTTACAACTTATAATGTTTATGTGAAGTGGAATTAAATCAAATATATCTGGCAACGCATATCTCTGGAAATAGAATCAGATGTGCTTACAAGTAATAAGACTGTTTCCCGAACAATTCAAATTGGACGTTTGCTATGATGTAAATTTGTGTATCAAAAACATGCATGACATTGTGAACAATCAATTAACGTCCATCTAACGTCCGCTACGAACCCTAAAACCAGCAAAAACCCTTAACAGAAATTTTAAAACAAAATAAAAACATTACTTTTCCCTCCAGGCATCAGTAGTTCAAACCATAGTTCGACACCGCAGACGCAAAGCATACATACACTATACAAACACACACACACACACACACTCACACACACTCACTCACACACACACACACACTCACTCACAAACAAATACAAAGATACACACAAACAAACAAACACACTTGCACACACACACGCAAATACAAAGATACACACAAACAAACACACATGCACGCGCACACACGCAAATACAAAGATACATACAAACAAACACACATGCATGCACACACACACAAATACAAAGATACACACAAACAAACAAACATGCACACAGACACACACGCAAATACAAAGATACACACAAACACACATTCATACACACACACACAAATACAAAGATACACACAAACAAACAAACAAACAAACACACATGCATGCACATACACACAAATACAAAGATACACACAAACAAACAAACACACATGCATACACATACACACAAATACAAAGATACACACAAACAAACACACATGCATGCACATACACACAAATACAAAGATACACACAAACATACAAACACACATGCATGCACACACACACACAAATACAAAGATACACACAAACAAACACACATGCATGCACACACGCAAATACAAAGATAAACACAAACAAACACACATGCACGTGCACACACACACAAATACAAAGATACACACACACAAAAAACACACATGCATGCACACACACACAAATACAAAGATACACACAAACAAACAAACACACATGCATGCACATACACACAAATACAAAGATACACACAAACAAACAAACACACATGCATACACATACACACAAATACAAAGATACACACAAACAAACACACATGCATGCACATACACACAAATACAAAGATACACACAAACATACAAACACACATGCATGCACACACACACACAAATACAAAGATACACACAAACAAACACACATGCATGCACACACGCAAATACAAAGATAAACACAAACAAACACACATGCACGTGCACACACACACAAATACAAAGATACACACACACAAAAAACACACATGCATGCACACACACACAAATACAAAGATACACACAAACAAACAAACACACATGCATGCACACACACACACCCACACACACACACAAATACAAAGATACACACAAACAAACACACTTGCATGTACACACACAAATACAAAGATACACACAAACAAACACACATGCACACACACAAATACAAAGATACACACAAACAAACAAACACACATGCATGCACACACACACAAAGATACACACAAACAAACACACAAACAAACAAACACACATGCATGCACACACACACAAAGATACACACAAACAAACACACATGCATGCACACACACACAAATACAAAGATACACACAAACAAACAAACACACATGCATGCACACACACACAAATACAAAGATACACACACAAACACACATGCATGCACACACACACAAATACAAAGATACACACAAATAAACACACATGCACACACACACAAATACAAAGATACACACAAACAAACAAACACACATGCATGCACACACACACACACACAAATACAAAGATACACACAAACAAACACACATGCACATACACAAATACAAAGATACACACAAACAAACACACATGCATGCACACACACACACACACACACACACACACACACACACACACACACACACACAAATACAAAGATACACACAAACACACATGCACACACACAGACAAACACATAGCTTGATAATAATTACATTACATTAAACGTTTGGCGTTATCGTGGCACGACAACGATGTCACATGACACTTGGTGACAATGCTGCCACATGACACTTTGTGACAATGCTGTCACATGACACTTGGTGACAACGCTGTCACATGACACTTGGTGACAATGCTGTCACATGACACTTGGCGACAACGCTGTCACATGACACTTGGTGACGACACTGTCACATGACCTACCGGTGGTTCCTGGGGGTCCTTTGATGGTCGCAAACTGCAGCTTCCTGGGGTTCACGGTGACAATGTTTGGTGACGCTGATTTGACACCAGATGCACTGACGAGACGGTGACCCGACGTTGACAGACTGAGCATCTTGCCGCTGGTGACACTTGCCACTAACACAACACGTCACTAGTCACTTCACAATGTCAACAGTCAGCTATTCACAGCACTAGTTACTTGAGACGATGTTACTAACAGAAGACATTAATAAAGACATAACACTGGATGACACTATTTATCTTACATCGTCTGTCACAAATTGTTTTACACTGGACGTCACTAGTTATTTTCACTGGACATAACTCATTATAGTAAATGGATGCCACTGATTATCTTTACACTGGATGTCAGTAATTATCTCACACTGGATGTCACTAGTTATCTTTACACTGGATGTCACTAACTATCTTATACAGAATGTCACTAGTTATCTTACATTTGACATCACTATTGATTGTCAGTAATTATAGTACTGCATGTCACTAATTAGTTCACAAAGGATGTCATTAAATATATCATACTGGTTGTCACTAATTACATTACACTGGATATAACTAATACAACATGTTACTAGTTTTCATACATTGTAAATAACTCCTGAAAATTAGATTTCTCAAACAACTATTAATTTTATTTTGATTTAGATGTTGTCTTAGATCTATAAAAAATATAATCACTAAAATACAGCACAAATCTCCTCTATTTTGATAACGCATCTACATAGAATTATTTTATAATGATTATCGTCTTATAATATGTTCGTGCACTTTGATTAACAATTTGTTGTCTTATTAATGTAATCATAATTTTCAATGTTTTAGTTAACGTTGCAATTACAGGCATAAACAGCAAATACTGACCTCCAATGTTTGGGGTTTTCGTTGCCATGGTTACAGCAGATGGGGCCGTCGTCATGGCGACAATAGAACAGCTGGCAGCACTTGTAGGTTTGGGGAGAATCTTACTAGTGGATGTGGAGGGCAGAGCCTGAGTGATGATTTTCATACCTGTAACGCAAGGTCAGAGGTCAAGGAGTGCAAGGTCAGGGTCAACAAGAGACTACAACCAGCAATCATCAGACAAAAATTCTAAGATGATAAGGGATCATATTTTTTGTGAAATGTCATTTAAATTAACTGTCATATCATAAAAAACTGTTTCCTATCCTTATCCAATGTTCTGTGCATTATGTCTATAGTAAAAGAAGATCAGGTGTTAAATAATAATCAATTTGCCGAACGGTAACCATGGTAACAACAATCATTCTGTGAAATTCATACATATTAAGTTGTGCAACGAAGTAGTTTGTCTTAAAAAGAGTAATACTTTGATAAAAATGATTTCTTGTTTTTAAAATTGATAAACAAATATTAAAAATCATATTTATACCAGATTTTATGCTTATTTCACTCTCGCACACCAGGGAGCGCTCCTGATTACATCAGTCTTAGTACTGTTGACATATTCACATGTCAAAACTTGGACGTTAAGTTGACCCCGTCATCCAATCATCTCATTGCCATTCAAGATATGGTAATTTCAGTTTGGGCCAATCATAGCTAATCATTACACGTAATGTTCGAGAAGTAGATGTAACTAATAGAACGTGCAATACTGCGGAATGGTCGGACTGCTAATCGTTGGGATTTCTTTAATATGGGGCGAAGGTGTTTACAGGTTGCCTGGCTTGCAAGGATGGAGATGGGGAGGGAGACTCTGGAAGAGAGGAAGGCACTTACTTCCTTCCTGCTTGATGTGGATGGCAGGTTTGGGAGTGATCTTGCCGTGGACACCGTGGAAGGAGACGGGAGTTGACTGTTGGAGTGGGGAACCAACTGGGATCACCATTGTGCCTCGACTGTACTGCTCAACAATAACAATAATAATTCAGTTTTTTAACGTAAAGGTAACAAAGGTAAGTTCTTATGTAGCACAGTATCCAGTCCTCAGGACTGCTCAAAGCACTTTACGCTTTACTCCCTGGCAGACCTGTTCATTCCAACACCATTGACTTCTCTTCATACACAAATATCCACCGCTGTCTATAGCCAGGTACTCATTCATACAGGTGAGTGAACTAGAGCAACGTAGATTGAACGAACTTGCCCAAGGTTCAACACCTCAGCACAGGAATCGAACCCGAGTTCTCTTGGTTGAGTCCGAAGCTCTAGCCAGTGCGCTCCATGCAAAACAGTGCTTTTTAGGTTAATAAATACCAATCAACGCGCTTCACAGAATAAACTGACGTGATTTGCACAATGCAAATACAATGTAAATCAAATAAAAGCATGATACAATAATTATAAGAACAGTTAAATTATATTTTAAAATAATAAATTAATATAAAAAACTATTAGTTAAACATCATTAAAATTCATAAGATAATTTATAAATATAAAACAATAATTAGTATTATACTTACATATATTTATGCAAGCACCAACACAAGTCATGAATAGTGATGAAAGAAGGCCAAATGAATGACGTTTATTAAGAGATTAAGTTAAAGAGAGAAATGTGGGCTCTACATCCCAAGGCCAGGCCTGTGACTGAGCCCATACTAGTCTCCTGTCCCTCAGGTTGACAGAGCCCACATTTCGGCATATACAACATTAGCAGTATTTTTATAGATATATACAACATCATTACTACTGTAATCACAGTAGACCTTAGGCACCGTACCGTACTAACCAAGCACACCATTCATTCACCTAACTATAATCCCAACTACCTGCTGAAGAGTTACATTGTATCAAGATTTAGCCTAAACCTATAAGTGGGGCCATTACGCCCCACTTACTAAAATCACCGGTGGAAGAGAAGCGAGCTGTCTCGGCGTTAAAACCCCGTGAACACATTGTCCACCTGCACTAAGAAAACGGGGAAAGCTTTGAGATTTGCTATCAACCCCTCTTCCACCAATGATGTACATGGTATGTCCCTAACGCTATCAAAAATTTGGGAGGGATGGGAGGGCCAAAATTATATATACAATCATGCACAGATACATAAAGTATGACATAAGCAGTAAAATGTCTAAAAAAGTAAAATGTCAGTGAAACGTCAATACACAGCACTCACATCACTGTACTGCTCAGTACACAGCATTCACATCACTGTACTGCTCAATAAACAGCACTCACATCACTGTACTGCTCAGTACACAGCACTCACATCACTGTACTGCTCAGTACACAGCACTCACATCACTGTACTGCTCAATACACAGCACTCACATTACTGTACTGCTCAGTACACAGCACTCACATCACTGTACTGCTCAATACACAGCACTCACATCACTGTACTGCTCAGTACACAGCACTCACATCACTGTACTGCTCAATACACAGCACTCACATCACTGTACTGCTCAACACAGAACAGCACAACATACAGCACTTGCATCGCTGGTACATCACACCATCAACAAGGGTACACATAATATGCATCACCCGGACATCACAGAGAAATCACGCAGCACATGCTTCAGTGTACTACAATACCACAGCACACGCACCACTGTAATACGACATCACTGTACTGCTCAAACACACACCACAGGCAACAGTATTGCGACATCACACAACTCTCAATAGTAGACCTACTTGGACTGGCTTCGAGGGTCGCAGCTGACTGGACGAGTAGGTCGTCACCAAGTTGCTGCCACCTGGCAACAAACGAACAAACTAAAAAAGGTGAAAGAACGAATCATAACGAGCATTCTCTTGGGCAGCTCCAGGAGCATGGAATCAACTGTCGCTCACAGTGCGCCAATGTGCGAATGTAAACCAGTTTACAGTAGCACTCAAGACGCATCTGTTTACAAGTAATTTTAACATTCAATGATCATAATTAATTATTCATACATTGATGTTAATTTATTTATTATTATAATAATTCTATTGTTTTTATTTAATAGTTCGCATACATGTGTTTATTTATTTATTTTTTCAATCAATAAAGTTGATCTTATTTACAGTCAATGATTGCACATTTTAGCACATTAGTATTTTAACACACCGATATGAATGACTATATCATGTTATCAATTGACTGATATTAACCATTGTACAGCACCCCAGAACAATTATTTGGATGGGGCGCTATATAAGAAATATATTATTATTATAATCAACATTAAACTTCCTCCACACCTTATCTGGTCAATCAAGTTCGAGGAAGGTCATGACCCAATGGGGTGGAGCTTCTAATGTAAACATATTGTTACAAAGACTCATCTTGGCTTCAAACCTGAGGCCACGCCTTTGATAGCAGTATAATGACATCCATCACTACCATCTCTGACTAGCCCCGCCCACATGTGTAACTCCGCCACCAAGACTGGGTCCATCTCCATCTCATCATTTCATCTCCAAACATCACATTATTGATCGATTTTATCACCATCTTTTTAATACTGCCATATTGTTTTAACATATTTATTCCACACTATTTTAACGTGTTTAATTAACTTTCTACCGCTGGTATGTCACGATCGTATGACATTCACGATTCTATTACTGTCTCTGTACAACATTCAGTATTACTAATTATCAACAGTCTACATACTTGATTTTATTTTGTACATATTGCAATGTGATTTAAATATGTTCTTATGCACCCACCTCGGTGCAAAACGCATTTCCATTTTATGGAAAACGTTATTATTATTACCAGTGCTGCCACCTACCTGGCATAGCCGCATTCTTCCCGCCAGCCATTACCCCTCCACTGCCACTAGGCTGCGTCACTTTCACATGCGAAATGAGACTCGTTGCGGATGACGTCGCCGTGACGATGCTCTTCGCGCCCATATAAGTCTTGGGAATCATCGTTGGGGCACCAGTCACCGACCCAGAAACTATGATCACTTTCTGGGTCTGGGTGGGAACGCCCTTTACTAATTGCCCCTTTGAGAGGCCCACCTTGAGGGGTGCCATGCTCTGGGTGGGGTTGGAGGGTGGGAGGTGGGCGGGGCGTACGGACGAGGTGGGGGTGAGTTGACGACCCACAAGAAGGCTCTCCGTCGAACTGCTGCGTCGACGACGTTTACCACCGGGTGGCTGAGGTACATCGATATCACCGTCTGTGCCACCTGAATATACAGCACACGCAACACATCAAGCATAACACATTACATAATATACATGTATATATATATACATTACATAATATACATGTATATATATACGTGTATATTATGTAATGTGTATAATTTATATATATATATATATACGTGTATATTATGTAATGTGTATAATTTATATATATATATATATACATTACATAATATACATGTATATATATACATAATATACATGTATATATATATATATAAATTATACACATTACATAATATACATGTATATATACATATATATGCCAACTGAAATCCGGGAGATTTTGGGTGTATCTCCCGGTCTCCCGAGATAGACAAATTTCCCAGATTTTTTCTGAAAATATTCAACAGCACCCTACCCCCCATCTTCATCCAGTGAAAAATCTCTAATAGCACCCACCATCTAATAGTACCCACCATCTACTGATGTCAATACCAGAGACAGCGTGACACGGGGAGTATGCTGAACCGCTGATGACTCTCACAGAGTTCAACAAAACAGTTGGCAGGTCTACATATACAGTGTATAATGCACACTTACATAGAGCGCAATTTACAAAGAACATTAGAATAGACCTTATACAACTGTGGTTGTGATATAAAGAACATTTAATTAAATAGACCTTATACAACTGTGGTTGTGATATAAAGAACATTTAATTAAATATACCTTAAACAACTGTGGTTGTGATATAAAGAACATTTAATTAAATAGACCTTATAGAACCGTGGTTGTGATATAAACAACATTTAATTAAATATACCTTATACAACTGTGGTAGTGATATAAAGAACATTTTATTAAATAGACCTTATAGAACTGTGGTAGTGATATAAAGAACATTTAATTAAATAGACCTTATACAACTGTGGTTGTGATATAAAGAACATTTAATTAAATATACCTTATACAACTGTGGTTGTGATATAAAGAACATTTAATTAAATATACCTTATACAACTGTGGTTGTGATATAAAGAACATTTAATTAAATATACCTTATACAACTGTGGTAGTGATATAAAGAACATTTAATTAAATAGACCTTATACAACTGTGGTTATGATATAAAGAACATTTAATTAAATATACCTTATACAACTGTGGTAGTGATATAAAGAACATTTTATTAAATAGACCTTATAGAACTGTGGTAGTGATATAAAGAACATTTAATTAAATAGACCTTATACAACTGTGGTTGTGATATAAAGAACATTTAATTAAATAGACCTTATACAACTGTGGTTGTGATATAAACAACATTTAATTAAATAGACCTTATAGAACTGTGGTAGTGATATAAAGAACATTTAATTAAATAGACCTTATAGAACTGTGGTAGTGATATAAAGAACATTTAATTAAATAGACCTTATACAACTGTGGTTGTGATATAAAGAACATTTAATTAAATAGACCTTATACAACTGTGGTTGTGATATAAACAACATTTAATTAAATAGACCTTATAGAACTGTGGTAGTGATATAAAGAACATTTAATTAAATAGACCTTATAGAACTGTGGTAGTGATATAAAGAACATTTAATTAAATAGACCTTATACAACTGTGGTTGTGATATAAAGAACATTTAATTAAATATACCTTATACAACTGTGGTTGTGATATAAAGAACATTTAATTAAATATACCTTATACAACTGTGGTTGTGATATAAAGAACATTTAATTAAATAGACCTTATACAACTGTGGTTGTGATATAAAGAACATTTAATTAAATAGACCTTATAGAACTGTGGTAGTGATATAAAGAACATTTAATTAAATAGACCTTATAGAACTGTGGTAGTGATATAAAGAACATTTAATTAAATAGACCTTATAGAACTGTGGTTGTGATATAAAGAACATTTAATTAAATATACCTTATACAACTGTGGTTGTGATATAAAGAACATTTAATTAAATATACCTTATACAACTGTGGTTGTGATATAAAGAACATTTAATTAAATATACCTTATACAACTGTGGTTGTGATATAAAGAACATTTAATTAAATAGACCTTATACAACTGTGGTAGTGATATAAAGAACATTTAATTAAATATACCTTATACAACTGTGGTTGTGATATAAAGAACATTTAATTAAATAGACCTTATACAACTGTGGTAGTGTGATATAAAGAACATTTAATTAAATATACCTTATACAACTTATACAACTGTGGTTGTGATAAAGAACATTTAATTAAATAGACCTTATACAACTGTGGTTGTGATATAAAGAACATTTAATTAAATATACCTTATACAACTGTGGTTGTGATATAAAGAACATTTAATTAAATAGACCTTATACAACTGTGGTTGTGATATAAAGAACATTTAATTAAATAGACCTTATAGAACTGTGGTTGTGATATAAAGAACATTTAATTAAATAGACCTTATAGAACTGTGGTAGTGATATAAAGAACATTTAATTAAATAGACCTTATACAACTGTGGTTGTGATATAAAGAACATTTAATTAAATAGACCTTATACAACTGTGGTTGTGATATAAAGAACATTTAATTAAATAGACCTTATAGAACTGTGGTAGTGATATGAAGAACATTTAATTAAATAGACCTTATAGAACTGTGGTTGTGATATAAAGAACATTTAATTAAATAGACCTTATAGAACTGTGGTAGTGATATAAAGAACATTTAATTAAATAGACCTTATACAACTGTGGTTGTGATATAAAGAACATTTAATTAAATAGACCTTATAGAACTGTGGTAGTGATATAAAGAACATTTAATTAAATACACCTTATACAACTGTGGTTGTGATATAAAGAACATTTAATTAAATAGACCTTATACAACTGTGGTTGTGATATAAAGAACATTTAATTAAATAGACCTTATACAACTGTGGTTGTGATATAAAGAACATTTAATTAAATAGACCTTATAGAACTGTGGTTATGATATAAAGAACATTTAATTAAATAGACCTTATAGAACTGTGGTAGTGATATAAAGAACATTTAATTAAATAGACCTTATAGAACTGTGGTAGTGATATAAAGAACATTTAATTAAATAGACCTTATAGGACTGTGATAGTGATATAAAGAACATTTAATTAAATAGACCTTATAGAACTGTGGTAGTGATATAAAGAACATTTAATTAAATAGACCTTATAGAACTGTGGTTGTGATATAAAGAACATTTAATTAAATACACCTTATAGAACTGTGGTAGTGATATAAAGAACATTTAATTAAATAGACCTTATACAACTGTGGTTGTGATATAAAGAACATTTAATTAAATATACCTTATACAACTGTGGTTGTGATATAAAGAACATTTAATTAAATAGACCTTATACAACTGTGGTTGTGATATAAAGAACATTTAATTAAATAGACCTTATAGAACTGTGGTAGTGATATAAAGAACATTTAATTAAATAGACCTTATAGAACTGTGGTTATGATATAAAGAACATTGAATTAAATAGACCTTATAGAACTGTGGTAGTGATATAAAGAACATTTTATTAAATAGACCTTATAGAACTGTGGTAGTGATATAAAGAACATTTAATTAAATAGACCTTATAGAACTGTGGTAGTGATATAAAGAACATTTAATTAAATAGACCTTATAGAACTGTGGTTGTGATATAAAGAACATTTAATTAAATACACCTTATAGAACTGTGGTAGTGATATAAAGAACATTTAATTAAATACACCTTATAGAACTGTGGTAGTGATACAAAGAACATTTAATTAAATATACCTTATAGAACCGTGGTAGTGATATAAAGAACATTTAATTAAATATACCTTATAGAACCGTGGTAGTGATATAAAGAACATTTAATTAAATAGACCTTATAGAACCGTGGTTGTGATATAAAGAACATTTAATTAAATATACCTTATAAAACCGTGGTAGTGATATAAAGAACATTTAATTAAATACACCTTATAGAACCGTGGTAGTGATATAAAGAACATTTAATTAAATATACCTTATAGAACCGTGGTTGTGATATAAAGAACATTTAATTAAATAGACCTTATACAACTGTGGTTGTGATATAAAGAACATTTAATTAAATATACCTTATACAACTGTGGTAGTGATATAAAGAACATTTAATTAAATATACCTTATAGAACCGTGGTAGTGATATAAAGAACATTTAATTAAATAGACCTTATAGAACTGTGGTAGTGATATAAAGAACATTTAATTAAATATACCTTATAGAACCGTGGTAGTGATATAAAGAACATTTAATTAAATATACCTTATAGAACCGTGGTAGTGATATAAAGAACATTTAATTAAATATACCTTATACAACTGTGGTAGTGATATAAAGAACATTTAATTAAATATACCTTATAGAACCGTGGTAGTGATATAAAGAACATTTAATTAAATAGACCTTATAGAACCGTGGTAGTGATATAAAGAACATTTAATTAAATAGACCTTATAGAACCGTGGTTGTGATATGAAGAACATTTAATTAAATAGACCTTATAGAACTGTGGTTGTAATTTCGACCCACCCTCCTCCCAACTCTCCGTCCAAATGTAATGTGTAGTTTACTTGTACATCGTTAGTGGAAAGCGGTTGTATGGCCCGATGCTTTCCCCAATTTTATAGATGAATGTGAGCATAGGGTTTGCACCGGATGTGTTCACGGGGTTTTATTGCAAGGGACCGCATGCTTCTTTCCACTTTCGATTTAGGATCAACATATTGTATCTATCAGAGTGAAGTGCGGCGTATTGCCCCCACCTATGGGGTTATAGTTTTACCATTAGTATAGTCAGCAGCAGGTAGTCTGGTATTCAGTGTGGCAATTTGCAAAGGCACTTGTTAGTTAAATCAGTTGTACATGTTTTTCCCATTTTGTTCTAGGAATATCGCTGCTGCTGCGTTATATGTGGAAATGTGGGCTCTCTAGCAGCCTGATGTTCAGGAGACTAGCATGGGCTCAGTCACAGGCCTGGCATTGGGTTGTAGAGTCCACATTTCGTTCACTTAAACCGTCACAGTGTGCCAAAAAGGGCTTACACACTGGACCCCCCTAATAAACGTCATACATTTGGCCTTTTCATATCTACATTGGTCTCCGTGTTGTTTCTTGCATAAAGAACATTTAATTAAATATACCTTATAGAACCGTGGTAGTGATATAAAGAACATTTAATTAAATAGACCTTATAGAACCGTGGTTGTGATATAAAGAACATTTAATTAAATATACCTTATACAACTGTGGTAGTGATATGAAGAACATTTAATTAAATAGACCTTATAGAACTGTGGTTGTGATATAAAGAACATTTAATTAAATAGACCTTATACAACTGTGGTTGTGATATAAAGAACATTTAATTAAATAGACCTTATACAACTGTGGTTGTGATATAAAGAACATTTAATTAAATAGACCTTATACAACTGTGGTTGTGATATAAAGAACATTTAATTAAATAGACCTTATAGAACTGTGGTAGTGATATAAAGAACATTTAATTAAATAGACCTTATAGAACTGTGGTAGTGATATAAAGAACATTTAATTAAATAGACCTTATACAACTGTGGTTGTGATATAAAGAACATTTAATTAAATATACCTTATACAACTGTGGTTGTGATATAAAGAACATTTAATTAAATATACCTTATACAACTGTGGTTGTGATATAAAGAACATTTAATTAAATATACCTTATACAACTGTGGTTGTGATATAAAGAACATTTAATTAAATAGACCTTATAGAACTATGGTTGTGATATAAAGAACATTTAATTAAATATACCTTATAGAACTGTGGTAGTGATATAAAGAACATTTAATTAAATAGACCTTATAGAACTGTGGTAGTGATATAAAGAACATTTAATTAAATACACCTTATAGAACTGTGGTAGTGATATAAAGAACATTTAATTAAATACACCTTATAGAACTGTGGTAGTGATATAAAGAACATTTAATTAAATACACCTTATAGAACTGTGGTTGTGATATAAAGAACATTTAATTAAATAGACCTTATAGAACTGTGGTAGTGATATAAAGAACATTTAATTAAATAGACCTTATACAACTGTGGTTGTGATATAAAGAACATTTAATTAAATAGACCTTATACAACTGTGGTTGTGATATAAAGAACATTTAATTTCCTCCATCAACGCCTTTGAAATAGAGTCTTTAGAGACCACCTGTAGTGACCATCACTGACCTTTGATGTGGATGGACATTCCGTTGGGCAACACGACAACATTTCCCGCAGTGGTCAAGCCTCCACTCGCGCCACTCACGTAGCTTGCCCTCGCCCCGTTGTTGTCAACACCCCCATGGCTAGCCCCAACCCCATGACTAGGCCCGCCCACATGTGTAGCCCCGCCTCCAAGACTGGTTCCACCCACATGGCTGGCCCCGCCTCCGTGGCTGGTCCCGCCCCCACGGCTGGCCCCACCCACATGGCTGGCCCCGCCTCCATGGCTGGTCCCGCCCACACGGCTGGCCCCGCCCCCGTGACTGACAGGAGTCGCTGCAGACAAGCCAGAACTGCCAATGTTTGCTGAAACACAATTGCAACTTGTGCAATAATATGTCATCTCTACTGCCGCAAGTGCAATAATAACAAAACATAGGTTACTTATGATACAATTATCAATTATGTAGATTTTGTCAAATGCAGCATTATGTGTTTAATAACCTTAATACATTCAGAGGGGTGACTGACTGTCAAAAGTCAGAGAAATATGTAAAAACATTTCATAACTGGAAGGGGGTGTCGGTTGGGGGCAGTGTACCTACCCTCAAGGAAGAGGGTGTTGTCTGGGGCAGTGTGTACTTACCCTCAAGGAACGGGGTGTCAGCTGGGGGGCACATAGCAAGGTTTTTCTCTGCCTGTAGATTAGCGGCGTTAGTTGCGGCTGCAGTGAATGCTGTCTGGGGTACCAGGCGGGGCAGGAGGGGTACGAGTCGACGCCCCTCTGCCACCCACTTCTCATTTGCATCCCCCGAACACCCCATCCTACAAGGCCAAGATACAGGTGAAGGGTTTCAGTGAAAAACGCGATATATCCATTTTCTTGGTTTTTAGTAAAAGGCACTTTTGTGCTTCATCCTCAAAGTTTAAACAAAAACTTAAAAATGAAAAATCAGAAAATGGTAGGAAAGTCTAAAATATTTGTGGAAGATTTGTTACAGAAAATGTGATATTAAATTATTTTTGTGCTCTTTGCGTGTTTTTTTTAAATATAAATTAGATAGCATCCATAATCAATAAAGGTTTAAATAAATGTTTTATCCTTGTTTGGGCGAAATTTCTAAAATGGCATTTATCGCATTTTGTTCTGAAACAATTCAGTTTCAACAACAACAACATTTACAACACAAAAAATGCCAAACATACCCTGTAAACTGCAGTATTGATGTTGAAAAGGGCAAGAAGTTCTATATGAATGATGAAATATTTGTGTTTAGACTAGATTATCACCGTAGCCATTCGTGTGTAGACTAGATCATCACCGCAGCCATTCGTGTTTATACTGGATTATCACTGTAGCCAGATGGCTAACATATACAATATGTTTTTAGTAGCCAGAATAAAGCAATGTTTACACGACCAAGTTGTTATGTACTTACTACAAATAACTACATAGCTAACCAAACGTATATTTTTTAAACAATGAATGTGTCTACAACATGTTAAAGACCAAGCGAAATGAACCTTTTTTATTCCTAATCTGACTGAAATATAATCTAAAAACAGTGTCCTGATGTTCACCTAATTTTTAACCCCTCTTTTCAAGGCCCATTTTGGTCGCGATTTTCTATACATTTTATGCACAGTTTGCTGCAACAATAACGGTCGTTGTGACATCACTGCAGGTAGCACCGCTAGGATTTAGCATGGCACGTATCTATGCGGGTTGGTGTATCATGCCATGCCTAACATTAGTATTCTGAACTTGTGCTGCCACCTGGGGAATGACTGACCACTCAATTTGTCCACTGGAAAAAGTAAATAACTCCAAATAACCACAATTGTTTGTTAATGCATTGCCAATTGGTAGATCACCAGTTCAGTGATCAAAGGACGCGAACAAATGGATAAAATGGAGAATGGACCATGGCACCCACAGTGCCTCCGATTTCACTGCTAATTGACAAAATTAGTAAGGCAATTGATACCAAAGAGCACGTAATTGGGTTATTTCTGGATTTAGCCAAAGCCTTTGATACCGTTAATCATAATATATTATTGAGAAAATTAACACATTATGGAATCAGAGGAAATATACTCCAATGGATTCGTAACTTTTTAAGTAACAGACAACAACGAGTAAAATTCTATGGAACAAAATCTTCCCTTAAAAACATAACATGTGGTGTTCCGCAAGGTTCAATTCTGGGACCTTTACTCTTTCTTATCTATATAAATGATTTATCTACTTTATCTGATACAACGTTTACCATTATGTTTGCTGATGACACGAGCATCTTTATACAAGGCAACAATATAGATGAAATGGAAAATGTTTTGAACTCTGAAATAAAAAAACTATCTTTATGGCTTAACATTAATAAACTTTCTTTGAATATACAGAAAACTCACACAGTGACCTTTAGTAATACGATCAGTATAAGAGAGAGGTGTAATAACATTTGCATAGACGGCATACAAATTAACACTGTACATGAGATAAAGTTTTTGGGTTTGCTTATAAATAATACATTGAATTGGAGCACACACATTAAATATATATCAAATAAAATTTCTAAGAATATTGGTATTATAAAAAAGGTGACAAACAAATTAGATAACAAATCATTGTTAAACCTGTATTACATGTTTATATACCCATATATTACTTATTGTAATGTCGTCTGGGGAAGGGCCCCGAATATATACCTTGCTAAAATTCATTTACTCCAAAAACGAGTTTTGCGTGTAATAAGTCATGTAGGATTTATTGATCATACGCAGCCTTTATTTACATCTTATCAAATAATGAATATTTATGACGTAAATAAATATTTATGCTGTATTCTAATGTACAAGCATAATAGGGGTATGTTGCCAGATATATATCATGATGTATTTGTCCTGCAAATATCCACACATAAATATAATACAAGGCAGGAAGTAACATATAAAATACCATACTGCAAGACTAATTGTAGACAATTGACTTTGGCTTATGTTGGTCCTAAAATCTGGAATACATTTATTACAAATAACTATTTACAATATTGTACATCTCTTCATATGTTCAAACAAAGGACCAAGCGTCTAATTCTAGCAAACATATGATAAATGCTGCTTTAATGTAATTTTATCATGTTAAGATGTACCCGGTGTTCAGTGTTAGGTACTCGTATAATGTTGTCGTGTTAAGATGTACCTGGTGTTCAGTGTTACGGTACTCGCATAATGTTGTCATGTTAAGATGTACCTGATGTTCAGTCTTACGGTACTCGTATAATGCATTATTAAATAAATTGTTAGTTTATTATGAAGATGTTTATTATTTTTTTATTATTATTATTATTTTTTTTTTACACGAATCATAGATTTCATTGCATATATGACATGAATAAGGAACACAAGCAATGTGTTGCTTAGTTCCATTTGATACGTAATGTATACATGTTACATATTACTGCTACTGCTACATCTGTGCTATACTTAACATTATGTATCAATAAAGATTATTATTATTATTATTATTATTAACGTATTAATATAAAGATACACTTACTTCTCTGCAATAGTGTAGAGGCGTTCATCGTTCACAGCCCGTCTCACTTCTGCACGATGTCTCTCCGATGAGATGCTACAAAGCACACATTTGATATTAGAACCCAAAGTGAACTTTTATTTTAATGAAAAATTTAACTAAAAATACCGTCACTAGTGATGATTGGATTCTGGGGAACAGTACTCTTTGGTAACGCACGAGTACTTATCAACTCATATGCCCCATTTTGCTTTTTTTTAATGATTTTGCTCTTTAAAATAGATTTTGCTTTTTAAAAATGATTTTGCTCTTTAAAACTGATTTTGTTCTTTAAAATAGATTTTGCTCTTTAAAACTGATTTTGCTCTTTAAAATTAATTTTGCTCTTTAAATATTTTTTCGCTCATTAACAGTGATCTTGTATACTGAAAACTATCAATACCAGGAGGCGCCACCGGGACATCTTAACCAGTGAGTTAAGGAAGTAATGTACTTGTCTAGGACACTTCAATTATAGGGATTCTTTGTAAGCTAATATGCATTCGAGGTGTACCGTATCAAAACGTATTAATTTCCCATACGTACTTTCTCTGCTACTTGTCTTGCATGTTTATGCACAATTTGGGTGTTATCTGCGCAAAAAAACGATAAAGAATTGTGTTTACGCGAATCATTTTGAGCTTGTTGCCGCGTGGATGATTAATTCTGCAGCCCGCGTATAATGAATATTCATGCACGCGCAGTGAACCACACGACGACCATTGACGTCACACACATAGCTGACATGTTAGTTTCTGAGGTGAGTTCATTCAAGCAATGGCATTGTAAATAAGCAATTTGTAGACATATGCATATTGACAGCTATTTTGATAAGTGTAGGACGCGTATGCACTGTTTAGTTACCCTGCTTCCCAATGCCGTCGGCCGAGTAATGTTTCGATTAAATAGAATTATAACGTCCGCTAATGCGGACGGCTGGGACTGTCACTGAGTCTGTCTGTCGCTGAGTCTGTCGAGCCTCAACTACAATAACTAACATAGCCTTAGGCAAAGGTCTCGTCTTTCTAGTTAATAAAACTGCATTGTCTAATATTTGACATGCAGTGAACGAAAATGCACGCTAAAATATCAGTATATGCAACCATAGCAAGATGATTAACCTGGTCGTGGATGTAATTTGTTTGCCTAAATCTGGGATTTGGGTATGTGTGACTACGGGTCTTGCCTTTCCAAATTCCAGTCAGCCATTTTTTAAAAGTCCCCATTTCCCCACTTATTTCAACCGAAACATAAAAATGTGAGATTCGTACATTCACAGACTGTTTTTAATGCTACAGCTATGATTGCCAGTAAACCTGGCTGGCATGTCATCATTCAATGTAAACATTTTAGGTGTGTAGTACACAATACCATGTTGCCACGGAATTTTGCGATGCATGAATTTTAGACACCAGCAGATCTGCACTCTAGTATACATAAGTTTTTATCCATGAATATATTATTAAAAATCTAATAATACATCAGATCAAGTTGCACTGCTTCATGTGAATAGCACATTTGATAATAATAGTACTCGCTAAAAACAAATTAAACATTTATTTTTGACATTTTACTTTATTGTACGCTTTTTACAAGAATGGCCCATATGTATACTTATATACAAAATTAATTATCTGAGCAAGAATAAAGGAAAATATACAGTGCACTCTGGATAAGGTTGAACTTCCAGGGACCCATGACAATACTGTTAAGTGGAATTTCTGATAACTAGAAAGTTATCAGAAGGTCCCCTTATTGGGACCTTTGCCCTGGACCGAGGAAAAGATTGATTTAACTTACAAAAAATTCACTTATGTGAGTTCAAGTTATCTGGAGTGCACTGTATATGACCAATGCATACAGGTAATTATGTAGAAGCAAATTAAAAGTTGGCCAAAGTAATGGATTTGGATTTTAGTCTGACTGAATCAACATAACAAGGTTCTCTTGTATTTCTTTTCCATTTAGCCAGCTGTACACTTGGTGATAAGTCCCATAATCCAATATATAAACTGAATTAATCTGCACAGTGTTGAGGTAGTTAACTCATATTTAGGCTCAGTTTCATAAATTCAACTTTGTTTATTTGCAGGAACATTGGAAATAGCTGAGCTGATGGAAAGAGGAAATTGAAGAGCTCTACTTAACAGTGCCATTAATTGGACAATGGTTCACCTGACAAAAGATCATGTCTGACTTTGTTCTGCCCCATTCTGTTCTGGGAAGTTGTACCTCACTTTGAGTTTCAAATGGATGTGTGCATCTGATAGCTTTGTGTATCAAAAAGCATAGCAGTGCTATTAATAGGACAATATGTTAACTGACACAGTAGTGAAGAAGATGTCTGACTTTGTTCTGCGACATTAATTCCGTGTGGCTTCTGCTGGGAATATGTATATCACTACGTTTCAAATGGATTTGTGTAATCGATCGATTTGTGCATCCAAATGCACATCATCCCGTCATTATGTTGAAAAGTAGGAGTACATAATAAAATTTATGCTTTCTTATGCTCATCATGTTTGGATTGTGTTCTACAGCATATTCTTCCTAATTTGTTGAAACAAGTTTGTGTTAAGTGAATTATACTGGGAGTAGTGTATAAAAAGGTGTTGACAAAGTTGCTTTTACAATAATTTTGAAAATTCATAAAATATCAATGTTCCACAACATTCAAAATGTCTTAGGGATCTTCTTGAGCTAAATAAACCAATGATGACTGAAAACAGTGTTTTAGAATATGCGTTACTTTTAAAGTTTTGTAATTTTATAACTTTATTTCCATCATACAATGGCCATTTTATTTGTTATCGAAACGGGAGTTCGACAGAAACAAATTCAATATCTTTTACTCTAAATGATGGACAGAACAAATAATTATTGCACTCCCAGTACAAAATAAAGTAAGTTTTTACACTGATGCAATAGATTTTAATATTTTGTTGACAATAATGTGAATGTCTTTATAGATCTACATTTTTCAAACTAAAACTGGTAAAAGTAAACCTTATGTAGATAGGAAAGTACATAACCACCTGTCCTATTTTAATGCCGTAGGTTACATCAGTGATGTATAATGTATTTTACTGCTTATGGAAATAGCAGCTGGATTTATGGTGCAAATAAAATGGTTTCATTATTGAATGTTTCTTGGCTTCAGTAAGTTTCTGTTGTCTAAACGTTTCATTAAAACTTCACTTCAAAATGTATAGCCAGATGTACCTAGTGAAAAATGAACATGGTAGTACCATAGTTTTTATATTCGCAGTTGTTTTTTCGATATATTGTCAGGGTCATTAGTGATTAATAAAACATAATTCTAATGAAATAAAGGCATAGAATTACATGAAATAATCATATTAACAGGATTACCTAATAATTGTATACATTACAAAGAGATTAAAATTCTCAAAGAATCCCTTTAAGAAAGGATCCTGTTTAAGTATAGATCGTCCATATGATCTCATTATCTTAGTGAGATGGTCTCTTCAACACACTGATATTCCAATCACTTGTCTAAGAAAAAATAAGAAATATATGAAGTTTATTGTTTTAAGATTGTTTGCATTAAAATGTTTTTTAATAATTTTTTGACTTTCCCTAACACCTGCACTAAGTGCTCCCACCTGACAGACAGACAGAGTTGTTTATTTATCCAATTGTACAATATGATTTAATAATGATAACAATGTAAATTATGGTATGACAGTAACAATGTTAGATGGGTGTCATATTGAATGTACCACTTGGATATGGGAGACTGCTATAATGACTTAAGTTAAAAGGGTCACCCTCATGAGAGCCACCCTGGTATATATATGGTCAATGGGGTCATTTAACGTCTATTTCAGCTTGTGTAAATTAATTATTTTACTATAGAATAAGTATACCCCCCACCTGAGGACTGCCTGAAGGTCGGTGAGAATCTGTCTGCGAGGGATGTCGAGGTTGCCCTGTGCACGGAAGGCCGTCATCACTGTGGCATAGGCGTCCAGCTCCAGTCGCCGCAGCTGACGCTTACAGTCATCACGCGGCATATCCAGCAACACCGGCCACATGGTCACCTACAACACTGGCCACTTACAACACCATGCCACATGGTCACCTACATAGGTCCTACAACACTGACCACTTACAACACCAGGTCACATGGTCACCTACAACAATGACCACTTACAACACAACACTGGCCACTTGGTCACCTACAACACTGGCCACTTGGTCATATACAACACTGGCCACTTACAACACCATGCCACATGGTCACCTACAACACTGGCCACTTACAACACCATGCCACATGGTCACCTACAACACTGGCCATTTACAACACCATGCCACATGGTCACCTACAACACTGGCCACTTACAACACCATGCCACATGGTCACCTACATAGGTCCTACAACACTGACCACTTACAACACCAGGTCACATGGTCACCTACAACAATGACCACTTACAACACAACACTGGCCACTTGGTCACCTACAACACTGGCCACTTGGTCATATACAACACTGGCCACTTACAACACCAGGCCACATGGTCACCTACAACACTGGCCACTTACAACACCATGCCACATGGTCACCTACAACACTGGCCACTTACAACACCATGCCACATGGTCACCTACAACACTGGCCACTTACAACACCATGCCACATGGTCACCTACATAGGTCCTACAACACTGACCACTTACAACACCAGGTCACATGGTCACTTACAACAATGACCACTTACAACACAACACTGGCCACTTGGTCACCTACAACACTGGCCACTTGGTCATATACAACACTGGCCACTTACAACATCAGGCCACATGGTCATCTACAACACTGGCCACTTATAACACCATGCCACATGGTCACCTACATAGGTCCTACAACACTGACCACTTACAACACCAGGTCACATGGTCACCTACAACAATGGCCACTTACAACACAACACTGGCCACTTGGTCACCTACAACACTGGCCACTTACAACACCATGCCACATGGTCACCTACAACACTGGCCACTTACAACACCATGCCACATGGTCACCTACATAGGTCCTACAACACTGACCACTTACAACACCAGGTCACATGGTCACCTACAACACTGGCCACTTACAACACAACACTGGCCATTTGGTCACCTACAACACTGGCCACTTGGTCATATACAACACTGGCCACTTACAACACCAGGCCACATGGTCACCTACAACACCGGCCACCTACAACACTGGCCATTTGTTCATCTATAACACTGGCCACATGGTTACCTACAACACCAGGCCACTTACAACACCAGGCCACATGGTCACTTACAACACTGGCCATTTGGTCATCTACTACACTGGCCACTTGGTCATTTACAACACTGGCCACTTACAACACCGGTCACATAGTAATCTACACCACCAGGCCACTTACAACACAGGGGACCGTTTCACTAAGATATTAAGCTCTTAAGGAAAATCCATTCTAAAACAGATTCTGACTGAAAAACCAAGTATTTTCAATGTGTTTCACTAATGTGATGGTTAAATTATTCTTAAGGCAGAGTGATATTCAAATAATTGATAATCTACACAGTTGGCACAATTTGGCAAAACAGATTGAATAGTTGTCGAAAAGTTTTCGAAAATATGACCCAACAAACACTTGTCAACAACATATCTTGTACATGGTGTGAAGAATTAAAACAAAATCTTTTGAAGCCACCGACATGTGACAGAGGATACTATTTCCGCGACACACATATGGTGTAAAGTTTTGACAGGAGTGTTGTTGTTGACAATTTTCAGTTTACAAGATCTCAAAGGGTGCCAACAACTTACACAGAAATTGTGCCGTCGAGTATAGTAATATGAAGGTCAGCAGTGTGTATTAAACTTTGTTCAAAATTGATTAGTAAATGTCACAACAACCTTGACCTTCAAGAAGCTGTAAACCGCTACGCATAAGTCAACAGGTCATTACGCTAATGTTGTGTAAACAATATATGCTTTAGCAAAATTTTAATCTCTACCATTTTGAACACTTAATTGGCTGTGAACAACCAAACAAAAAGTGGTAAAGAAACACCTGGTGCAGGGAGGAAGAAGCAGACCTGACAAAAGCAGGATGGAATTGGAAAGAACTGAAAATAACTGCCCCAAACCTTGTCCGGTGGAAAAGAGTTGTTGATGGCCTATGCTCCACCAGGGAGTGAAAATGGTTTAAAAAAAACTTGTTATGTATTAACCAAAAAGCTTAATGGGATAATATATTACGACAAATAATTACTAATAAATGTTATTTCCCCCTGCAGATTCCCAGATGTAAAGTTAACCATTTTAACACTTTATATGAGACAAAACACGTTTTTGCAGGAGATGTGTCCTTCAGGAAATTGGCAAGATAACATTTAAAAAGAATCTCAATCTGCAGATAGAAGTGGCTGTTATGGAGCAGCTAGCTGCTGGTTACCATTTCGGTGACCATGCCATTGCAATAGAAATCGAACATCTTCCTCAAAGCTCATTTTGTTTAGGGGACATAAATTGGAAACACAAACTGTTGTGTAATCTAAATGACGTACTCATCCCTGAGACAGTGGTTGTACCAAATGTAGGCCGATAGAGCTGTCACAGACACAGGCATTGTTTGAACCCATTGTACATTTACATCCCTGAGACAGTGGGTGTACCAAATGTAGGCCTATAGAGCTGTCACAGACACAGGCATTGTTTGAACCCATTGTACATTTACATCCCTGAGACAGTGGGTGTACCAAATGTAGGCCTACAGAGCTGTCACAGACACAGGCATTGTTTGAACCCATTGTACATTTACATCCCTGAGACAGTGGGTGTACCAAATGTAGGCCTATAGAGCTGTCACAGACACAGGCATTGTTTGAACCCATTGTACATTTACATCCCTGAGACAGTGGTTGTACCAAATGTAGGCCTATAAAGCTGTCACAGACGCAGGCATTGTTTGAACCCATTGTACATTTACAACACTGACTAACTGAAGTTAGTTAGGATGATAAATTATGATGAAAACTGGGTGCTGTGCTGTATACAAACTGGGACTGCAGTGGCTTATTGCCATGCAATAGCATGGTTGTCGCTGGCCCATGCAGATGTCGCTGTATCATGTATGAAATGATAGCAGCTTAGCGATATTGTTCACCAACACCACAGGCCATGTTTGTGTTGTGTGGCGGCACCAGGTGAATAATAACGAAAGTATCACTATTTAGTTTGAGACAGTGAAGTCGTTTTGGTAACAGAAGAAAATGGGTGTATGCTTTCTAGAAAGTAATTTTTTTTACATATTTTCGCATCTCAAAAATTTTCTAAGCTTACTGAACACTCAATAGAAGAAATACGATAATATTAGGTAAGAATGCTTAGCTGTATAAATAATTCAGGCCAATCTAATAGGTGTACTGCTTTACCCCTAAATATGTAACATACAATGTCATTTAGTATAGGATACTGAAATAAACCCACAGTGCAATATCCTATGTACACCTAATATGACTGCTGATTATTTACCAAGTCTAAGAGACCCAGGCAGAGTTAGGAAAGGCCTCCATCTCAGCAATTCTGTGGCACCAGAGAGGTGTGGCTGCAGTTATTGAATTTGGCTGGCCTGGTACTGTATAATAGTGTACATGATGATACCAGGGGGAATTTGATTGTGATCCATTACAAGGTGAATTTCACCCGATTTTGTTTCATTATATGGTTAAAAAAATGTGTGTATTTTTTAACATGCAACATTGTAATTGTTAACTGACAGGTGTTTAAAACAATGTTAAGCTTCACATTTTAATAATGTCCAAATATGCCAAATCTTTTGTGGCACTTGTCTATTTACTATTATCCGGGTCCATCTCGACGTTGTCGTCAACTACAGTTTGTTTGATTTATGATTCATATGCAGAGTCACTGAAATCCAAAAGACTGTCTGTGGGTCAAAATCACCTGTATCCGAGCAGAATGACCCTGACACTCCGGTTGAATCTAACTGAGTGATGCCAGGCCTCGACATTAACACTGGCCCGATGCGATGGCCCGGCACCTTTTTTGAAGCTGTCAGGCCAGTTCCGAGTTAGGGCCACCAGTTCTTATATTTTACTGGCCCGACGGTCCACTGGTTTTCGGTTTTCGAACGCCGCCGAGACGAAGCGGCGGTCACGGCACGACAGCATCGGTTATCAGATGCAGTTCGGCCTGGATGCAGAGTCTGACTCCTGTCTTCAACTTCAAGTTGAGAGCCAGAGTCTGCAGAGGACCGAACGATAATAAGGATGCCGTCGATAAATGCACATTGCTCTTGAATTCAAGCGTGCCACTTATGATATGTATACACAGGCAGTTGCAGTAGATTGCCCAAAATGGGTTACCAAACCACATTCAAAATATACTCACAATTGTATATAATAAACACTCTATCCCAAACTTTGCATCGCCGGATGAATATGGCAGCCATATAAATTGCGCATGCGCTGTAAATCGGAACGGTTGTTAATGTATGCTCCGTCGTGTGACGCCACCAATTGTCAAATTGGATCACAACGTCAATGTTTTGTGCAATTGTAACAAATAAGCAAACAACCTGACGTCACCAGCCAGACTGTTTGCTGATGACAGAGTAGTGTACACCGTGGTAAAGGCACTGAAAGACCATGAGCAACTACAACAAGACCTCCAGCGACTTGCCGAGTGGGAGAAGAACTGGGACATGGCCTTCCACCCAGAGAAGTGCACCACACTGCCTGTCACCAGAGCCAGGAAGGTCCTGAAGCACCCTTACCAGCTCCATGGACACACACTTGAGACCACAGGCTCCGCAAAGTACCTTGGCGTCACCATCAACAAGGACTTAGGCTGGAACACCCACTTCGACAACATCTGTGCAAGAGCCAATAAGACCTTAGGCTTCTTGCGGAGGAACTTGAAAATAGGGTCGACCTCCATCAAGCAGACAGCCTATAAGTCCTTCGTTAGGCCCATCCTAGAGTATGCCTCAATGGTATGGGATCCCCATACCCAATGCGCCATAAACAAAATTGAGGCTATACAACGAAGAGCTGCCAGGTATGTCCTTAGACGCTACCACAACACCTCTAGCGTCAAGGACATGCTTGAGGAACTGCAGTGGCCCCCTCTAGAACAACGCCGCCAATTAGCTTGACTGACCATGCTGTATAAAATTCATACCAACCAAATCAGTGCCACTGGACTGAAGAGAAAGCTGAAGCCACCACCACCACGCCAACGACGCGGCCACAGCCATCAATTCTCACAGCCGCAGTGTCGCACCCAGTACCATCAGCACTCATTCCTGCCCAGAACCACCAAGAAATGGAACAACCTTTCAGACCTAGTAGTGGTGGCCAACACAGTCGACACTTTTGTGTCAAGGATCTCCAAACTAACAATCAACTGCTAGGGTCCTTGTTAGAGAGCTGTAGATAACTAGTATTAGTAGCAGCTTTTTGTAGTTGTTTTATTTGGATTTTTTTGCTGTTTGTTCTGTTCTTTTGGGCCTGACACTGCCTTGTGCAGGGTTTATTAGTAGGGTGTACTTTTTATCTATTTTGTAGAAGGTGAGTTTTTCTTTTCAAATGCCAGATCCCCAGAATAGTGGCAGAATAATCATATATTGACTATGGCCACTTAACGGAAGAAGAAGAAACAGAACAAATTATTCCGTAAGATATCTATGTGCCAAATATCTAACACATATTCCGTCAAAGTTTTACAAATAATTTATCTCTCAGAAACGTTGTTTTGAGTTAATTATTGATGATAATCAACTGTAGTGTGTTGCGAAATATTGATTGGTTCTTCCATGTGTCGGTTGCCACAAGATGGTCTAAGATGCCATTTCATCCTTATGTCTGTAGCAGTGTCCGGCAAATCTCAATCGTCTTCTTATTTTATCAGTGACTACACATTCCACTGTATCGTTCTATGTTTGTCAAATGCTGTTGCCAGTGAATGTTAAATGCGACTCGAAGCATATTCTTGTATAACATCCGTCTAGTTGTTTGTCAAGTTTTTTGTCAGTGTCCATGTTTAGCATCCACAAAGTAGCACATACTCTACTACTCTACTGTTGCAATAAACAGTCGCTGCTTGATTTTGTGTGGGAGTGTAGATTTCCATAATTATTAGGTTTAGTTGGTTGAGTGCTCTCCACGCCATTGCCTTCCTGGTTTTGATGTCTTCAACCTTCTCTAAAACAGCTCCTTCCCTGGCAACGATGCTGGGATCTTTAAACCAACCTTGCACGTGGTGTTTCCACTCGTGTAAGAAGCTCCTGTGCCTGAATTATCACTTCTGATAGTAGTGCAATGTCGTCGGTAAATTCGAAATCGGTGATCACCTCAGGTTTAACACGTTTACTTTTCCTTCTTGTTATCTGGAATCCAAGTTCCTCTTCTCTTCCGTCGATAGCTCGCCGCAGGACTATCGCGAAGATGTACTTCGCCAGCGTGTCACCCTGTAGCACTCCCGCCGTTATATCAAAAAGCTCAGTTTCTCCATCCGGTGATTGTACTTTGGCACGTGTGTTCCTGTACACGTTGGAAATAGATGTTACTACCTCTTTGGGGATACAATACGCCTTAAGAATCTTCATCATCTTGCCACGATGAACCGTATCAACTGCTTTTTGGAAGTCTACGAATGTCATAATTGCAGGAAGAATTTGCTTTAATTCCTGCAATTAACCTACTGTTGTCCTCCCTGTCCGGAATCCATTCCGATTGTCTTTTAAGTAGTGGTAAATTTCAGGACGTATTCTGTTTAATATCATCCTGTTGAATGTCTTTGCCACAACGGAGCTCAACAGACCTGTGCTTTTCGCAACACACTACAGTTATTATTGTTATTACAATATATAATATAATATTGTTGGCATAATATGCTTGATTGCTTAGTTGCTAATGGTTAATGTTTATTAACTCGTTTAGAATATTCTCTTTTATTCCGTAACCAGGCGGTCGTTGGGGTACCACGGATGATTTCCTGACAGCTCCTGCCATCTCTTTCGATTTCCTGTCGCCCTATGGGAGGTGTCGAAAGTAAAACCTTCATAGTCCGTCTGTCTGTCTTCCTCCTGACACAGTAACTTGCTCTTTATCTTGCTGTTTGATCTTGTAACATGACCATACCTCTTCAGCTTCCGTTTCTTGACTATCGTCAGGATCGAGTTGCTTCTTCAAAGGGTTGAAATAATGGATTAACTGTTTAATTATATTGCGGACTTCTTCATTGGTGATACAATTATATGGTCCCTGTATGATATGCGCAGCATCTCATCTCCATGGCCTGGATTCTTCTTTGCAGGTCTGCTGTAATGGTCCACATCTCGCAAGCGTAAAGGAAGACTGACATAACAAGGGAACGCACCAGTCTGATTTTGGAGTTGAGTGAGATGTTCTTGTCGTTCCAGATGGTTTTTAGTCTTGCCAGTGCGGCTGTTGTCTGTGCAATCCTAGATATATAACACTTCAGGTTTGGACCCCTTATCTGTGATATTTGTACCCATGTATTCGAAGCTGGATACTGTGTCAAGCTTTTTCATTGTCATTTGCTCTGTCTTCTATATCTCTGATCTATATGGCTGGGGAGGTCTTGTTCTTCGCTCGTCAAACCATATCATCCGCAAAACGTATGTTAATTTAGCGGTTGTCTTTCCCCCTATTCTGACTGTTCCAGAATGATCTTCCATTGCATCGGTTAATGTCTTCATAGACTTCAAGAAGGTATTCGACAGGGTCTGGCACGCACTGGCGACCACGAGAGAATCTAACATCGGTGCCAATTAATCTATAATAAAACCACCAGCACAGTCTTCGCCAATAACAGTATAAGCGAGAGGTTCCGCACAACAGTTGTAGAGTCACACGGGGCTGTCTACTCTCGCACACTCCCGTCAACAAATTGAAGAATAATAAATGATACAGCGCTTGCTGGTGATGTATGTATGCGTGTTTCTCACTGACCATTCTGAGGATGAAGATTTGTTCAGAGGTGTTCCTTCCTGCCTTAAATCATATGCAGCTTAATTGTTCCTCAGCAATGATTTTTTCCGATTGTGGCTTCAATCTATTCAGTATGATCTTAAACGTGATTGAATTAATTTGTTAGGGTAAAGTAAAAAAAAAGTATAAATTCTTATATAGCGCAGTAACCAGTCACAATACTTACATTTTCTATACTCCCTAGCAGACATGTTCAATCGAACAACATCTCAACTTCTCTGGGAGCATAGCATACAGCCACGATGAAATTAATACGCAAAGACTATTCGTACACAAATATCCACCCATGTCTACAGCCAGGCACTCATTCACACAGCTGAGTGAACTGGAGTAACGTTGAGTGGATGCACTAGCCCAAGGTTCGATATGGCAGCACAGGATTCAAACCCGGGTTGTTTCGATTGAGAGTCCGACGCTCTATATAAACACTGTGCCTCTGCGCTCCTCATTGATGAGTTTGAAACTGATGAGGTTGCTTGTGCGGTAGTTCTGGCACAGCTGTAAGTTGTCTTTTTGGGGAAGAGTGATGACTAAGGACTGCATATAGGTCCATGGTGTGGGCCATTCTCGTGTCAGCCATATCTTGGTGCAGAATATGCAGATGCATTGAACCTTGTGATGGCGCTGATCGTGGATTTCCACCCGCCCTGTACCAGTCCAGCTGGTATGTTATCAACTGCAGTTGATTTCCCTTGTTGATTTAACTGGTGCCTACATCAATTTTCTTCTCGAAAGATTGGACAGTTGTTCTTATTTTTGGAGTGCATGCATGTGGATACAAGTTATACAAGCACTGCAGTACTCTATCAAACGTTTTAAAATGTATTGATCTTCTGTGATGCAATTGATTGAAGGTTGTGGTTGAAGATACTTCGTTTCTAAAACCTGTTACTGAAGAAGAAATCATTAACCTGGTGAATAAAACAAAAACCAAGAAATCTAAAGATCATGATAATATTGCCTAGTTAAACAACTAATACTATATCTAGTAAGACCCGTAGCGTTTCTCCTCAGACTGTCTTCATATTATGTACATTGCTGTTCTAGCCAGTCCTCTTTCGCTTTCTGCATGCCCTTGTTGATTTCGTTGTTCACTTCTGTATATCTTTTTGCATAAGCCCAAAATATGCATCTTGTTTCCCTTTAATTATCCCTATTGCCACCGCTATATTCAAGTAATTTTACTATTGCCATTGGTACTGATGTTAGTACACTACTGTGCTAGCCTTGCTCGGCATGTGATGTTCTAATAATTGGCCCTAATATTTTTATACCAGTGGACGCTATATCACGACACAGTCTCCTGACAAATAAGCGGTGTCTAATTTTTTAATTAAAATTACTCTTTGATTTGTAAATCATCATCACTACGTTTTCGTCAGTGATGCTCCCAGAAAACTGGCAGGTGACAATTTTTGTATCTTTGCACGGTACTCTTTGAACAATTATTTTATTTTACGATGGATCTCCCTGACATTTCTGACAGAAAAAGGAAGCATAGCGGTTCATCTAGTCTGAGTGCTTACAGGGATCAGCATTTTAAGGTATACTGTGACTTGTAACACAATAAGATTATAACCGTCTTCAATGTTTACGGCAGCTTGAGCGATAATACAGCAAGTTTGTATATTCCGCCGTAGACGTAGTGACTGCACTTGATTAGCCAACTGGCCTAATTGTGAACAGCAACAACAATCTGGGGCGATCTATCTGACACGTAATAAATTGTCTTGCTTTCTGTACGTCTCCCATTAGATTCGAAGCTCAGTGATGACGGAAGTGACTGTCAGGACAGAAGACTGAAAGCTTCACTTATTATTGTTTTATTAATTTATTATTATCTTTATTCAGACTAAGAAAATCCACAAACATGGTAGACATACACACACAAAAATGCAATATTCATTAGAATAGACTGACATTAGAATAATTATGTAGTACTGAGGTATAAAATCACATTCACAGCGTTCCCTTCACTGGCTCCAACGACTGCATGTGGTAGCAATTCTTTGCAGTTCCTTTTGATTCAATTCCAGTTCCTTCTATAATCGTTCAATTCCAAGTCCCGTCCCAATTCCACATAATAACAACCACATAATAACAAAAGTCAACCATGTACGATTAATGTGCATATAGCATGTCATATTTGTATAATTATATAATATACACACATATGTTAATGAGTTACATGGAAATTAATAAACAATAAAAATTAATTCAATGATATTTTATATATGTATATGTTATTTTCTTTTAGCCTGCTAGTTCCAAAAAGTGTTTAAATACACACAACTTTAATTTTATTTAGTTATTGACAGATAGATGATACTCTACACTGTTATTGACAGATAGATGATACTCTACACTGTTATTGACAGATAGATGATACTCTACACTGTTATTGACAGATAGATGATACTCTACACTGTAATGATGATGCATGTTAGGCAGCATGTATTTATACTGGCCAACCATTCTCACACCTTTGGCTAAGGCTAGCCTGCCTTCTTTGTTCCTATAACACCTGTTACACTAAGTCTAAAAGTCATCTATAGCATTGTGGGGATCAGTGCCATTGTGGCCTGAGTCTAAGCGCCTTTTCATGCTTGCGAATTGGCTGTAACTTCTCAGGTCTGCAAATGATTCAGACTACCTTTGATGTAATTATTAAAGCCATCCATGATCAGTGGGTCAACAAAAAGAAACCACAAGGCACCAACAGGAATTAATTGGTTGAGGGTCATGTGACAGGCTCTTTGAAGTCACTTAAGATTTTGTTTCCAGATGCTCAATTTCTTTTAATTTAAATGCATGAGTTGATAACATAGCATGCTAATACATTATTGGCGCAAACAAAATCAGATGCTCAATTCCTTTTCATTCAATTCCAATTCCCGCTCCAATTCCTTTCGTTCAAAATCGTAGTTGTTGAGGTCACTTGCCAGTCACTTCTTTTGAGGCAACATGGCCACAGGGCTGGCGTCTATATAATAGATTGAATAGTTTTCCTCCCCCACTATTGCTAACTTATCTTAGGTGTTTGACTATAATAACTAGTTTTAAACTCGTTGTACCTGGTCAAAAATGGTTAACCAAAAAGTGTTAAAAAGTTGTCAGAAAGTGAGAACTCTCATGAGAAGGACCATACATGTTGTTTTGTTCAAAATGAACTGTTATGAACTGGAACATGAGTTGTTGAAAACAAACTATCATGAAGACAACTGGAGCATGGGTCGTTGTTTTCTTCAAAAGAAACTTTCATCAACTGGAACAAACTGTTACAAACTGCAGCATCTGTTGTTGTTTTGTTCAAAAGTCAAAACAAACTGTGATGAACTGGAACATGTGTTGTTCTTTTGTTCAGGGGAATCGACACGATCAGGAACGGCTCTTGTTGAACAGCTCGACCCTCTACATTGGAAACATGTCGTACTATACCACAGAGGAACAGATCTATGAATTGTTCAGTCGGTGTGGAGACATCAAACGCATCGTCATGGGCCTCGATAAATACAAAAAGACACCATGTGGATTTTGCTTTGTCGAGTATCCTTTCATGTGTTGTGGTATAAATTATAATTGCAAGTGCGCAACGATGATGTTTGTTCTTGAAATTAAGTACTTGGATTAATGTGTTTTATTGCAATTTTTTAATTTGACTCAATGTAGATGTATTTTATAATGTTCAACAGCGGGGGGGGCATGAATCTGTTGTGTATGCTCTGTATTCAGTGACAATTGTGTATGACGTTATTCAGAATCTCATTACTTTGTAACAAATGGCATCCTACCAGTGCATATTTCACCCTTTGCACAGCGTGGTTGATGTGATTTTCACCTTAAGGCAGCTGCAAGTGAAATCAGCCGAACAAACCTAGACACACTATGTTGAGTTCGTAGAATTCTCGAAGACATTTTACTCAATCAGTCATTTCTGTCTCTGCTGACTTCTACCAAAATATGGCTGCCCTGACTAGATTGTTTCACTGCTGCAAGCTGTGCCAAACAGCTTGCAACTTTTTGACTTGACGGAGTGAGCGATTAATTATTATAGTCGGGTTGGCAACACGTGGCATTGTGCGGATATGTGCCATACCCATGGGTCAGGTGTTTCCAGCTATGTTTGAGTTGTGAGTACTTGGGAGGTATTGTGCCAATATGCCTTACCCATGTGTGATGTATTATGCTGCATTCAATCACCTCCTGTATACGGTATACTGTTAACACGACTTGGTGAAATTCAGAAACAGCCCTACTTCACAAGTGATACATTTTTGCAACTGGGTCAAGTAGGCATGGCGGAGTCGTATTTGCGATAGACACGAGCCCATTGGAATGCAGCATTACATTCGGGTTATGGTAAGTATTGAGCCAATGCGCTTTAACGGTAAACATCCGTGAGGTGTTACACTCCAGTTGAGGTAACCTGCGAGGTATTGTGACTTAACCGTGAGATATTACATTAAAATTGTTGGAACTTGTGATGTATTGTGACTTAATCATACATGAGGCATTACATTCTGGTTATGGTAACTTGTGATGTATTGTGACTTAATCATACATGAGGCATTACATTCTGGTTATGGTAACTTGTGATGTATTGTGACTTAATCATACATGAGGCATTACATTCTGGTTATGGTAACTTGTGATGTATTGTGACTTAACCATACATGATGTAATAAACTCCGGTTGTGGTAATTTGTGATGTATTGTGACTTAACCATACATGAGGTATTACACTCCGGTTGTGGTAACTTGTGATGTATTACAAGTGCTTTAACCATGTGTGGGGTATTACACGTGGATTGTTGTAACTTGTGAGGTATTACTCCTTAACCATGCTTGAGGTATTACACTCGCGAGGATGGGGAGGCAGCCATGAGGTACATCAACGGCACGCGGCTAGACGATAGGGTTGTGAGGACAGATTGGGATGTGGGCTTCAAGGAGGGAAGACAGTACGGCCGGGGAAAGACAGGAGGGCAGGTAGGGAACACAGAAGCAGGCCCTTAGCCAGGATTGTGACATTTTTGTATTTACCCGTTATGGACGTGAAAAACCCCATTACTCATGTGTTGGTCATTGGTGTCGGAATGTAGTGAATATTCAGGGGACTGAGTTCTTCAAAAACATCTGACTGCACCCCACTCTGAGGGTTCTCCAAAACCCCCAACTGCACTCAACCCCTTATAAGGGCTCTCCAAAAAACGTCCGATTGCATCCCTTTTGAAGCTTACAAAATACTCCAAACTACACTTTTGTACTCACTTTCACTCTTAGTACAAGGCCCGTTTTATGACAACGCAAACACTGTTTTGACCTTGTTATTGGGAAAATAAAACTACCTTATGGTCCAACAGAAGATCAAGGTATCTAAAAAATAAAGATCCTATTATCCAAAGACCAAAACACCCATTATTTAAAAAAGAAAAACCTTTTATGATTTTCAAAAAAACCTGTTCCAATAATGGAACATTAAGGCTAAGGACCTGCATGGGACGACAGGAGGTACAAGACATAGTCATAGTGACTGTGTCAGGTGAGAGAATGTACTCGTAGTGATGTCACTATCTATGTCAGGTGAGATAATGTACTCGTAGTGACGTGTCACTGTCTGTGTCAGGTGAGAGACGAGTACCGCACGGACTATGACAGTGGACGAGGCGGCTATGGGAAACTTGTGAAACAGAAGCTGCAGATACAAGCCTGATGGATGGACAGCGACCAGCCCCGGACTCCCAGACAAGCCGTTGGTAGGTAGACCAGGACTCCATGTCACTAACATTCTTAAGAGGTCATTAGCCCAATTCTGCTCTTTAAAATAGATTTCCCTCCTTAACTGTGAGCTTGAGTACTTGGAATTGTCCACGTCGTTAAGCATTTGTTGTGTTAAACAACTCTTCATCTGTTCATCTATGTGCAGCCTTGTAAGCCTGGATTACATCTCCTCTTCTACGTCTATAACTGAGGGATAGCAATTTAAGTTGTTTCAGGCTGTGTCTTGTCTCATAGCTCATGTCATGTCAGTGGATCAATGCTGTTCTTGTTCAACTTCATGTAGTGGGGCCCCCCGAATCACATTTCCATACTCAATTGGCTGGATAATAGTCTTGCATAAAGAGGGTACGACTGTATTTAAACTAACCACTTCTGTTTCCCTTGTAGCCTCGAGAGGGTTATGGCGGCTTAACATGTCATCAACACGCAAGGAAACGTTGACATTGGATGCATTTAAGCAACACCACTGGTTGATGACGACCAGAGACTATTGTACACCCAAACAGAGAACTGGTCGGACAAGTTGTGTAGCCAGGATCAAAGTCTTTTCAGTGAAGTTGTGTTTGGTTAGATGAAGCCATCATTGTTTGTTTATTTGAATGTGAATTGAGACTTGATTTCTAATACACACACATGAAGGAGTACCTGGCTATAGACAACGGTGGATATCTGTATATAGTCTCAAATAATTGCACATATTGCAGCATAGCTGGATGCTTAGTCAAGATGGTGTTCGATTGAACAGGTCTGCCAGGAAGTAAAGTGTAAAGCGCTTTGAACAGTCTAAAGGACAAGATACTGCTCCATACAAGAAAATACCTTTACTTTTTTTACTCAGGCTTATATAAATATGACAGCAGGCGATGTCAGACGTGTCGCAAAGTTAGAATATCGTAAAATGTCAGTTACTCTAAAACAGTGATCTGTGTATGTATGTTTTTCAAACATTTTATTAAGTTCTTTTGTCGACTTTGTGCATTTGCTGAATTTGGCAGTTGTGTTAATGTATGCATTGGTTATAAAATGAGTGATGTGTTTGTGCATCGAGAATTTAGTTAGTTCTCATTCGTTGGTGTCGTTTTCATGTAACATGCTTATGGCAGAAATATTATGTTGTGTAACTAAAAATACAGTGATATGGAAATTCTTATTTCTTTTCGATTCTTTAGTTCTAGACAGATGTGTGACGACTTCCAGATGTATGCAGCCGTATATTTTTAGGATTCTGCACTTACAGTGTAACTACTTAAGTTTTGGTGAACAGGAAGTTGATTCCAAAATGTTGTGTGCAACTACAGAAAAAGCACACTTCTCAAAGTTAAGTTTTAGGAACAAAAACAAAAAGTTGCTACGAGGCAAGGTCTGAGGTTCCTGGTAAACACAGGAAACTAACCAAACAGGGTGGCTTTTGAGTAGAAATTTGATTCATTAGGTATCCGGATGCCAGTGCAATAGTCTAGGGTATTTACATTGGCCATGTACTTAGATAGAATTGGGTCCCTATAAGGGAAGGTGCAAGTCAACATGGAGGACTGTAGAGGCAGACAGCAACTAACTGGGTTTGGTTTGTGGGAGGATGACAGAGAGCAGCTAGGTGGCTGTATAAACTGGTGCTCTGTTACCAACTAGCTGAGTAGGGTGTAAGAGGTTTAAATGGCAGTTAAACGTGGGGTGTTTTGTGACATAATTTCCACAGTAGAACCCTCCAAGTAGCCAGTTTTCAGAAATGGTCACCCCTTGAAAAGGTCCGTCAAATCAGACTGAATATCTAACAAGCCTGTGTAATCAAGCCTGATCTTTAATATGCTCTCTGTCTTGGTCACCTGGGGATAGCTTCCTCAGGACAGTTCTACTGCAGACCGTCTCTGAAGGCACAGTTTGATAATAAAGCACAAACAAGTATTAAGACAACATAAACTTTACTAGAAAATGTTAGTGGTACATCATACAAACAAAATCTACAATACACATTCATGTCAGTAAATACAGTGACCACGCTCCCACACATGAATGATAACATTAGCCACCGCCTTCTTTTGTTCTGCTCTGAATCTTTTCATTCACCCAACAGTCATACACTAGTGACTTTTTGTTACTAAATTGTGAACACATGATGTGGCATACATTTCACGTCACAGCCGCAACATGATAATGTCTACTTGTCTAGTTCTAATTAAAAGGTTGCCTGGAAAATAACCTGACTGTGGTGTATGAAATCCCGGCAATTATCATGATCCAAGGCAATTGCTCCCCGGGACTTGGACAAAAACCCAAGAACTTCCCAATATTGTGTGCTGATAATATAAACCCACAAATAGTACACACTGTCAAGCCTCGTTTTACGGTCATCCCAATAATACAGCCCGCAAGTAAAGCCAGAGAACAGTCCCAAATTGTACATGTAACAGTAAACTGGTCTCGATAATACGATCGGGTCACCATTCCGGTCACTTTTGTCCAGTCCCAACGGTGGTCTTAACACTGGACATGGACGCTTCTATCCTGTTGTTTGACAATATTTTTGTTTCAGCTCCACTGTCTTAGACGCATCATTTACCTGTAAGTCTAACAGATGGTGGTACATCTGCCGGTGTCGTGTCAAATCCCTCACATTGCCCAATTACTACTCATATACGACACTGCGCATGCATTACGCTTGTCTCATTACCTCTGCTATATTACTCTCACCAATTACAACTACTACTCATATATGACACTGCGCATGCATTACGCTTATCTCATCACCACTGCAATATTACACCCATCACAATCTTATCTCGGAGAGACACAGCTAAAGCAGACCAAAAAGAACCATGTGATTTTGTGTGTGTTGAATAATGATGCAACACTGTAATCTCGAAATGCGAGTAATTTGGCAGTGCGAGTAATTTCGCATGACACCGGTCTTTTCAGTATAGGAAACATTCCATAGTTTTGTGCATTCTGAACAAAGCTTTTCTGTATTACGGATACTTAATTTGTTGTTAAACAGCAGACGAATAACAGATCACGAGATAAAACACCTGAAGAGAATGATTCAGTGCCAACACCTTGTGAGATCTAATCAATATATCGCAGTTTGCACAACGATCTCCTCTTCAGCTTGCTCAGGAAACCAGCAGATGTAGAGGTTTATTTGCGGTCTTAGGGATCTTACGTCACCACTGAGGCACCTTATCAAGTCTAAGCACAATTAATTATCACCTGGCCAATTAAAGATACATTAATCTCGCATTGACATAACTAGTAAGATGGCCCTGTGTGTGTCAATAGCACCATGCATGGGGCCGTTAACATCAAACTTGTCACATGACTGCGAGTGGCGTCCTCTAGATGAAAGTGAGCCTCGTTTTGGCAGCATTCACTTGCCACACGTTCAAGTCTTCGTATTCTTCGACGCATTCGTCCACGTTGTCGGGTTTGAAACCTTTAGAGATGCATCGCTCTCGAACATCGCTCATCTTTACACTGCGTACACCAGAGTCAGCCACCATGTCGCGGATGACAGCAAACACCTGGTCGGTGATGTTCTGAACCCTGGCGACACAAAACGATGGAAATATTAACCTCACATTAATAAACAAGCCATTGAAATTGTATATCGCTTAAAGGGAATAAAAACATCTATTGCTCAAATTCATGTTATATTACATCCTGCTATCTATTTCCACGTCCACCAAGCCAACAAAATTCAATTAATTAGAAATTCCACATTTTATGGTGTGCATCCGGACATTTTCGAATATGCATATTTTTGGCGCGCTTTTCGGGATGCCGAGATGTGACGTCACTTATGATTCAAACTCGCATCAGGTCGACCCTTTCCATGCATTCAGAGCATGTTTACAAGAATAGCTTTTGGGTCGAAACGAGCGTCAGAACGAGTTATTGTGCAATATTCCGACGTAATACAAACACTAGTCATCATAGAGGAACAAGCAGTTATCTTACGGTTCCACATGAATCAAATTTTATTCAAAACAACGAATGCGAATGGGCCTACAAGTCGACTAGGTTTCGCCGAGCTTGGGCTCGTTTTCAGAATAATTATATCGAATGCAACCAACGAGAGATAATCTACACCAATAAACATACATAGCAAACATACATTGTATCCAGCTACATAAAGTAACGTGTATAATCTTATAATATCACTAGAATATCGATATATGAAGCAGGAGTTGTACAATTTATCATAACAACTTAAATCAGTCAGGGAGTTTCCGCTGGTCCCGCTAGCTCAGTGGGTAGACGCGTTGATTACTTGTCATTTATTTTACAATCGGGCGACGCCGGTTCAATCCTGACAGCATGCAAACCTTTGATTTTCTATACACTGTTTTTGTTTATGTTTTCACGAAGTAATATAAACAAAATAATTTTATACTATAATGCACTGTTTGTAAATAATTTTTATTTTTGTAATAACTATTTATTCGCTACAGAAATGAAAATATGGTCATTATAATGTTTCTAAATTTTATTTATCCAAACAAATATAATGTAATGGATATATAATTTATTAATTGTAAATATATTGTACGGTAATAAATTGTAATTATATAGTCAACTAGTAGTTGTAGGCCCATTCGCTGTTTTGAATAAAATTCTATTCATGTGGAACCGTAAGATAAATGTTTGCTCCTCTATGATGACTAGTGTTTGTATTACGTCGGAATATTGCACAATAACTCGTTCTGACGCTCGTTTCGACCCAAAAGTTATCCTTGTAAACATGCTCTGAATGCATGGAAAGGGTCGGCCTGATGCGAGTGTGTGTCATAAGTGACGTCACGATACCACGTGATCGCCTAGCTCAATAACATTTTATTTTCCGTGGGAATCGCGTCACAGACTGGCTTAAAATCAAACTTATGCTATAAATGTATTTTTCTGTATTTGTTTAATGTTGTCAAATGTTACATACAATGTTAAACTTTGTGTACACATGGAAAAAGATTTTAGCTAATGCCTTATTTTTATTTCCTTTAAAATACTCAACACGAAACTCCCAAAATGGTTATAACGGTTAAATTAATTTACTGACCAAAAAATCTGATAATTACACGATGGTAAGTAGATAACATTTTATATGACATTTTATATAAATTTCATCCTTCTCATTTACAGCCAATATTTCGCTAACTAGAATTGTGTATTGGTATTACAATGTAAAAATAAAAAAAATTGTCTTTTTTGACAAAACAGTTTTTCGGGGGGGAGCATATCTATCAACATATTTTCCCTATATACATTGTTGTATCTCAAAATAAGTACAAGGTCTACTCCCTGATTCAAGGTGAGGGTAAATAGAGATAAGTAGGGTAAATAGAGATATGTGGGGTAAATAGAGATATGTAGGGTAAGTAACCGTGTGTTCCTGATTAGTTGTGGGGGTAAATAGAGATATGTGGGGTAAATAGTGATATGTTGGGTGAGTAACCATGTGTTCTTGACTAGTTGTGGGGGTAAATAGAGATATGTAGGGTAAATAGAGATATGTAGGGTAAGTAACCGTGTTTTCCTGACTAGTTGTGGGGGTAAATAGAGATATGTGGGGTAAATAGTGATAATTTTGGTAAGTAACCGTGTGTGTTCCTGACTAGTTGTGGGGGTAAGTAGAGATATGTGGGGTAACTAACCGTGTGTGTTCTTGGTTGGTTGTGAGGGAATCCTTCGACATCTCCATTAGTCTCATTGCTTCATTTACATCCTCTTTCTCGACGATCTCAGCCAGGCGAAGACGCGCCTACAAGTAACAGAGGTATATATATATTTATATGCTAACTCGGGGGCAATGTGGAGTTGTACCTCCTCCTAGGTGCCGATGTCCACCCACCTCTATGGTCATCCGTTTCCTTGGATCATTGGCCTCTGATCCACCCAATTGCAATATATTTAAGGCCACAAATGCCTGAACAAATCCTGTTTATCCAAATACCACCAACTCTTCAGTCATTGCAAAATCATCAAAAGATGTTACTTCTATGAAATAAAGGCAAAATTATAAAGTTAAGCTAGCTAATTTCACTGGCAACTGTGGTGCCACTTGCAAGCACACATGAAATAAAAAACAGGAAAACTAACAAACATACAGGAGTGTATATAAATATGCGTATAAACATTAAACATGAAAGTAAAATGCACATACAAACAGAAAAGTGACACACTTGAGGTATCATGTTAAAGCAACTCAAACATCACAGTACGTGTAGTGTTTACATTACCCACCAGGGCGGTCGAGAGTCGCAGTATCGCGAGCAGCGTTCTGGCAGAGGTGAAGGTCATGTTCTTGCTGTTTCGCGCTTCCTTCCTCATCTCGACGTAGGCTCCGGTGATGTAGTCATTGAGGGCCTCGGGAACCATGGGCACCTTCGTCTTGCACAGCGCAATGTAACGTCTAGCAACAAAAAGGTATTTCTGACGGTCAGCAAAGTATTTTTAACAATAAAGAAAGTATTTGTAACAGTCGGTTAAGTATTTCTATTAGTCAACAAACACAAGTCAAGGTAACATTTGGCAACAGAATGCTGTGAACATGGGGTGATATTGCAACATACACAGCAGCGTTAGAAGTAAACCAGAATTTGTATTTGTCCGCTGGACAAGTGAGTTTTAAAAACCACTTGTCCGCTAAAGTAGATTAATCTAAATCACGTGGTGCACGAGTCGCGGGTCTGAGGTTATATTTAGTGAATACAGTGTCAGTGCTGCCGTCATGTAAGCAAAAAGAATAACACCAGTCAAGTTGTAACCCGGATGCTTATAGCAAAGCGTCATCCTTGTAGAAACTGGCGGCATTTAATAACTGTTTGTTTTCATTAGCTTCGACGTACTTTTGAAATGAAATTTACAGCAGTAAAACACACTCTGAAATATACTGTAAATTTTGTTCAAATATACTGTCAATTTTCACTTGTCCACCGGATAACTATCAGTGGACATTCTACTTGTCCGGACTAATTTTTATTGATATTTCAAATGCTGCACAGGTAGATGTAGCAAACACAACAAATTAGGAGACATCTCAAAACATACCAAACAAAATTAGTTTTGAAAGAGAAGTAGTGGTCAGTTGTGTTGTATTGTACATAATGACATTGTTAACTTTCCGACCACGTGTCACGGCTGCAGATTGAAAGGTAAGGATGCTACCTAGACATTACTTAAATCTAAACCAAAACCTGTGGTCATCGTGTACCCTCTCACCTCATGAGTCGCATGTTGAGGGGTGTGAACTGGGAGGGGGGTTGAACGTTGTGTTGGTGGACGTACGTAATGTGCTGGGCCAATCTGTCAAACAAACAACATAGTTTATTGATTGAGTGCTTGATTGAGTTTATTCAATAAAATTATACATCTCAAGAGAGTAATTATGTATACATATATAAATATAACAGTACTGAGGATAACACATGAAAGCACACAAATGTACATTTATTTCCAATGTTGCAGTCCAAAATAATAATATAGATAATGGTAAGACATAAAATAAAAATATTGTTATTCCATGATACTATCGTAATACTCTCACTATACTATCATGATATTATACTCAATAGTGAACCTAGTCACTGACCTCAGGTCATTGTCGCGGTCAGCCTTGTCCTGGATGAGCCAGAGGAGGTCAAACCGAGAGAGTAGTGCAGCGGGCAGCTGTATGTTTTGTTCTATGGTTTTCTTCGGGTTGTAGCGGCCGTAGGCGGGATTCGCTGCCGCCAAGATCGACACTCGAGCATTGAGACTTGTCATGATGCCCGCCTGGAGAGCAGAAAGTTATACACTTTATAAAGATTTTTTTAAATCTAATTAAAAAAAATAATATATATATTGTTATGGTATTCCTCCCAAATTGACCGTAGTCTGTTCCAAACTTTTTTATTTCAATCATTCCGCATGATTCCACCATCCCATAGATATTGTCTTGATAATCGACCGCACACATATCTTGGCAATAGACATTGTAATGGTACTCAAACACACACATACATACCATGGCAACAGATGTCTGATATTCAACCACACATACATACCACGGACACAGATATCATATCGCTGTTCAACTACACACAAACATTGACGATATCATCTGATACTCAACCGACATTGTCTGATATCGATCGTACACACAAACACATACCTTGACCACAATTGTCATCTGATATTCACCATACATACCTTGGTAATAGATATCTGATATTTAAACATACATATCATCTGATATTTGACCACACATACATTGCAATCAATATCATTGTGATATTCGACCACACGTACCTTGGCAATGGATATCGTCTGTTGCTCCATCACCTCGTGTATAGCGGTTCTGTCTCCGTCCATCATTTTGTCGAACTCGTCGATACAACATACCCCCTGGTCCGCCAACACGAGGGCGCCACCCTCAAGCATCATCTCCCCGGTCAGAGGGTCCTTCATGACTGCTGCGGTCAAGCCGACCCCCGATGACCCACGTCCAGTCGTGTACTGACCTGCAACAGATATTGACCACTTAAATAATGCCTTCATATGTGATGTGCAACAGCGACCCGGTTGTTAAGTCGCAAGGTTCCATTCTGCACATGAACCAAAAATTGCTGTCTAGGACTAATTCATATATCATATAATCTCATCCTTCAAAGTGCAGTTTAATATATTCGACAAAAATCCAATACTAATACAAAACATGCACTTTTAGATAAAAAAGTAGACAATATTAGTCAAAATGACCTCGTTTCTCAAAACGTTGCTTATTGTAAGCTTTTTAAAAACAAAAACTACTGAAGATATTTCAACAAATGGTGTGTCATTTTAAATCTCATCATCTGTGAAATCCAAAGATATAAAACTTGATTTCATAATTTTGCGACTTGCATCAATTTATGTACATTTTTTTGTTTTCCAGTTTTAACACCAGCCTAAAAGCTAGCTTGTAATTAAAACTAATTATCACCTGGTCAACTTGTGATCAGTGGAAAGCCTGGTTTTGAAGCATCTGACCACTACTAGAGCTTGCTACTGTTTCAGTGGTTTAGTGAGCTAATAAGACATGTTTGCTAGCTGTCTGGGAGTAAATATCTTGTTGGGGCTGGCACCAAAACATGACACAGTTATGGTGTAAGAAGGAAATGGGAATGTTGATAGCAAAATAAGTAAGTTTAAAATATAATTATTTTTGGAGTTTCTGCTGCAATGGCAGAAACTAGGGGAGAAAGGTATTTATGCCGCACGGACAGAAAGTATTTCTACTGCATGGTTTCTACCAAGATGGCAGAAATGTGCCAACCCTGAGGGGAGTGGAGATGGTTGGTGGAGACAGCAGTGCAGGAAGAGTGAGGGGTTAAAAAAAACAGACATCGAGGACCCATATCGAGGCCAGCCACACTTTGGACTTAAAGGAAAACAAAAGGAGACAAGAATTCTAATAGAACAGGTATATACTGACTTCTAGGTGCCAGTCTGTCAATGTATCCCAGCAGCTGACTCTTGGCCACTCCAGGATCTCCCATCAGACAGATGTTGATGTTTCCTGAAACACACAATTAGTTGTACAGTACGACCGGTCTAGAGAGACCACTCTCTTGAGCAACCACCCGTATTATAACCACAATACTAGGCACGTATTGTTTTATACAATAATGTTGTGGATGACCTGACAAACGACTATGTCATGATTGCTATTTTTGTTACCTATTATGAGTAAGTTTAACATAATAATACAAAAAATACCATATTACGTAATACATAAAATACAAGATTCTCCAGTATACTCAACAGAGCGACCAAAAGAGTCAACGTTCAGTTCACACTGAATAGCTTTAAAACTACTAAAGACAGAAAACTGGTCCATAATTCATTATACAGTTATTAAGAGTGCCACGCCAGCTGGTGCATATACCAGTAACCTGTCTTGAAAGACCACTTTCACTGTGCAGAAGGGATGGTCACCAAAGAAAGGTTCATGTGCACTTACTGTTTTGATGAGCCCAATGGCTCTTCGGAGCAGTATTAATCCTCACAAATGTTGTGTTAGTTAAAGGCTTATAATTCTTCTACTTAACTTAAATAAATATTTTTTAACACACCTGTTTGGTTAATGTGGGACAAAGTACGAACCCACAGATGTAGGGGTGCACACGCAGGGGTGACAACAATATCAACAGTTAATAAAGATGATATATTACAATATACTTGCTCCCCCAAATTTGCAATAGCAAGACTTTTGGAGTATGAATTCACATTAAAAAAATTAGCACTGGCATGTGAACTCTAAATCTTTATAATTCTTAAGATATTTCTTGTTGTAGCAGTTATAAAATCAGATTTCTTGGAAAAGGCAGTTTAGAATTATTATTACCCTTGATCTTTTGACACCTACCCCTGATTTTCATCCCTTTAGGGGATTTGTCAACACCTCCAACAAGGAGCAACAGAAGAGCCTTCTTGATGTCCTCATGGCCAAATATCTCAGGAGCAATACTTGATGCCAACTTCTCATAGAAGTCATCCTCTGTGGGGTGAAATGGTGAACAGTCTGATTATAAACAATCAAAACTAGTTTTAAAATACTAGCATCAGTTAATATATCAGTTGGTGCAACTTTTAATGTCTTCACTTTTTACTGCTGTATGTAGAGTTTATTTAAAAGATGATCAAATTATTCACATTTTGATACATGCTGCTGTATTTATTATTCAAAAATGATACTGCAGTATTTCTTTAATGTTAGTGAAGATGTTTGTTGAATTAAACAACAGAAAAATTGAAAGAAAGGATCAGGAAAAGAGCTACATGGCTGCTGCACACACCTGTGACCTGTTGGATCTCCTCCTCTGTCAGTTCCTGTGCGTCCAACTCATCGTCTTCTGTCTTGTTCATCCGCACTATCCTCTGTAGACAACATCACAGCTCTTTACACACTGTCGTCTGTTTACACACTTGGTCAGGCATTATAACGCAAACTTGGTTTCCCCACACAGTCACTCAAGTTAAATTTGTCTCACTTAAATGATGAAACTGATACAACTAATGATAGGGCTTCAACATCAGTCCCCAATTATTAACATGACAAATAGTAAATTTAATTTGTTACACCTACACGCAGCCACCTGGCATTAACTGCGGAGGGATTTATTTTAAATGCCATGAAACTACAAATTTGATCATTATGCACAATAATCCATTCACAAAACCACCACCCCTGGTCCCCACATGACATCCCGCCCCCATTCAACCCCCTTCTGTTCCATACCTTTATCTAGAGATCTGTCCACCAGTCTTTTGGATGGACTGAGTTCGTTTTGGACAGGTGGAAATTTGAGTGGCAAAAAACCTTATATATTATTGACACTTGCTGTTCTTAATATGCCCAGTATACTTTGAAAATGTGTATGCATGTATTATTGTATATATATATATATACATACGCACACACACATTTTAAAAGCATACTGGACTTATTAAGAACAACAAGTGTCAATAATATATAGGTATTTTTTGTTCCTCAAATTTCCACCTGTCCAAAATATATATATATATATGTGTATTCATTCATCTATGCACATTTGGACTGTATTGTATGTGAGCTCGCACAGATGTGTCTATCTTCCGAGACATTTTGGACTGGTAACAATGTTATCTTACGTGTGTCCTGCACCCATCCATGACATTACAAATTCGATCACTACACAATGACTCATCTATATAACCCCCCCCCCCCCCCCCCCCCCCCCCTATGTACTTACATGAGCCTCCAGGAAGGTGTCAGACAGCAGGCCCTGGGTGACCTGTCCAAAGCCAGCCTTCATCAGAGGGAGGAAGACTCCAGTGACACAAACATGGTCCCCCGGCTGGACCTGACGCGTTGCCTCCCCCCGACAGAATACCGTCATACTGCGCGGGATGTTTCCCACCGGCACCTGGTCACTCTGTCACACACAGGGGTCACAAAATGTCAAAATAGCCACTGTCAAAAAATTATTCCTAGTCCGTAATACAGCTAATGCTAATGGTCAACAAGGTATTTATAACTGTCGACAAAGTATTTCAAACAGTCAACAAGACAAGGTATTTTCTGATTTTCAATAAGGTATTTCTAAGTCAATAAGACAAAGTATTTATGTTTATTAAAAATGTATTTCTAATGGTCAATTAATTATTTCTAACAGTCAACAAAGTATTGCTAACAGTTAACGAGACAAGGTTTTTCTGATAACAGTACACATATTTACAAAATAATTTATGCTACATAAATGAAAAAAATACCATTGCATGTTTTGTCAGATCAAGGAAAGCATGACTTTTAATTTTTTTTAGCACTGTATATAACAAATAATCCACTCTGAAAATTAATTGGCCAAGCATTCAGTTGTTTTTGTATTTCAACACTTTTGAATTGACAAATCGGAATCCACAAATGCAATACAAACACCATTCTAAACAGGGGTAACAGGGTCAGTGTAAGTACCCCCAGTATCATGGGTCTCACTTACGTGTTCCTGGATTTTGAGTTCCTGAAACTTGACAAACTTTGACCCGCGGGTCTGTAGATAGAGTCTTCCCCCAGATCTGTTGGTGGTGCACTCTTGACTGGGGCACATCAGCAGGGGCATGAAGGTGGGAGAGGATATCTGCAAAACAACACCAAGTATGGGCTATTATTATGTAAGTTCTTATATAGCACAGTACACTGTCCTCAGGACTGCTCAAAGCACTTCACACTTTACTCCCTGGCAAACCTGTTCAATCAAACACCATCTTGACCTCTCTGGGAAGCATTCAGCCACGCTGCAATTAATGCATACACCACTGTCTATAGCCAGGGACCAGGGCCTTGCCAGAAATATTTTCCTGCCAGTCTTGAATTAAATCAAAAGTGTGCCTTTTAGAACGCGAACGGCTTGTGTGGCGGCCATTCACATCGATCACAGCCATTATTGACTAGTTTAGTTTTTTTTCATTGACAAACCAGTGTCATTTGAGCAGTTTATTTAATTAATACTGATATCTTTGATATGTTTCACTGCCAGTTGTTCCAATGGTAGCTATTAATGTGGGACCCTAGACTTGGAACTATTAGTTAATGTAAACTGGAGCAACTCAGAGTGAATGAACTTGCCCAAGGTTCGACACAGCAGCACAGGATTCAAACCCGGGTTCTCTCGATTGAGAGTCCGAAGCTCTGGCCACTGCACTCCAAGTCATATCGGGCCTATTCTGCACATGATAGCTGTTAAGGTCACGTGACTTTGGCAGAATTGATATGTTTCACTGCCAGTTGTTCCAATGGTAGCTATTAATGTGGGACCCTAGACTTGGAACTATTAGTTAATGTAAACTGGAGCAACTCAGAGTGAATGAACTTGCCCAAGGTTCGACACAGCAGCACAGGATTCAAACCCGGGTTCTCTCGATTGAGAGTCCGAAGCTCTGGCCACTGCGCTCCAAGTCATATCGGGCCTATTCTGCACATGATAGCTGTTAAGGTCACGTGACTTTGGCAGAAATACATATCTTATAATATCATCTTTCAATGTCCAGTTTAGTTCCTCAACAAGTAATCCAAGACTAGTACAATATAAGCATTTATGAACCCACAGATTCAAATACAAGAGACTATAGAGTAAAATTACCTTTTTCTCAAAATGTAACTTTTTAAAGGTCGTTTCAGTTTTAGCAACAATTACTAAAAATATTTCAACAAATGAGGTATCATCATCTGTACAAAAGTATATTTCACAGTTTTGCGACTTAATAGGTGGCAGATCAAATATGATCAGACACAATTACAGCTTAAAGGGAATCAAAACATCTATTGCTTGAATTCATGTTATATTACATCCTGCTATCTACTTCCACATCCACCAATAAAAAAAATCAGTGAATTAGAAATTCCACATTTTATGCTGTACATCCGGACATTTTTGAATATGCATATTTTTGGCACGCTTTTCGGGTGCCAAGATGTGACGTCACTTATGACTCAAACTCGCATCAGGCCGACCCTTTCCATGCATTCAGAGCATGTTTACAAGTATAGTTTTTGGGTCGAAACGAGCGTCAGAATGAGTTATTGTGCAATTTTCCGACGTAATACAAACACTAGTCATCATAGAGGAACAAGCAGTTATCTTACGGTTCCACATGAATAAAATTTTATTCAAAACAACGTATGCGAATGGGCCTACAAGTCGACTAGGTTTCGCCGAGCTTGGGCTCGTTTTCAGAATAATTATATCGAATGCAACCAACAGGAGATAATCTACACCAATAAACATACATAGCAAACATATATTGCATCCAGCTACATAAAGTAACGTGTATAATCTCATAATATCACTAGAATATCGATATATGAAGGAGTTGTACAATTTACCATAATAACTTAAATCAGTCAGACACTTTCCGCTGGTCCCGATAGCTTATTGGGTAGGCGCGTTGCTTATTTATTATTTATTTTATAATCGGGCGACGCCGGTTCAATCCTGACAGCATGCAAACTATTGATTTTCTTTACACTTTTTTTTTATGTTTTCACAAAGTAATATAAACCAAATCATTTAGTATACTATGATGCACTGTTTGTAAATAATTTTTATTGTTGTAATTATTTATTCGCCACAAAAATATGGTCATTATATAACGATGTTTCTAAATTTTATTTATCCAAACAAATATAATGTAATGGATATATAATTTATTAATTGTAAATATATTGTACAGTAATATATTGTAATTATATATGTGAAAAAGATTGTGATCTGTCTGGATAAATACAATTTAGAAACATCGTTATATATAATGACCATATTTTCATTTTTGTGGCGAATAAATAATTACTACAAAATAAATATTTACAAACAGTGCATCATAGTATACTAAATGATTTGGTTTATATTACTTCGTGAAAACATTTTTTTTTTAAAGTGTAAAGAAAATCAATAATTTGCATGCTGTCAGGATTGAACCGGCATCGCCCGATTGTAAAACAAGTGGCAAGGAACCAACGCATTTACCAAGTGAGCTATCAGGGCCGGCAGAAATTCGCTGACTGATTTCAGCTGTTATGATAAATTGTACAACTCCTCCTTCATACATCGATATTCTAGTGATATTAGAGTATACCTTTTCATGCAAACATAACAAATGTTAACAAGATTTTCATAAAAGACATATTACTTGTTACTTTATCAGATATCACTTGCAAACTTTGAATTGTGCCACCACTTCACCAATTATTCTTGTAGTGAAATAATAACCACTGTAAATACGTCAAACAGTTAAAAAAAATAAAAGTAGCACCCCATTTCCAGCAATTCAGTGACACTGAATTAATTAGTGTTTATATCAACTCAATTGGTTATAATGATATTGCTTTCGTGATCTTTCAAGCATTTCTATTTTTTAAATAAATGATTTGACGATGAAATAAAACAAACTTAGTTTTTATGACATGACATAAAAAGATGACCTCAGTTAACTTTATTGACAGGCCAAAAAAATTAAAACATGTGCACACAGTCTTTAACACAAAAGTGGCATAATAGAGTAGAAATGTCTATTTCACTACCATTAGGTCTTCAAGGGATCCTCAACTTACCGGTTGGTAGGTTTCTGCACCGCACTGATCACATGTATAGGTCGCGACCTGCATCAGTGGCTTGACCTCCGTTGCCCTGGTAACGATGCCTTTGACGCAGACCAACTTGCCGATGCTGTCGGCCTTCACGTTGCGAATGGCAAGGTTCTTCTGGTTGTTTTGAGCTTTGAAGCAGATCTCACTACAGACAGACAGTATAACAGATATCACAGATCACCATAGACAGATCAGTGGTTGAATTTAGTGGAGGCTAGCCCTTAGATTCACTGCTGTGCCCGTAGTAGTTCCAAGTCTAGGGGCCCAACTGGCTCAAGTTTACCACAATGCAGTTCTAGTTATAGCTGGGAATAATACACAGAAACAATACTGCCACTTGTATCTGGGTAGATCGTCTCCTTGTACTCAGTTGTATATGGGTAGATTGTCTCCTTGTACTCAGTTGTATCTGGGTAGATCGTCTCCTTGTATTCAATTGTATCTGGGTAGATCGTCTCCTTGTACTCAATTGTATATGGGTAGATCGTCTCCTTGTATTCAATTGTATCTGGGTAGATCGTCTCCTTGTACTCAGTTGTATCTGGGTAGATCGCCTCCTTGTATTCAATTGTATCTGGGTAGATCGTCTCCTTGTACTCAATTGTATCTGGGTAGATCGTCTCCTTGTACTCAATTGTATATGGGTAGATCGTCTCCTTGTATTCAATTGTATCTGGGTAGATCGTCTCCTTGTACTCAGTTGTATCTGGGTAGATCGTCTCCTTGTATTCAATTGTATCTGGGTAGATCGTCTCCTTGTACTCAATTGTATATGGGTAGATCGTCTCCTTGTATTCAATTGTATCTGGGTAGATCGTCTCCTTGTACTCAATTGTATCTGGGTAGATCGTCTCCTTGTATTCAATTGTATCTGGGTAGATCGTCTCCTTGTACTCAATTGTATCTGGGTAGATCGTCTCCTTGTACTCAATTGTATCTGGGTAGATCGTCTCCTTGTACTCAGTTGTATCTGGGTAGATCGTCTCCTTGTATTCAATTGTATCTGGGCAGATCGTCTCCTTGTATTCAGTTGTATCTGGGTAGATCGTCTCCTTGTACTCAGTTGTATCTGGGTAGATCGTCTCCTTGTACTCAGTTGTATATGGGTAGATCGTCTCCTTGTATTCAGTTGTATCTGGGTAGATCGTCTCCTTGTACTCAGTTGTATCTGGGTAGATCGTCTCCTTGTATTCAATTGTATCTGGGTAGATCGTCTCCTTGTATTCAATTGTATCTGGGTAGATTGTCTCCTTGTATTCAATTGTATCTGGGTAGATCGTCTCCTTGTATTCAATTGTATCTGGGTAGATCGTCTCCTTGTATTCAATTGTATATGGGTAGATCGTCTCCTTGTACTCAATTGGCGCCACCCACAGATTTTGGAAATTAGAGGCCCTGCTGGCAACACTAGAAACAAATGTAATTGCGGGTCATCTACGCCATCTACTGTGACGAGAAGTTGGACGATAATATGATGACCATGATCACTGTCAACACTATTGATAAATTGATGTGAAATGGGCCTAACGACTATAACCACCAAAAATGCTGCGCAATGTCCGTTTTGATGAATGTAACCCAATTTCCTTCCTGTTTATTCACAAACACCCTTCACAAGATGGCAAAACCGCGACATGTTACCATGGTCATTATGTAGCATATATCACAAAGTTCAACTAATTAGCTAATTGTAAAGTAAAAGTAGGATCTGACCGAGGTAAATGAAACACCTGACAGCCGCATGTTAACCGGGCAATTCCAGGAACTTTGCACACAGGTGGGACGCAGCAAAGAGTTAAGACAGATTCTGCGGTTGACTCACAAGCGCCTCATCAACTCCACAGGGTAACGGTTCATGGGGTGGCGGGTGACCTCCGACTCCGGGTGGAGCCGTTGCTCCATCAGCAGACGGTGCTCTATGTACACATCCAGGGCATCCTTGTGCACGATCTGTGTAACCACGGCAACGATACAAATGTATTACACACATATACTAATCATACTCGTCCTAATTTTAAAGGGACATAGTCTGTTCATCTATCTGGAATTAGCAGGTGTAGTCATTTCTAAATGGAAGTCTGCAGTGTTGACCGGGGGAAAGTGGGCATTGTTGGACATCAAAGGGTATAGCAGTTAACTCAGCCCGACTCGGCCGTATTGCCAATAAAGCTTGTTTTGAAACTGGATGTTTTGTTTACTATTTGAACATGCACCCGTGGTCGTGCCTTCAAATTGCGACCACTGTTATGGGCTTATTAAACAGAATTAGACGGGCAGTGCACCTTTAACAAAACTCAGTGTAGTCTTAAGAACATTATATTAATTAATACATGACAAACTTGGAACTGACTACGTCCTTTTAACAAAATAATAATGACTATGAAATACAAATTTTTGTCAAAAAGTATCAAAATTATCGAACTTTTGGGCAATGAAATTGTGTAGATCCATATATTATGAATTTGTTTTGTCTTGCCTAGTTGTAACCAGTGCTCAAAATCACTGAAGATCAAGAGACCATACAGTCAACTTGTTAGATGGGATAGCAACTCTCAAAAAGGACCGCCATCTTTTCAGCAAATATGGAAGTTCATACATTGAAAAATAACAAATGTAGTTTATATTTTATGATATGCAGTGAAGCATCAACTTCTGAGTTTTTGAAGTTGATGGTCCCTCTGAACACTGATTTATCAGCCCTGATATAAAACACTGTGTGCATATAAAGGGTACCGTTACACAACCTGACCCCTGTAAGACAGACAACCCACCTCTTTCTCCTTGTACTGAGGGAGCAGTTCCTGTATAACGTCAGCCAAAATGGAGACGTAGCGTTGGGTGTTCTCCGCGATGCCGTCACACAAGTCAGGCTCAACATCAGCAATGTCATCAAGGTCAATGGTGAGAGCCACTTGTTCCCTGTGTGCCAACTTCACCTACAGCAGATAGAGGGCGCTGTGAGGCATCTGCTCATCACCAACATATCAGTAATTATAACGAATTTAAAACATACTTACTTGCTCTGTCCTCTTTGTGTCCACTGGCACATAGAACGGAAAGAAGATTACAGCCTGGCCCCAGCTAAGATGCAGTTCTTTGTCTAGTCTTCCTCCATGTTTTTAAGGATCATCCATGTTTTCTTTTTCCTTCGCCTAAGCGCTATTTTGGAGATGCTGTTGTTTTTCTTACTCAGGATATGGCCGATCCACCTTCTTTTGGCGAGTACGTTGTTCACATTGTTTTGTCTGGTAAGCAGTTGCTTGTTTGAGAATTATGTGGCCAGAATATTCTCATTACATTTCAAAGGCATTTTGTGTGGAAGGTAAATTGGACGAATAATTTCTATCAAGTATTTTGATGTTGTTTCCTCTTTGTCACTCTCATTCCGGATGAGGTTGTCCTCTTTCATCACTGCTCGAGCGTTGCTGCCTCCACATCCCTGCTGTTTTCACCACATACTGTCAATCTTCAACATTTTTTGCCCGTCTATCTGTTCATGTGGTACTGACATTTTTCCATTTTAAAGTTCAGAAAAGTCAATTTACTATATGAACTGTTTCTCATTGGCTAAATCATGGACAGGAGCAGTGAATGAAACATCACATCACAACATGTTGCAGAATCTATGGATTCTATATTGCCACCTGTTGTATATATTATTATTATCATAAGTAGTTAAATTTGAAGAACACAGGAGTGATTGGCGATCATTGTGACGAGTTAAGATGTCATAATTTTTAATCTCCGTCGTAATACCGTAATTTGAAGTATATTTCCATATAAATTTAAGACAACATTTCCGAAACGGTAGGCAGATCAGTACGTACCAACTGTTGTCCGTACTTGAAGTCCTTGCCCCCATCTTCTCCATCTCTGTAGAATTCTGTCAGGAAAGACTTGATGCTCTCTGTCAATCACAAGATGCCATTAAAAGAAATGTTGATGACAAACTGCAATTCTTCTTTGTACGAGTTGTGAGACCACTACATTTTCCAGTCACTCACAGGGGAACAGTTCATTCTTTTGATGTCAGGTATTAGCCATCCATACCAGTGCTTAAAACAAATATATTGTACGAAAAATGAAGGTCGATTTTGAACTAGTCCTGTCGGTAATAACTAATATTTTTTTTGATATTGCTGTATAAGAAATTTGTAATGTTATACTATCGGGTAAGTGTTTGCTTATGTATATTTTAACACAATCATAATTCCAATTTTTAATGGAATCACCCCAAAGAGTATGGGCCAAAACACTGGATTCTATCTGTATCTGTATTTTGACTGACAAAATGTCCTATGGACACATCACGCCAGTTAAATTATGGATACATTTTTTACATGTTGGGCTAGACTAATCTGGAATGAATTCAGTGATGTACTTGATACAATGCTTGGAGGTAGGGAATTCCACTCTTTTATTGTGACTGGGGAAAAAGCTGTTTCCAAATATGTTTGTCGAGTGCCTGATTTGTACTAACTGTTTATTATGTTTACGTGAGCATCTGGTGTTGCGTTTGATGTATCGATCTAGTGGGATATCTATGAGGTTATGTTCCATTTTATATAATATGCTAAGTCTTTGGGATTTTCTTCTTGATTGGAGGGTGTCCCACTGGAGATCTTTAAGGAGTTGTGTTACCGTTCCTGGCTCTCTAGAATAGTTGTTCTTACAAAATCTGGCGGCTTGTCTCTGTGTTCTTTCTATGAGTTTGATATTTCTTAGGCAATGTGGATCCCATGATGCTGACGCATATTCAAGTATAGAGCGGACAAGGGTTTTGTAGGCTATGGACTTGATTTGGGTTGGGCATTTATTTAAATTTCTTCTAATAATTCCCAATGTCTGTTGTGCTTTTTTTGTGACTGAGTTGCTTTGTATTGTCCAATTTAATGTATTTGATATATGTATGCCAAGATAACAGTGCGATTCAACAGATTTAAGTTGTTGTCCACAGAAGGTGTAGAGATTTGGTGTCGGTTTTCTTGAGGCTATTGTCATTGTATAACATTTAGTGGGATTGAATTTCATAAGCCACGTGTGTTGCCATTTCTCAAGTTTGAGCAGATCGTTTTGGAGGACAGATGTGTCTTGGTCAGTTTTAATCGGTGAATATAACAGGCAGTCGTCTGCAAAAAGGCGAACAGTTGAGGAAAGATTGTCTGGCAGGTCATTTATGTAAAGTAGGAAAAGTAGGGGCCCCAGTACTGTGCCCTGTGGTACCCCAGAAATGACTTGAGTTGATGTTGACTTGGATCCATTTATAACAACCTGTCGAGTTCTTCCTGTAAGGAAGCTATTTATCCATGATATTGGGCCTGTGATGCCATAGTGTTTGAGTTTGTGGATTAGTCTTTTATGTGGAACGTTATCGAATGCTTTAGTGAAGTCAAGGATGGCCATGTCTACAGATTTCTTCTCATCAAGTGATTTGCTTATGTCATGGATTGTTTGAATTAATCGTGTTTCAGTTGATCTTTTGGCACGGAAGCCATGTTGGTGGTCAGTTAGAATGTGGCGCTGTTCAAAGTGTTTCATAATGTGACTATGTATGATGTGTTCAAGAAGTTTAGAAACCACAGGTGTTAAGGATATTGGTCTGTAGTTAGATGTTTCTGCTCTACTTCCTTTCTTAAAAATTGCTTTTACATTGGCTTCTTTCCAGATATTGGGGACTTGTCCAGGGTCAACAGATGATTGGAAAATGTCATGTATTACTGGTGCTAGATGAGAGGCATATCTGTATAAGAACCATGGTGGAATGCCATCTGGTCCTTGCGATTTAGAAATGTTAATTTTGGAAAGTTGATCAAGTACTCCTTTAAGTGAAATTGTTAGTTTGGGGATTTCTCCATGTGGACTTCTGGCCATATCTGGTAGGGTGGAATTTCCTTTGTGTGTAAAGACACTTTGGAACTGATTGTTTAAGGCTTCTGCTTTATGTTTGTCGTCGCTAATGATGTTACCCGCAATGTTAAGGTCCCCAATACCCTGGTTATTCTGTCTAAGTTTAGAAATGAAGCTCCAAAATGATTTAGGTTTCTCTGTTATTGTTGTTGTCAGGAATTGACTTATGTAGGATAGTCTAGCAGAACGAAGGTGTTTATGCATGTTTCTCCTGATGTCACAGAATTTTATCCAGTCTTCTGGATTTCTAGTTATTTTTGCTTTGTTATATAGCTGTTTCTTTCTTTTGCACATTTTCTTTAAATCTTTATTGAACCAGGAAAGATTGTGTCTTGAAGTAGCAAGACGGTGCGGTACATATTGGTTCATAATGTTGATGATTTTCGTGGAAACAAGATTCCACTTGTCATTGACTGTCATGTTTTGGTTTGGATTTCCACTGCTTGTCCTCCTAGTACTAGTGTGCACCGAAATAACCAAGCCAAACCATCCACTAACATGAGCTGTAATGGCACAAACCATAGGCGAAACGTTATAAAGTCCATATTTCAATTGAGTATGATCCATAATCATGCATAGCCTAGCCCTAGGCGAACAATGCAAACAATCTACATGCCCAATACACCAGGTCCAGTCCAAGGCTTCCCATTTCCAAAAATATGTAATGATTCAGCCCACGTTGTGTATGGAGTGGTTACATTAAAACAAAAGTTCAGTCCATGGAGCCAGGTTTACACAAACGGTTGATTCGGGTCATGTAAGTGCAAACGGGTGACGGGTCACCGGTTATGAAAACAGATGGTTCGGCCCTTGCCATGGGCCGAAAAATCCGGCACACCCGGGTAATAGCCGGGGCTATCAAGGGTGTATGGCAACATCATGTAACTTCTAACGCGAACTTTAAACTTCCCCATTTAAATGGCCCCCCAAGCCTGACAAGGCACAAATGACGCGGAGATGCACCGTGTGTCAAAAGCAATTTGACACCGGCAAGCAATAAGTAAATGAATCAACTCTATTTCGACGGTCTAAAAAGTATTGTATATACATACCCCTATCAGCTGCATAGTCTCTAGCGGCCATATTGCAAAACTTTAAATTGTGGGCGAGTTAACCTATTCAAAGAAGTAATTTCTTTCCAAGTCAAACAAAGATTCTCAAAAGCCGCGGGAAATTGTGATCACGTGGTAGGTCACGTGAATATTATACTCTCGCATCCATACTAACTAGCTTATATTATAGCATACATTAACATGTCATAATGAGTAATGGTATGCTTCATTATAGCAACACAACTAAGTTATTAGATATAATAAATTATGTTGACTAATTAAAAAATTCTGAGTTGATTTCCAAAACGGAAGCATTATATTTTCTTTACTACGACGCATGCGTGTTGTGTTAAAAGCTAAAAGGAACTTCCGGAGAGTTCGGGGAAAATGGTAAGTATTAAAATTATGAAAATGTGCTAGTTCAGATACTAAGTCAGTTAGTGATTGCATCAGACGCAACGTGTTTTTATTCTTTTTATAACCGATTGCATCCGAAGCTCTTTCGATAATCATAAAATGATGTGAAAAGGAAATATACGATTTGACACTTGCGTGATTTTCATTTGGACCTACTACCTAGCGGGTAGCCCTATGCCTATGGCTAGGCCTGGCCCTTCGCTGTGTGTGTCAGTCATTCTCTCAGTGACTGACTCAGTCAGTGTGTGTTGTACCGAAACAGTCGGTGACACTGACAATGGTACGGTAACCGTGGGCGTGGAATCGTCCACTGGTAAAGTTACAGGTACCAGTTGGCGAAAAGTAAACTTCTTCTTCCGTTAAGACTTAAGTGGCCACAATCAATATATGATTATTCTGCCACTATTTTGGAGATCTGGCATTTTGAAAGAAAAATCCACCTTCTACAAAATATATAAAAATACACCCTACTAATAAACCCTGCACAAGGCAGTGTCAGGCCGAACAGAACAAACAGACAAATAAAAACCCAATTAAACAAAAGCTACTACTAATACTAGTTATCTACAGCTCTCTAACAAGGACCCTAGCAGTTGAATGTTAGTCTAGAGATCCTTGACACAAAAGTGTTGACCGTGTTGACCTCCACTACTAGGTCTGGAAGGGTGTTCCATTTCCTGATGGTTCTGGGCAGGAATGAGTGCTGATGGTACTGGGTGCGACACTGCGGCTATGAGAATTAATGGCTGTGGCCGCGTCGTTGGCGTGGTGGTGGTGGCTTCAGCTTTCTCTTCAGTCCAGTGGCACTGACTTGGTTGGTATGAATTTTATACAACATGGTCAGTCGAGCTAATTGGCGGCGTTGTTCTAGAGAGGGCCACTGCAGTTCCTCAAGCATGTCCTTGACGCTAGAGGTGTTGTGGTAGCGTCTAAGGACATACCTGGCAGCTCTTCGTTGTACAGCCTCAATTTTGTTTATGGCGCGTTGGGTATGGGGGTCCCATACCGTTGAGGCATACTCATACTTTACATTCATACATGATTATATCCAGTTAGTGATTCTCATTTCTGCAGTTTCATTTTGGATCTAATCATTGACTAATCGTAACCTACTAATGTTTCAAACAACTGCCAAACTTGTTATGCCTGGTTTAAACAAACTCAGCAAACAGTGAATGCTGAAAACATAAAAACAAAACTCAACAAAGAATTGAAGATGGACAGGTTTAAATTTTAATAAAAGCACAAAATCACAATACAAGCCACATTCTCAATATCAAAATATGATGCATAAAGGCAGGTGTACACAAGGCTGTTATGCCTTACTTTAAAACCCAAATATCCAGGCAATTTATCCAGGCAAGTTTAAAAGGCTAAGTAAAAACTAACCATAGACCGAACTAAACTTGTACATTAGCCTGGCCTAACCCTATGGCTATGATTAATAATTTAGGCCAGTTAAAGGGAATAAAAACATCTATGGCTTGAATTCATATTATATTACATCCTGCTATCTATTTCCATGTCCACCAAGCCAAAAAAAAAAAAATTCAATGAATTAGAAATTCCACATTTTATGTTGGGCATCTGGACATTTTCGAATATGCATATTTTTGGCACGCTTTTCGGGATGCCGAGATGTGACGTCACACATGACCCATAGTCGCATCAGGCCGACCCTTTCCATGCATTCAGAGCATGTTTACAAGGATAGCTTTCGGATCGAAACGAACATCAAAATGAGTTATTATGCGATATTCCAATGTAATACAAACACTAGTCATCATAGAGGAACAAGCAGTTATCTTATGGTTCCACATCAATCCAATTTTATTCAAAACAATGAATGCGAATGGGCCTACAAGTCGACTAGGTTTCGCTGAGCTTGGGCTCGTTTTTAGAATCATTTTATCGGATGCAACCAACGGGAGATAATCTACACCAATAAACATACATAACAAAAATAAACATACATAACAAACATATATTGTATCCAACTACAGAAAGTTATTACATTATGAGATTATACATGTTACTTTCTGTAGCTGGATACGATATGTTTGCTATGTATGTATGCTGGTGTACAGTATCTCCCATTGGTTGCATTCGATATAATTATTCTGAAAACGAGCCCAAGCTCGGCGATACCTAGTCGACTGTAGGCTCATTCGCATTCATTGTTTTGAATAAAATTGAATTCATGTGGAACCGTAAGATAACTGCTTGTTCCTCTATGATGACTAGTGTTTGTATTACATCGGAATATTGCACAATAACTCATTCTGACGCTCGTTTCGACCCCAAAACTATCCATGTAAACATGCTCTGAATGTATAGAAAGAGTCGAGTGTGAGTCATATGTGACATTAAGATACCACGTGATCGCCTAGCTCATTAAATTTTTATTTTCCGTGGGAATCGCTACACAGACGGGTTTAAAATCGAATTTATGCTGCAAATGTATTTTTTTTTTTGTGTACACGTGGAAAACGGATTATAGCTGATGCCTTGTTTTTATTTCCTTTAACTGAAATATTGCAATTGTATCTGTGCATTTGGGCACCACTGGTCGATCCGCGAGTTGGACATATTAATCAAAACGTTCCTTTTTTATAAATATAATGAAATTTGTGCAGGGAGACGGAGTCGCGCGAAAACATTTCCGAGCCGCGAGTCAGAATGGCAAGCTTTGGTGGCAATAAATAAAATGATATACATCGATCTTTCCTGGGTGATTAATGTGAATAGTTGTTCTCATTTTAGTCGTTGATATTGTTAACATTCAATTATATTCTTGTATTTAATTTATATTTAATATTCAGTATATAATTATATTCAATATTGCTGCAATGTTCCGCATGTTATGTCAACACAGGTGGTCCATAGCTCTTTCATTTTAGTGCATATTTTTTATCACATGACAGAAAACCAGACAGCACTCCAGCAAATGGTAACTTAGTAACTGGTAGGTATGACAGGTCAATTTTACATGGATATACATATCATTAGCGGCGATAACGAGCGATGTGTTTACGTATCCCACTTGCATGTATGTCCAATCAGGGGGTACTTTGCTGTACTGTATCTATTATCCCAGCATTTCTCCCAACTAGAGGCATATAGTGTCATCCATATTCATTATGCGTGATATACCCAGGAGCATCCTTGGTTAGTAAACAGGTGCACCAAGAATTCCTGGTGGCTCTTTGGCGATGATTTGGTCACAGGTGTTCAATTCGTTTCCTCTGTACTAGACTGAAAGCTTGTCATCAAAATGGCCCGACAGTTGTGGCAAGACATTTTGTGTACAGTTAGCTTATGAACTACCATGAACCTTTGAAGTTTGATGACCCACAGACATAATGTCAATGGACATGATGACAGTTATATAATACAGAATAACAGAACTTTAAAAAAATCAGTAGTCTATCGTACTTGTTTGATTAAAATTGCCAGAAGGATATTTGCATAGCCTGGTGCATGGACAAGTTGTGCTGGGAGCATGCTTGTTGATTGTTGAGCACTGCCATTGGTATGTTGCAGCATAAACTCAAGTCGTCACAAAAAGACAAAGTGCGACAGTTTGTGGCATTCACACAAGCGTCAGAGAAGACATCAATAGCGTGCCTGAGTGCGCACGAATGGAAGCTCGACATCGCCGCAGACAATTACTTCCAGTCTCCTGAGAGGTATAACAAAGACTCATCGAGACCGACGGTAGACAGACGGAGAATCGAACAGCTCTTCAACAAATATAAAGGTACCTGTGTTGTATATTATTATATTATATATAATATAATATATGTAATCGTGCCGTTTTCATAAAAAATCTTAAGATACATTTGCGAAAGCTATCCATATTGTAACTCCCTTCCACTTATTTGTGTCATGTTATGCAAATAAATGGTCAGAAAAGTTGCTTTTTGGGGTAAAATACTTAGTTTTCGTACAGAAATAACGCCCCGTGAAAACTAACATCATTAAACGGCTAGCAGCTATATCCACTAAAAACATGTTGATACACGGTGACTATATATATATATATATATATAGAGCACCATTTATTGAGAATGTTTTCCTATGTATTGTTTGCCTTGGTCTGGTAATTACAATTTTAATTAGTTCTCTATAAGTATAAACTTTTACATCCAAAAAATTGCTATAATAATTTGTTATTTGCACAAAAATTCTTTAGAAATTAAATCAGGAACAATTAATTTATGCATTATTTATTTGATACATTTGTCAAAAAAGTTATATTTGCAACTGTATTGCAATACAAACTACTGTACCATCTCCAGAATGAATGAATATAATATCAATTCTGGATGGCGGGTGTAAACTATGTGTGGTCCGTGGTCCACAGGATAGTGTCCATGTTAAGTGTGTAAAAAATCCTTTAATATGTGTATACTGTCATTCATTATTATTAAAACACTTCTTATGGACAAACTATGCAAATAGAGCATTCACAAATGTTTAACACTGTACAACTGGTTGTGCAACGTATTCTTTGGTGCCATCATAATTTTAATATATTTTGATTTAATAAAATGCACAACTTCAATTTGATCAATATTTTTTGGCAATACAGTGGTCAGTGGGCCTCAATGGCTTTAGCAGCCCAGTGGGTGGTTGGGACCCATGATTTAGATGAGGACAGGATCACTGCAGAGGGAATGATGAGGTTTAATTTACGTATTGTTGATGTAGATCCTCATGATGAGGACAGGATCACTGCGGAGGGAATAATGAGGTTTAATTTACGTATTGTTGATGTAGATCCTCATGATGAGGACAGGATCACTGCGGAGGGAATGATGAGGTTTAAATTACGTATTATTGATGTAGATCCTCATGATGAGGACAGGATCACTGCAGAGGGAATAATGATGTTTAATTTACGTATTGTTGATGTAGATCCTCATGATGAGGACAGGGTCACTGCGGAGGGAATGATGAGGTTTAAGTGACGTATTGTTGATGTAGATCCTCATGATGAGGACAAGATCACTGCGGAAGGGATGATGAGGTTTAAGTGATGTGTTGTTGATGTAGATCCTCATGATGAGGACAGGATCACTGTGGAGGGAATAATGAGGTTTAATTTACATATTGTTGATGTAGATCCTCATGATGAGGACAAGATCACTGCGGAGGGGATGATGAGGTTTAAGTGATGTGTTGTTGATGTAGATCCTCATGATGAGGACAGGATCACTGCGGATGGGATGATGAGGTTTAAGAGATGTATTGTTGATGTAGATCCTCACGATGATGAAAAGATCACTGCAGAGGGAATGATGAGGTTCCTCTCAGACCTCAACCTCAATCCAGAGAGCCTCGTTGTGCTCGTACTCGCGTGGAAGTTTCGGGCGGCGACCCAGTGTGAGTTCACACGAGAGGAGTGGACGGTCGGCATGATGGAGCTCGGGTGGGTCATTGTTTGTGCTGTCTACTCTACGGGGTCATCCATAAGATGCATGATGCATAGTGGTGGGTTTCTGGGTAAGCGTTACACGACGGTATTTGTAGCTGTAATTGTTCAGCTAATTTTTTGGTAGATTTCAAAAGCATTCCAGTGAAAAACCGGCAACGTACTATTTTATTTATATTGCTTTTACAGATTTATATTTGACATGTAAACAAAGAATCAGTAAAGCCATGCAGAGTATGTAATAATTATGATGTGCTGATTGTGAAAACGAGTGTAATTTTAAGACGGAACTCAGGTGGGTCATTGTTAGTGCTGTCTGTTGCGGGGGGGTATACTCCGCCACCCATAGTTTTTGGTGGTTTTTTAAATGCATATTTTTATTAAGTTGAACGTGTGTTATAATTTCAATAACAGATACACAAAACTTCTAAAACATGTAAGTCACAAAATGTGCTTACTTAAATTAAGGTCACATACCCCAAGAGAGATGGTGTTTTTTTAAGAAAATCTCAGTGATCAGTAGTGTCTACAATCGACTGCAATGTTAAGATATAAATATTAAATATACAGATTAACAGACTTTGTTAAAACCTTAACTAATTAAACTACACATATAAGATATGAAGTACCATTGGTAGTTAAACAAATATATAAATATTGCTGAATAACCACCAAATTTTTTTTTTATTAAAAAGTTAAATACATTGTGATATGTGAAATACATCTTAAAATATTGAAGGCGAGTTTAAAATAGTATAAAGTGTTAGAAATATATTTTACTTGGACAGTGTCTGTGAATACAACTGATGTATTGTTTGTGCATCACTGTAGTTCTATTATTTCAGGTGTGACTCAATCGACAAACTCAAAGTTCGCTGTCGGACGCTGGAACCGGAGCTGCGAGAAGTCAACCGCTTCAAAGACTTTTATCATTTCACATTTAACTATGCAAAAAACCCCGGCCAGAAAGGTTTAGGTAGGTGGGTGAAGAGAAGGGTGTGTAAGGGTAAATACAGTTTGTGAACATCTCTAGTACTGGGCAGAACTGGATTTACAGTTTCCGCAGAACTTACACAATCTACACATGAATACACATACATATTTAACAAGGTAGCCATCTGCAGCTGCATGCTCCGGGTGGTACCTGGACTAGCAGTCCCTTAGCCAGAAATAATTTTTTGCCAGTCTTGAATAAATCAAAAATGTGCCTTTTAGCGAGCGAACAAATTGCGTGAAGCCATTCACGTCAATCACAGCCATTATTGGCCAGTTTAATTTTTTTCAGTGAGAGACCAGTGTCATTTGAGCCAATTTTTAAATATACCACTGGTCCATTCCGTTTGTTTCACCTCCAGCTGTGTCACTGACAGTCATTAATGTGTGTCCCATCTCTTGGAACTATTAGTTAATCTAGTGGCCAGCTGGCCCCATCTAAATTCTTATCAGTTGTAATAACCCGTCTTGGCCAGTCATCTGCCAGTCTTGAAGACGGGCAGACAGGTCTCTGGCTAAACCTCTGTGGACTAGGACACCTTAGGCTTATCGAGAATCCAACAATTTTCCACTTAAGTATAACCCACCCTTATCAGATATCTATCAGTTCTATTTTTAAACACATTCACATTGCTAGAATTAATGCTATCGTCACATACTCTATTCCAGTGATTTATTGTCCTATGTGAAGATAAGTATTTTCTTATATCCAACGTACACTGTTCTTTAATAATGTTGCATTATGCCAATCTTGGGCCAATGGTCATGTTAATGAGGAAGCTACGAATGTGAGAACTTGAAACAATACAAAATAACACTTTTACCCAATCTTCTCAGTTGTAAGGATAATTGACACAGTTTTAAATTGTGTCAATTACAGTTTCCACCAAGACATATCACCTGTAAAAAATCCTCCAGTTTTGTCAAACAGTAACTGCTCGAAATCAGTACATACAGAAACAAATTTCATCAGCATAAGTTATGTTGGTATTAAGTAAATAATGCTTAATGTCAACAATGTAACTTTTTGTTAAACATTAAAAAACAAATAAAAACATGTCTTGCTGTTATTAACATTAAGTGGACACACGTCTAAGCTTCGTTAGGAAACATTTTTTAGGCATTTTCTTGCACTTTTATTTTATGATGTTCATATCTCGAATCTAAGGCCCAGTATTAAGTTGTTCATGTATGATTTAGATAAAGCAGAACTGTGGATGTCAATCCACATTGCTCTAAATAGATATGTGATACTCAATGAAAGCTGGGTTTACAATAGGCAATATCATGTAAAGAGCTCGTGCCATCACAAGTGACCAGATGGCAGCTTTGTGGTCCTATGTGTCGTCACATCAAATAGAAATGATCATGTTTTGAAGCAGCCTCATCACCTTTGACATCCACTAATGATATATGCATCGCCTCTTGCAAACCCAGCTTTAGGAGGATAAAGTCAAATACTAATAATAGTATTCTTATTCTGCGCAATATCTAACTTGTAATTAATCAATGCGCTCACAAAATAATAAAAAATTGTTAAAAATAATTAAAATAAATCGGTTAATCAAATAAGTTAATAAATAAATGTTAAGAAATCACTAATAGTAATGTAATGTGTTGACAGTGGTGTGTAGTGGTTGGAATAGTGACTATAGTTTATTGTTATAAAGTGGTACTATGATATTAGTTTGTAGATGTCTGTGTGGAGTCTTATCCATCTCTCATTTTGTTGTTGCAGATCTAGACATGGCGATAGCTTACTGGAATATTGTCTTGTCCGGCCGGTTTAAATTTCTAGATTTATGGTGTAAATTTGTACAGGTAAGTTATTGTAAGTGTGGTACGACAGGTAGTGAGAAGTATTGTTTGTGCCAGCGTGTCATCCTTTGTGGTTTTATTTATCTCCTCTATACAATGATTGCAAAACTCAACTGGTGTATGACACTGTATGTAAAATAGTTTTCATGTGGGGTAAATAATTGTTTAGCATCATACTTTATTTCCTAGATCATACGAAGTGTGTTATGTCGTACTGTACATCATACGAAGTGTGTTATGTTGTACTGTACATCATATGAAGTGTGTTATGTTGTACTGTACATCATATGAAGTGTGTTATGTTGTACTGTACATCATATGAAGTGTGTTATGTTGTACTGTACATCATATGAAGTGTGTTATGTTGTACTGTACATCATATGAAGTGTCTTGTGTTATACTGTACTTCATATGAAGTGTCTTGTGTTATACTGTACTTCATATGAAGTGTCTTGTGTTATACTGTACACAGACCTGCCTACCATTCCGGAAAACACCGCAAATTACGGTATTACGGCGAGGGATGAAAATATTACGGATTCTTTCGTTGTCACAATGATCGTCAATCACTTCCGTACTCCTCAAATTTAGCTTCACTTCATTCAACAAGTGGCAGCATATATATGCTGCTTGTTCTGACATGGTTTTTCATTCGCTACTTCTAGTCGTAACCTGACCAATAGGAAACAGCGTTACGACAAATTCGCATTTCCGCGCTCATGGCGCTCAAACAAGAAGAAGTCACGACTCACATGGTACGAAATGATGGCGGGGATCGAAACGGCACCACTACCAGCCAAGAAGAAACGTGTGCTGTAAAACGTTTATAACAGCATGCACGCAGACATGGCCCGTATTGTCAAGTTTAAAGAAGGGGGTCGGCTTTACATACTACCGTATACGCGAAATTCATTTTCCTATTTCACATGACATGGTGGCCGGGTTAATTGCAGGTACTGACTACGACAACGTCGTTAGACTAGTACTAGTGACAGAGTAGTGGGTGTTGTACTTGTAGTGTCAGGCCAACTAAGACTACGTTAGTGTATTTATTGAATTTAGTTTATCATTTACAGGGATAGGCTTATATATAGACTAGACGATGTCGACGACTAGCGTAACATAATTATTTTGCCGTCCCCCGGCACGACTTTGTGTTTGACTTTGATCTAGTCAAGCTACTAGTACTATACTGTATAGTCTAGCCTGGCCCTATGTATACCGGCTACTAATATTAATCCTAATGACACCACAAATAGACATTGACGTGACACATTGTTATAATTTGTCAAGTTTTTGTAGTCAGCATGCTGTTTTTGAAATGTCATAAAATCAGAATTACAATGTGTATTGACGAATTTGCATTACAGTTACGTTTGATTTCCACCAATGGTGGTTATGAACATCTACCTTACCTTGTTAACTGAATGCTTCAAAACACGTCGTAGTTTATTAGAGACAATTATGTTTTGGGTGCAACTATCGTCATAGTCACAGTATTAAAGTATTACTGACAGTGGTGTTCTTTTCCGGACAGTATCTGACACGGTTCTGAACTATTACTGACAGCAGGCCTATATTCCTGAAAATCACTGTAAATGGGAAGATGGATTACCGACAGGAAGTTTTTGGGGTAGGCAGGTCTGTGTACATCATATGAAGTGTCTTGTGTTATACTGTACATATGAAGTGTCTTGTGTTGTACTGTACATCATATGAAATGTCTTGTGTTGTACTGTTCATCATATGAAGTGTCTTGCGTTGTACTGTACGTAATATGAAGTGTCTTGTGTTGTATTGTACATCATATGAAGTGTCTTGTGTTGTACTGTACATTATATGAAGTGTCTTGTGTTGTACTGTACATTATATGAAGTGTCTTGTGTTGTACTGTACAGCATATGAAGTGTGTTGTACTGTACGTAATATGAAGTGTGTTTCTCACAGGAGCATCATAAGAGGTCAATCCCCAAGGACACGTGGAACCTGTTGTTAGACTTCAGTAACATGATTGATGATGAAATGAGCAACTATGACGAGGAAGGTGAATTGTTTATTCTCTTATTGCCTATTCATATATTAAAGCTTTTTGCAGCGTAACAGTTTCTGGCAGATGGTTTCCGCAAGTTTTATTAATTGAATTGTCATAAGATATCGTCATTTATTCAAAGCAAAGAATCATAATTATAATTTACTACTTAATTATTCACACAGTGGTTCTCGCCATATACCTTCAAAGGTTTAAGATTATCTACATTGTGCACACAAACACACGCAAACATACACACATGGAACTTTATAGTTATGGCATTATGCATGTGTGTAACTAGTTAAATTGTATAAGTGGAAGATAAAAATCACTGAAGGTATTACTGCTAGGTAGCTCCGTATACAGACTACAGTGCTAATGAAGGATACTTTCCATTGCAAGTGTCCTGACACGTGGTCCTATCTGTTGCAGGAGCATGGCCTGTCTTAATAGATGACTTTGTAGAATATGCACGGCCCATCGTTCTCAACTCGCAAGGCATGATGACGGCCGTATAGTGGCGCCACCTGTGGTTGTTTCTTAGCTGACACTTCGACTTGTAAATGACTAACTTGGAGTGTGGTGTTCGTTCGCTGTGACACAAGACATTCTCTGTGTACCCTCAGTCCAATCATGTACTATTGGGCGGCACAACGGCTGCTTCTTCAAGTTGGATTAAGACACTGCAGCTGGCACCCCCTGTTGATTAAATTCTCAACCATACGTCATCGGTAGAGTTCGACGTGTACGCAACATTCAACTGACGCTTTCGTTATTTCACTCTGTGAAATTTTAATGCACACGCTTCTTAGAAGACGCTCGATCACAGGAGTTCACCTGTTTGCCACCAGGTGGCATGACAGTGTGGGATCGACATGATATACGCTGTCTTGTTTGTATGTCTGAGTTATTTATAACTCTTGTGTACAAAAGTAAGAGGGATGCTCGTTTTGTGGACTTGCAAACAACTTTTGAAGCTGGCTCCTCAAATAATTTAACCCATTTTGAATTATCCTGCGTAAATAGTTTAAGTATTGCAATCAGTATTACAGCAATGTGTTTAGACCTTAACATAAAATATAAATTTATATGGGTTATTTTAAATAATAATGTTTATTACTACTGCTATGTGCAGTTATTAAAAAGCGAATCATTTATTTTAAATCATCAAAAGAAGTGATTGTTACCAGTAGATAAACTAATTTATCAAACTAAATTTAGTCTGAAGCAGCTGCTTTGCCATTTTGGTTTGGTCAAACCAAAACTAATTTAATAGTTTGTCCGATAATCTCATCAAAACTAAATAACACATTAGCATAAATGTCGAAGGTAGATCATTTCAATATTTTACAAACTGAGACGAGCGAATCAAATTGAGGACGTAGGTTTGACTTTCAAATGTGGCGCTTTCTCAGAATGCCGCAAGGGTTCTTACAGCAGGTTTTTTGTTAAAATGCTGGTGTCAAGAAAATGATGTCATCACATCACAGTGCAGCCGCAGAGTTGCAGTCAATTGATGTGACTGCAGTATAAGCTTGCTTTGTGCGTGTCACAGATGATGCAATCTGGGATATTGTGGTTTCGTCCTGTTAGAAACATGATAAATCTTCTACATATCTCGTTTACTTGCCACACCTGACGTGTGTATGCGTGTGCTTACGATGTTATCATCCTTTAGAAGTGATTTTTACTTAATCAAATAGCATGTCCATTGTATTAGATTTCGGATGAGCTCGTAAAACATAATTTCTGCTAAAAACCTTGTTTCTTACATAACACGTGATGAAATACATTTCATCTAATATTGGTAAAGGAGAAAACTATATTGTGCAGGAAATTACCTAGGGGTAAGCTGATAGATTATGATTGAATTGTTAATGCATATATATAAGGACATTAGTAAAATTTAAAACAAATACAGAAACCTAATATCATTTATAACCGTGAAATTGCCTTATGAAAATTATTTGTGAAATTTGTGTCCTACTGAGTTATTTCATGATCCCTTTATCACCCAGAGTATAGTAAGCTGAGTTATTTCATGATCCCTTCATCACCCAGAGTACAGTAAGCTGAGTTATTTAATGATCCTTCGTCACCCACATTTTAGTTGCTGAGTTACTTCATGATCCCTTAGTCACCCAGAGTACAGTAAGCTGAGTTATTTCATGATCCTTCATCACCCACATTATAGTTGCTGAGTTACTTCATGATCCCTTCGTCACCCAGAGTACAGTAAGCTGAGTTATTTCATGATCCCTTCGTCACCCAGAGTACAGTAAGCTCAGTTATTTCATGATCCCTTTGTCACCCAGAGTACAGTAAGCTGAATTATTGCATGATCCCTTTGTCACCCATAGTATAGTAACCTTAATTATTTCATCATCCCTTCGTCACCCAGAGTATAGTAAGCTAAGTTATTTCACCATCCATTTGACACCCAGAGTATAGTAAGCCGAGTTATTTCATGATCCCTTCATCACCCAGAGTATAGTAAGCTGAGTTATTTCATGATCCCAGAGTACAGTAAGCTGAGTTATTTCATGATCCCAGAGTACAGTATGCCGAGTTATTTCATGATCCCTTTGTTACCCAGAGTATAGTAAGCTGAGTTATTTCATGATCCCTTCGTCACCCAGATTACAGTAAGCTGAATTATTCCATGATCCTTTCGTCACCCAGAGTACAGTAAGCCGAGTTATTTCATGATCCCTTTGTCACCCAGAGTACAGTAAGCTGAATTATTGCATCATCCCTTCATCACCCAGAGTACAGTAAGCTGAGTTATTTCATGATCCCAGAGTACAGTAAGCTGAATTATTGCATCATCCCTTCATCACCCAGAGTACAGTAAGCTGAGTTATTTCATGATCCCTTCGTCACCCAGATTATAGTAAGCTGAGTTACTTCATTATCCCTTCGTCACCCAGAGTATAGTAAGCTGAGTTATTTCATGATCCCAGAGTACAGTAAGCTGAGTTATTTCATGATCCCTTCATCACCCAGAGTACAGTAAACTGAATTATTGCATCATCCCTTCATCACCCAGAGTACAGTAAACTGAGTTATTTCATGATCCCTTCGTCACCCAGATTATAGTAAGCTGAGTTACTTCATGATCCCTTCGTCACCCAGAGTATAGTAAGCTGAGTTATTTCATGATCCCAGAGTACAGTAAGTCGAGTTATTTCATGATCCCTTCGTCACCCAGAGTACAGTAAGCTGAGTTATTTCATGATCCCTTCATCACCCAGAGTACAGTAAGCTGAGTTATTGCATGATCCCTTCGTCACCCAGCGTACAGTAAGCCGAGTTATTTCATGATCCTTCGTCACCCAGAGTACAGTAAGCTGAGTTATTCCATGATCTCAGAGTACAGTAAGTTTAGTTATTTCATGATCCCAGAGTACAGTAAACCGAGTTATTTCATGATCCCTTTGTCACCCATAGTATAGTAACCTGAGTTATTTCATCATCCCTTCGTCACCCAGAGTATAGTAAGCTAAGTTATTTTACCATCCCTTTGACACCCAAAGTATAGTAAGCTGAGTTATTTCATGATCCCAGAATACAGTAAGCTGAGTTATTTCATGATCCCTTCGTCACCCAGAGTACAGTAAGCTGAGTTATTTCATGATCCCTTCATCACCCAGAGTACAGTAAGCTGAGTTATTTCATGATCCCTTCGTCACCCAGCGTACAGTAAGCCGAGTTATTTCATGATCCTTCGTCACCCAGAGTACAGTAAGCTGAGTTATTCCATGATCTCAGAGTACAGTAAGTTGAGTTATTTCATGATCCCTTCGTCACCCAGAGTACAGTAAACCGAGTTATTTCATGATCCCTTTGTCACCCATAGTATAGTAACCTGAGTTATTTCATCATCCGTTCGTCACCCAGAGTATAGTAAGCTAAGTTATTTCACCATCCCTTTGACACCCAGAGTATAGTAAGCCGAGTTATTTCATGATCCCTTCATCACCCAGAGTATAGTAAGCTGAGTTATTTCATGATCCCAGAGTACAGTAAGCTGAGTTATTTCATGATCCCAGAGTACAGTATGCTGAGTTATTTCATGATCCCTTTGTAACCCAGAGTATAGTAAGCTGAGTTATTTCATGATCCCTTCGTCACCCAGAGTACAGTAAGCTGAATTATTGCATGATCCCTTCGTCACCCAGAGTACAGTAAGCCGAGTTATTTCATGATCCCTTTGTCACCCAGAGTACAGTAAGCTGAATTATTGCATCATCCCTTCATCACCCAGAGTACAGTAAGCTGAGTTATTTGATGATCCATTCGTCACCCAGAGTACAGTAATCTGAATTATTGCATCATCCCTTCATCACCCAGAATACAGTAAGCTGAGTTATTTCATGATCCCTTTGTCACCCAGAGTACAGTAAGCTGAATTATTGCATGATCCCTTCATCACCCAGAGTGCAGTAAGCTTAGTTATTTCATGATCCCAGAGTACAGTAAGCTGAATTATTGCATCATCCCTTCATCACCCAGAGTACAGTAAGCTGAGTTATTTCATGATCCCTTCGTCACCCAGATTATAGTAAGCTGAGTTACTTCATGATCCCTTCGTCACCCAGAGTATAGTAAGCTGAGTTACTTCATGATCCCAGAGTACAGTAAGCTGAGTTATTTCATGATCCCTTCGTCACCCAGAGTACAGTAAACTGAATTTTTGCATCATCCCTTCATCACCCAGAGTACAGTAAGCTGAGTTATTTCATGATCCCTTCGTCACCCAGATTATAGTAAGCTGAGTTACATCATGATCCCTTCGTCACCCAGAGTATAGTAAGCTGAGTTATTTCATGATCCCTTTGTCACCCAGAGTACAGTAAGCTGAGTTATTTCATGATCCCTTCATCACCCAGAGTACAGTAAGCTGAGTTATTTCATGATCCCTTCGTCACCCAACGTACAGTAAGCCGAGTTATTTCATGATCCTTCGTCACCCAGAGTACAGTAAGCTGAATTATTGCATGATCCCTTCGTTACCCATAGTATAGTAAGCTGAGTTATTTCATGATCCCAGAGTACAGTAAGCTGAGTTATTTCATAATCCCAGAGTACAGTATGTTGAGTTATTTCATGATCCCTTTGTCACCCAGAGTATAGTAAGCTGAGTTATTTCATGATCCCTTCGTCACCCAGAGTACAGTAAGCCGAGTTATTTCATGATCCCTTCGTCACCCAAAGTACAGTAAGCCGAGTTATTTCATGATCCCTTCGTCACCCAGAGTACAGTAAGCTGAATTATTGCATCATCCCTTCATCACCCAGAGTACAGTAAGCTGAGTTATTTCATGATCCCTTCGTCAACCAGAGTACAGTAAGCCGAGTTATTTCATGATCCCTTCGTCATCCAGAGTACAGTAAGCTGAATTATTGCATCATCCCTTCGTCACCCAGAGTACAGTAAACCGAGTTATTTCATGATCCCTTTTTCACCCATAGTATAGTAACCTGAGTTATTTCATCATCCCTTCGTCACCCAGAGTATAGTAAGCTAAGTTATTTCACCATCCCTTTGACACCCAGAGTATAATAAGCCGAGTTATTTCATGATCCCTTCATCACCCAGAGTATAGTAAGCTGAGTTATTTCATGATCCCAGAGTACAGTAAGCTGAGTTATTTCATGATCCCAGAGTACAGTATGCTGAGTTATTTCATGATCCCTTTGTCACCCAGAGTATAATAAGCGGAGTTATTTCATGATCCCTTCGTCACCTAGAGTACAGTAAGCTGAATTATTGCATGATCCCTTCGTCACCCAGAGTACAGTAAGCCGAGTTATTTCATGATCCCTTTGTCACCCAGAGTACAGTAAGCTGAATTATTGCATCATCCCTTCATCACCCAGAGTACAGTAAGCTGAGTTATTTCATGATCCCTTCGTCACCCAGAGTACAGTAAGCTGAATTATTGCATCATCCCTTCATCACCCAGAGTACAGTAAGCTGAGTTATTTTATGATCCCTTTGTCACCCAGAGTACAGTAAGCTGAATTATTGCATCATCCCTTCATCACCCAGAGTACAGTAAGCTGAGTTATTTCATGATCCCTTCGTCACCCAGAGTACAGTAAGCTGAATTATTGCATCATCCCTTCATCACCCAGAGTACAGTAAGCTGAGTTATTTCATGATCCCTTCGTCACCCAGATTATAGTAAGCTGAGTTACTTGATGATCCCTTCGTCACCCAGAGTATAGTAAGCTGAGTTATTTCATGATCCCAGAGTACAGTAAGCTGAGTTATTTCATGATCCCTTCGTCACCCAGAGTACAGTAAGCTGAGTTATTTCATGATCCCTTCATAACCCAGAGTACTGTAAGCTGAGTTATTTCATGATCCCGTCGTCACCCAGCGTACAGTAAGCCGAGTTATTTCATGATCCTTCGTCACCCAGAGTACAGTAAGCTGAATTATTGCATGATCCCTTCGTCACCCATATTATAGTAAGCTGAGTTATTTTATGATCCCAGAGTACAGTAAGCTGAGTTATTTCATAATCCCAGAGTACAGTATGTTGAGTTATTTCATGATCCCTTTGTCACCCAGAGTATAGTAAGCTGAGTTATTTCATGATCTCTTCATCACCCAGAGTACAGTAAGCTGATTTATTTCACGATCCCTTCGTCACCCAGCGTACAGTAAGCCGAGTTATTTCATGATCCTTCGTCACCCATAGTACAGTAAGCTGAATTATTGCATGATCCCTTCGTCACCCATAGTATAGTAAGCTGAGTTATTTCATGATCCCAGAGTACAGTAAGCTGAGTTATTTCATAATCCCAGAGTACAGTATGCTGAGTTATTTCATGATTCCTTTGTCACCCAGAGTATAGTAAGCTGAGTTATTTCATGATCCCTTCGTCACCCAGAGTACAGTAAGCCGAGTTATTTCATGATCCTTCGTCATCCAGAGTACAGTAAGCTGAATTATTGCATGATCCCTTCGTCACCCATATTACAGTAAGCTGAGTTATTTCATGATCCCAGAGTACAGTAAGCTGAGTTATTTCATAATCCCAGAGTACAGTATGTTGAGTTATTTCATGATCCCTTTGTCACCCAGAGTATAGTAAGCTGAGTTATTTCATGATCTCTTCATCACCCAGACTACAGTAAGCTGATTTATTTCACGATCCCTCCGTCACCCAGCATACAGTAAGCCGAGTTATTTCATGATCCTTCGTCACCCATACTACAGTAAGCTTAATTATTGCATGATCCCTTCGTCACCCATAGTATAGTAAGCTGAGTTATTTCATGATCCCAGAGTACAGTAAGCTGAGTTATTTCATGATTCCTTTGTCACCCAGAGTATAGTAAGCTGAGTTATTTCATGATCCCTTCGTCACCCAGAGTACAGTAAGCCGAGTTATTTCATGATCCCTTCGTCACCCAGAGTACAGTAAGCCGAGTTATTTCATGATCCCTTCGTCACCCAGAGTACAGTAAGCTGAATTATTGCATCATCCCTTCATCACCCAGAGTACAGTAAGCTGAGTTATTTCATGATACCTTCGTCACCCAGGTTATAGTAAGCTGAGTTACTTCATGACCCCTTCATCACCCAGAGTATAGTAAGCTGAGTTATTTCATGATCCCAGAGTACAGTAAGCTGAGTTATTTCATGATCCCTTCGTCACCCAGAATACAGTAAGCTGAATTATTTCATGATCCCTTCGTCACCCAGAGTACAGTAAGCTCAGTTATTTCATGATCCCTTCGTCACCCAGAGTACAGTAAGCTTAATTATTGCATGATCCCTTCGTCACCCAGGGTACAGTAAGCTGAGTTATTTCATGATCCCAGAGTACAGTAAGCTGAGTTATTTCATGATCCCTTCGTCACCCAGAATACAGTAAGCTGAATTATTTCATGATCCCTTCTTCACCCAGAGTACAGTAAGCTGAGTTATTTCATGATCCCTTCATCACCTAGAGTATAGTAAGCTGAGTTTCTTCATGATTCCTTCGTCACCCAGAATATAGTAAGCTGAGTTATTCCATGATCTCAGAGTACAGTAAGTTGAGTTATTTCATGATCCCTTCGTCACCCAGAGTTCAGTAAACCGAGTTATTTCATGATCCCTTCGTCACGCAGAGTACAGTAAGCTGAATTATTGCATGATACCTTCGTCACCCAGAGTACAGTAAGCTGAGTTATTTCATCATACCTTCGTCACCCAGGGTACAGTAAGCCGAGTTATTTCATGATCCCTTCGTCACCCATAGTATAGTAAGCTGAGTTATTTCATCATCCCGTCGTCACCCAGAGTATAGTAAGCTAAGCCCCCCCCCCCCGGTGTTTATATCAATGAGGGTCATTCACTAGTGAATTGAGTGCCCCCCTTGTGTACTTCAGTCATGGTAATTCAATACAGAGTGCCCCTATTTGTATCTCAATTAGGAGTATTCATTAGTGAGCTGAGCACCCATTTGTGTATCTCAATCAGGGACCGTTCATTAGTGAACTGATCTCACATTATGTATCTCGGTCAGCGCCATTCACTAGTGAATTGAGTTCCCATTTGTGTATCTCAACCAGGGTCATTCACTAGTAAACCGAGCACCCCAGTGTGGATTCTGGCTCCAAATAATCACTTCGCCCACATCATTGAGTATCACTTCTAAACAATAGACAAGGCCACAAAACACAGAGACAAGAGTTACTTAAAACAATTTTTGCACGCGAGAGGAATTATATATTACCTGACTCAGTGAGGTGGCGCCACTGTTTGTCGCTCTCCCAATCGCTCTGGCATTCCAGGATGGCCCAGAAATAGCCTTACGAGTAACAAAACAATTCTAACAGTTAAGTCTGACTTAACTTATACTGAAACAATTCATATAATGATGTAAAGTGGCATTAATGCCAACTTTGTTTTGTTGAAATCCGGGAGATTCATCAGCGGTTCAGCACGCTTCCCGTGTCACTCTGTGTCGTTGTGCTGTCTCTGATCTTGACATCGGAAGACGGGGTGCTGTTGAAAAAAGAGAGTTGGCAGGTTTACTGTTATACATGTCGCTGCCACTGGCCACTGCTGTCCAGGGGCGGATCCAGAGACGGTAGTCGGGGGGGGGGGGCAAAAACCTTCACTAGCGGCCGACGCAGATCCATATTCGGTGGTCTGAACTTGCTCGACTAGTGACATCGGAAGACGGAGGGGTGCTGTTGAAGGTGCCGCGCCGCCAAACGGCAAATCTTTGGATTTCTTCGCATTCTGTGATCTTTAAGGCCGGTTTATGTTGACACCTTTTCGCCAGCCTCACTCAGACTGCAGTGTAAACTTGGAAAAGCCCAAGTCGTTTGCCAGGATAGTCTTTATTGACTTTTCGTCGGCTTTCAACACCATCCAGTCACACATTATGATGAATAAACTTGTCAATATGCATGTGAACCCACACATCATATTGTGGGTAAACCAGTTTCTTCCTGAGCGTAAGCAAGTAGTGTGCTATAATGGTGCTGTTTCGAGCTCACTCTTCACTTTCACCGGTGCCCCCAGGGCTCGGTGATCTCCCCTGTTCTGTTCACACTCTACACAGACGACTGTCGTAGCAGCCGGGAGAACATCAATGTCATCAAATAGAGCGATGACACAGCTATCGTCGACCTATCCGGCTTTGATAAAGTGTGTGCGTGCGCTGTAGCTGATTTCACAGTGTGGTGTGACACTCATTTCCTAGACCTGGACGTTCGTAAAACTGAAGAACTCATGACAGATTTTAGGAAAAATCCTACTCCTTCCAAGAGACTAAGTTAACTGAGAGTGTATAAGGAGAGTAGATGAATACAAGTATCTCGACGCTGTCATTGATGCAAAACTCACATTTGCTGAAAATACAGCGGTAATTAACAGAAAGTGCGAGTAAAAGCTGTATTTCTTACGCAAGCTGAGGTCACTCAGTGTCAGCACACATGTTCTACAAACCTTCTACAGATGCTACATAGAAAGCTCTATTACATTTGGGTTTCTTGTGTGGTACGGCGGCCTGAGTATCGTGCATCGCAACACTCTGGCACGAACAGTCATGCATAACATTCAAAATATGGCTGTGGGCCAGACTTGATTTTCTCTCTCTCTCTCTCTCTCTCTCTGTCTCTCTCTCTGTCTCTCTCTCTCTCTCTCTCTCTCTCTCTCTCTCTCTGTCTCTCTCTCTCTCTCTCTCTCTCTCTCTCTCTCTCTCTCTCTCTCTCTCTCTCTCTCTCTCTCTCTCTCTCTCTCTCTCTCTCTCTCTCTCTCTCTCTCTCTCTCTCTCTCTCTCTCTCTCTCTCTCTCTATATATATATATATATATATATATGGCCGAGATAGACCTTGATGGATCAATTACTGTTCTTCATCAGATGTTTGACTACTGAAAATTCTACACCAGAGATGTCTATCTCATCCGTTGCGCTCCCAGAGTGGTAACACGTGTAGGCCTTTTCCTGCAATTCTCCGTATCCGTAGCGAATCCGAACGAGCACATACGCGAACAGTGCCGTCATATTGCTATATATTGCTGCCTGAGTAACATTAAGTATTATTCGTATAGTTGGTACATGCAAGCACCCAATAGCCAGTTTCTGTCGTATTCTTGTTTTTCGACCACAATAGTAGAGCACCACTAACTGTAGTGGTCCAGTCAGAAGGTACTTGAATGAACAGCGTTTTCTTAGAGCGTTCCCGGATTGGAGCAGGCGGAGCATCCTTAAATAGGACCGCCTTGTTGCCCGGGGAAGACCTCACACTGTGGTTGTTCTCGAACAGAATGCGACCATCACAGGTCTGCCAGCGCCGCCGTACACCGTCGCCGCGTGACTTTGACACTGACCGGTGGCCGAGATTAATCTCCCTTGCGCAGGAGTATTCATTGTACTCTCTGGACTGTCGCGCTTTGTGGAGCAAGTCGGTTACTCAACAGTAGGCTGGCTACGTACCTTGCCAGCAAGAGATTTCCACACTCGGCTCCCTTTTTACTCCGAGGAACTTCCCTTTTCACTCCGAGGAACTATCTGGTGGTTGTAGTTGTAAGCGAGAGTATGAAGCAAGCGCTAAAAACTAAACTCTAAACTACTTAACAAGAACTCTTGACGCATCACAGAGACCTGTGTTGACACGCCACGCCACGCCACGCCACGCCCCGCCACGCCATGCCACGCCACGCCAAGCCAAGCCAAGCCACAATATTTATAGTAGGAAACCAATAAAAAAGTAGTCTCAAATACTACGGCCACGTGGATGTAATAATAGTTATAGTAGGCCCCTATAACCGAATAATAAAATTGAAAGAAGACCAATGTCTTCCACGTCATTGTTATTGACTGGTCACGTGCTGTGGAAGGGAACAATCCTATTGCCCCACATAGTTTTTATGTAGTGTCATGCAAAAAATGATCGACCAGCTAAGTCGGGACAGGTTGGCGCATTTTTGTTGGGACGGGTTGGCGCATGCGTCATTCTTGCCAGGTGTGTGTTAAACTCACACTGTTTGGGTTAAAACAACATACTATTTATTGCACTTATTTGGAGTTGCTACATAAATCATTTGTTTACCGTTATATCGGTAATAAACAATGGAAGAAGTGGTGCTGGATGACCTATATTGCAGAAACACTGTAATTACATCTTCAGCATGAATTAAAAGCTAACATTCATGTTTCAGTTTGCGTCGAGTCCAAACAAGAAACAAGTCATAATACTCTAGCTCAATTCAGTTTTCAGTTAAAATGGCTGTAATTCTACGAAACGCCGCAGAGTATTCTGATTGAGCAAACGTGGTTCATTTATCCGAGTGTATGTGGTGTATGTATAGATACACGTAGTGTACGTGATACACGTGTAATTAAGTGCGTACGCTCACGAATTGGTCAGGGTTTGATCAAAACCGTAGGTGTCATCTAATATATGTGCTTTAATTAAAATGACGCAATTTGTTCAGTTACCTGGAATCAATGTGTGGTCGGGAGCGTGGGAACCATCCAACCCCAAAGGCATTACATGTGCGTGTCATCTCAGTAAGTACCGATGTAATGATTGTTTGCCAGCTGAATACTTTATTTATAGTTTGAACATTTCGCGAGGGAAAATTGCGAACCCTGTTTTTGGCTAATAACTAGACGTAATTTTGTGGGAAATGTAGCTATATATACCTGTATATATATATATATATATATATATATATGTGTACAGGTGTATATATATATATATATATATATAATATATATATATATATATTATATATATATATAACATAGGCCTATTTATTCTAATATAATATAATAATGTTCAAGACTGGAGCGTGTAACTATAAGGAAAGGAAACATACAATTTAATAGTAAAGCATAATTAATTATTATATTTACATACATGCAGCCTCAGAGTTGATGGTCAAGTTATACATAATAATGCACGCGAAACATCTGATATTCGACAGGCTTTATTTTAAAGATACGCTATCCATTGCTCATTTATTGATGATTATATCTTTAGTATCCCCTAATTTATGGGCTAATTAGTAGGCAAAGAATAGCGAACAGCCCATGCTGTGCCGCGACTTTCAAACTTTCCTTCACTTACAATAATCCATCATCACCCGTGGCCTGGTCTCAACAGCCGGTGTGACGCAACGTTCTAACCGAACGTCCACTCAATATGCGTTTCTGGCGGCGAAAATAAACCGTCGTAAGCGGCGTGCACTAAATATAGCCTGAGCCTTGGTCAAGGTCGCACACAATGTCGGTGTCACTCACTGCCACAACTCCGGGGATGGTTGAGCAATGACCCAGTCAATGCTGCTCCGTACGTGCGCGCTCCGTACACAAACAAGTTTCTCTAAATAGCGCAAGCAGCATTGACACAGGCACGTGTGTTGACCCCGTTCATTGAGTGTTCAGTGCAGCTAGGTTTGTTTGTTTTGAATATTACACGACGTGCATGTAGGCCCTAGATTTGTGAAGTGTACGCATGCGTCGCTATGATGTGTTGATCAGCGTGACCGATAGATGGTGAGTGTTCGTGCGATACCAGACGACACGGACCACGGTGATCGGTGACCATGCCAGGGCTAGATAAGTTGCTACGCGGCGTACTCAGATACAACGCAACACTTCGACCGAAGATGGTGAAAGAATTCCAACGCATTCGTGACAAACCCGAGGTAGTGTATAGTCACCATGCAGTGTAGTTACTCAACGACTGTGCCCTGTTGTTATGCACTGGTATCAACGCTTTAAGTTTACAACGTAGATTCTATATTGGCTATTGCCAAGTTATCGAGTCTACTGTAGTGCAGGCATGCACGTGGGCCTCACGGATGCGCTAGATCTCGAATAACTCCATCAATGTTGACCCACTTTATATAGTTACTACAGGTGTATCTAAGTCAGTGAAACTTTGACTTATAACACGTCCACGTGAGCTGTAGACGATCAGCTTGTTTACCATATGGCATATTGTTTACATAACATAGCGATCTGCTTTTACGCGGTTCGTATGTCAACACAATAAATCATAATTATGCAATGGGTAGACAGGAACCACGTACGCAGTTTAAGCAAGTGGTATCCTACTGATGTTATTTATATACAGTAACACAGTCAATTAACATGCAGACACAATCATTATTATAGGTTAGTTTTATCTGCATGCTCCGCCAGCGAAACTGACATTGTTTTTGTTGCTGGTACCCGCGGTAGTTTTTTTGTTTGTTGTTTACGCCGTCTGTGGCAATCAACACCCTTGCCTCCATGTCGCTTCGTTGCACATTGACGACACTGACTGTGTCTGTGAAAGCGGAGTCAGCGTAATTATTCAACGGTGGGAGAGGGGGAGGGAGGGGGCAAAGTTCACCCAATAGCCTCGGTTACTGAGATTAGATGTTAGTTCTCTTTTTCGAAACTCCATGATATGGCGCCACTGTAGGTTCACCCCACCCAGTATAATGATGAAGGAGGCACAGGCACTGTTCTTGTAACTGTGATAGCTATGTTGAAGGTATACTGCCCGCCAAATTGCGTTTAGTAAGCGAGTTAAAACGTTCGCAATTTGGAAGATACGTCCCCGGAGCATATTCAAATGGTACACAAAACACCCAGTTTCAAAACAAGCTTTATTGATAATAATAATTCTATAATGCTGAGACGGGCTGACTTAACCGCAGTGCCCTTTGATGTTCAACAATGCCCCACGTTCAATCGGACTACCTGTTACAAATGACTATGCTGGGTAATTCCGGGTAGAGGAACACACTGGCTCCCTTTAACATGATATTAAGTAATTAACGCAACCTTGTCAGTTCTGTTACCCGGACTTACCTCTCAAGCCATAAATGGTAATAGTATTAACAGGAAGTTCGACCCACTTGCTGTTTTGATTATGGCAATTGCCCACTTCAAAGAACAATTCCAGGAATTTGCTGTTAGCGTCGCCTGCCTCCGCTGTCAGATGTGTCAATATCACATGTTTACTGTTTGATTGTTTTCTACACCATTTGAAAGTTTCGTACGTGGACGCAACATTCAAATTCAACTGTTTCGGGCTTATTAAACGCAATTGAGTTGGCTGTATACTTTCAACATATATTGTTTCTACTTAATATAGTAGTAAGATCATTACTATTTTATTATTACACGAGGAACATACACGATTGATATAACATCGACAATCTGCACCGCCCAGTATTCGTAGGAGATTGGCGGAGTACAATAACTAATCGGAGACTACACAAATGTAATAATTGTGTATATTAAATTTGTTTGTCTTCGATTATTGACAAGTTCTACTGTGATCTTATGTTGGTTTCAGCCCAAGGCAGTTATGGTGTCGTGCATTGATAGTCGTATCATCATGACGCGACTTCTACAGAGTAATGTCGGTGACATGTTACTTGTGAGAAATGCCGGAAATGTTGTCCCTCACAGCGACTCCTTGCGGGATAACGGGGTGTCGACGGAGGCGGCAGCACTGGAGCTGGGATGTGTTGTCAACAACATTCGTCACGTGGTAGTGTGCGGTCACTCCGACTGCAAGGTAAGGACACACGCATGCTCGCAGTGATACACAACGACACACGCACGCGCAAACAATGACACACACCATGCCAGTCAGTAAGAGAGCTTCACACAAACAACTCCCCACGTGATGCTCCGCGAGTAACGTAAACACTCGTGAATGGCGATGTTTGCTACTCCGACACGATACGGATCTACCAGACTGTAGGGCACGACATACAGCGTTCATACATAGCAGGGTTGGGTTCAATTACATTGATCGATTACAATTACATGACTGGATAATTTTCAATTACATTTACAATTACAATAATTTTTTCATTTCAAATACAATTACAATTACCGTCCCAGAATATATTCAGTTATAATTATAATTGTCAATGGTTTTTTGTTTGGCTTAAAATAATATAAACAGAACTAATGACATAACTCAGATCATCCCACATTTAGATCATTACCACACAATTGGCTTCTCAGCATCTTGCTGCCCTCAAGCTTACTAGAACACAATTCCACAGTGAAAGGATAGTGTTAGTGCACAGCCTTATTTAACTAAATTACAATTAGTACAGCTAGCCTGTGTACCACTGGACCACAGACCTATCGTTTGTTTAGCCTCCTACTTGACACTTGTCAACTGCTGAAGCCTGCTACTGCTAGAGCTAGTGCTTCAATGGGTCAGCTCTATATGCCCTCCCCAATAGGAGAGAAGCCATGTTTTCATCTCTCTATCAGTGCTTCCAATGTGCCAAGTCAATAAGGCAAATAAAGACTAGTTAGCACTGTGCCTGTCCATGGGTGACTGATTGTTTGGAAAGACACTGCTAAATGCTTTATGCAACAAGACTGTACCAGGATTGTGGCAGGACAGACAGACAGCTGTTATCTGCCCATGTTCACCAGAAAGAGTGACTGTCTGATTATAACACCCCCAGAGTATGAAAGGGAAGGTGATTTCAGAGGGAAACAGCCATAATGAAATAAAAAAAACAGTCCTGGGAGTTTCACCCACAATTGGAGAAACGATGGGAGAGTAATTGAATTGTAATTGAACAATTAAGGCAATTACAATGGCCAATTACAATTACGACACACACACACACAATCAGTTACAATTACGATACTTTCAAATATTTCAATTACAATTACACCGTAAATATAATTAATTACGAATTACAATTATAACTGCCCCCAACCCTGATACACAGGTACAGAACACTGATGCCCGATAACCCACACCACAGCCCTTGCTGAACGACTTTTCGATACTTTACAATACATTTAAAGAACACTTGTCGTCATGTTGACTACTTCTTTCCCTGACATGCGCCCCGAGGCAAAGTATCACGTGAGTAGCGTCTTTGCAGAATCTACGAGTTCACTTTGACAAACACTCCACCTTAGGTAACATATTTATCTCAAGGGTCTGGTCCTGTAGCCAAGTCTACTGCAATAAATGAATGAGACGTTTATTCAACACCAACAGCAACAACATACTACAACTGCACAGTATAATGTGCTGCTGCTGTTGAAGGGACATAACTGAAGTCATGTGACTTATGAGGCGCTATGTCCTTCTCGAACTAAAACACTTGGTAAACACAATACGAATTATAAGAGATACAGTACAAAGAAACAGTCACGATTTATTTATAAACGTGGTACAGTGGAACTTGTGCTTTGAAAAAAAATATGCAAAAACTAATGAAGACTTGAGTATTTAAAACATAGTGTTAAACTTGGTAGCTGGGTTATTTCAGTTGTTAAACTGTTCCACTTTGTTGTACCTTTGACGGTCAGTGACAATAGTTTTAGGGTGGTATTTGTTTTTTAACATAAAAATAAGTAAAACATTAAGTTTTGTTGAGAGTAGACGATACTATTCAGTAGTATATCGGCGGGGGACTTTTGCAGCATCGCCCTTAATGATAGCATGAAACTCCAACGCGTGCAAACTTGTCTGATAAGTATAACTACCTCGACTCGTTTCTCTTATTGGTGACACAGCTAAAATATCCGAATTGGACCCCGTTCAATAACGGATCATTTCAATTACACATGGAGTCGGGAAAACTGTTATGCAGGAAATAAAATAACATTTTGGCAACCCCCGAAGACCGAACTTTTTTTCTCACTTATCGACAGTAGCTACTCAGCGTACCCATTCAACTGTTGATGACTTGACAGCGCCGGATTTAGGACTGTGGGTGCCCTGGACACTGATTGACCGAGTATCGTATCACGATAATTCTCATTCTTCTCTAACTCTTACAACACGGACGTCTCTACAAAATATGACATTTGTCTGTTTAGAACACCAATTTGCATCATATTGAAGCACTCAAGTTACGTCTAGAAACGTTTAGACGCAAAAGAAATTATTAAAAAAAACATTTTGTGGAGGCCCTCGTAAATATAATATTGTGGTGGCACCTGGGCAACTCCCCCGTGTGTTCTGCCTTAAATACGACACTGCGACTTGATATGGTAACAGTTGTGCATTTCTCATTGATTTCAACGCGCTATTGGGCTCAGGTTCTTCAGAATTTTGTCACAATCGAAATTTCCCTTATTGTATTGGTTTGTGTTTGTATTATAACTGCGGCTGCGTGTTTCAGGCGATGACCGGACTCTTTGCGATGCGTGACACGGTAGAGGAAACCGGCGGCACCCCTTTGACGCAGTGGGTGAAAACACACGGCCTAGCGACCGTCCGGAAGTACCGCCAACTCGAGGCTGCCGGGGGAGTCGGGCCAATCACATTCGAGGCGGAGAGTACAGAGAAACGTTTCACGGCGTTCATAGACAAGGAGAACAAATTCGCACCAGTTGACAAGTTCTCGCAGGTAAATTGTTAACGTTGGCTACTGTTTTAAATACGTGCTTTGATAAAACAAACAGACTGACACCTTACCAAAGAACTAGTTACGTATGGTCAGAACTAGTGTATATCGGCGGGGGACTCTATATTATACTTATACACCGGGTGGAATAGGTTGAGTGAATGTTTTTGCAATAGTTTAAGTATGACTTCGTGTAGTTACATAATTACTTTTAGTTAATGTTGTAGTCGAGTACATAAAATAGTATCACATTAATACCGCACATGTAGCTATTTAAAAAGTCCAAATTTAAAACTTCTGAGGTTTACCCGCATGCGTAACGGAAATTCGGTACTAGTGTAGAATCCGGATCCACCTCGATTTCACCGTTATAACCATATGTTTGCCTAAATTTGAGACATTAGAGCGTTAGTTCCATCATTTCACATAATTCCAGGCATATTTATGTTATACAAATATTGCGTCTTAGTGAACTTTTGAGGCGCAAAGAGCGCCCGGTTCGCATCAACACACGCTGTTAAATCGCTCGTGTCAAACGCGCAGTGCAGTAACGCACGGCCGCAGCGGCGCAGACTGGCGCAAACCGGGGCGCCGTTTGATCCTTAAAAACGCCTTAAACAGCGCCTCAGACGTAGCATTTTAGTTATGTACAGTGAACCGTGCAAAAGGTCTCACGATATTCACTTATTGCATATCCCAGTTTGCAGCGGATGTAGATACTCACACGGCTTTGCTTGTGATCGTACGGATTTATATACCATTTATCAGTCTTACATAATATACACCGCTCAAGGATGTACGTATCCTTGACATAATTGTTGCATCCAGTGATCTTAGAGTATCTGCAGTAGCGTTGTTTCTTGCGCCAGGTGAACACGCTGCAACAACTGGAGAACATCGTCAGTCACGAGTTCATTCAGGAGCGTCTTGTGTCCGACAAGGTGCGACTCAACGCGATGTGGTTTGATATATACACGGGAGACTTTTACATGTTCAGTCGAGAACAAAAAACATTCATCCAAGTCACAAATGCGACGTACTCGCACCTGGTGGCGGATGCAGAATGCTGGTGATTGTGTTTTAAAGGTCAACAACCTGGTTGTTCTCATCGTAAATAATTGCGTGCTGTAGATGTATATAAACTATATTTCTTGTAACGTCTTGATCGCCTAAATATGTTTTATAATAATAATAATGTTTAGTCCTTTGGCCGAAGGTCCAAGGGACTATTGCCATCACTCTGCGTCCGACGTCCGCCGTCCGACGTTAGCTGCCGTATCTTAGAAACCGTTCAGCAACTTTTTCTCTAATTTTGCATAGACATATCTTAGGGCACTGTCACTATGCACGAGAAATCTGTATTTGATTGAATCATTCTAAGGGCTCCCCAGGGCCCCCAAGGACCCCCAAACTGGTAAAAAATGTAACATTTTGCCTATTTTTTCAAAAACTGTTCAGCAATTTTGCATATACATTTCATGTGGTAGTGCCACTATACACAAGAAATCTGTATTTGTCTTAATCATTCTAAGGGCACGAAAGGTCCCCTAAAATGCTAAATTTGCTAATTAAATTGTCTACTGCAGCAGCAGCTGCTGCAGCTCTATCTAGCTAATCCCTTTTCCTACAACATCTGTCACACCTCACTGTGGAGGGCCAGTCTGCCTGGCTGAAACTGTGACTAATCTGTAATTGGTCACTGGCAGAGGCTTCCAGGTTCCTTTTCTGACACAATACAAAAAATCTACTGCTAGGGGATAGTCTCAAGGGCCCTTCTCAAAACCACATCACTAGATAGTGTACAAATTTTGCATTTTTTGGGGCTGTGTCAGCCTTCTTCTGATGTGATGTAGAGTTACCACAAGGAGAAAACGTTTCTCCTTTGTTATTTGCGATTTACCTGAATGATTTTGAACAGAGTGTTAGTCATAATTCTAAGGGACTTGACATGGCAGCTGGTGAAATTTATAACAACCTTAGTAATGATGATGATGAAAATGTATGTTCTACTATATGCTGATGATACTAGAATGATTCAATCAAATACATATTTCTTGTGTATAGCGGAACTATGTCAACTCTTCTAATGGTTGACATTTGGTTGTTTCAGGATGACCCCTTAAAATGTAACCCCAACTGTCCAGGGGTCTTGTGGGTGTTGGCTGGCTGGGAAGCTATTCCCCTTCCCAAAACATCTGTCACATGCGGACCCTGTGTCTTGCATGGATATCTATTTTTAACTTGTGGATAAGTATTATAAAACTGCTCTGCTACTGCTTGGCACCGTACCCAACCTTTACAAGGATGTAAGAAAACAATGTTACATTTTTTCCGATTTATCACTCATTTGGTCAGCCGGGGTCACATATCGACATATTAGTCCAAAGGACTTCAGGGCCTTCTGGGGGGAGGGAGGGAGGGAGGGAGGGAGGGAGAGGGAGAGAGAGAGAGAGAGAGAGAGAGAGAGAGAGAGAGAGAGAGAGAGAGAGAGAGAGAGAGAGAGAGAGAGAGAGAGAGAGAGAGAGAGAACGAGAGAGAGAATGAGAGAGAGAGAGAGAGAGAGAGAGAGAGAGAGAGAGAGAGAGAGAGAGAGAGAGAGAGAGAGAGAGAGAGAGAGAGAGAGAGAGAGAGAGAGAGAGAGAGAGAGAGAGAGAGAGAGAGAGAGAGAGAGAGAGAGAGAGAGAACGATTGTAGTGTGTACTTTTAAAATGTGCTTATTTACTATTGTCGTCAGCATGAAACACTGGAAAGACACGTGAGAAAAACATTGTTTATTTGACTGTTAGTTTTGTCATCTTCTGAACGTTCTTTCCAGTGGTTTCTGTTATTATCACTATTAAAATAGCAATTCATAATAAAGTATTACTACCAACTGAAACATACTATTAGAAAAAGCTCAACTGATGTTAATACACACGTTTAATGTGTTAAGATAGTGTTTAATATAAAGTGTAATCAACAAGCGGTGTTCAGTGAGAAATACAACGATGTATTTGTGTGTGCGGGCGCGTGCGTGTGAGCGTGCGTGTGTATTTGGTGCTCGCGTGCGACTCAGTGCAGATAGGTCTACGTATGTTGACCATTAGCAATGCATGAACAGTTAGTATATGTTGTTGTACGAACAACGAAATGCCTATCGTAAGCGCAACACGGTGTTATTAGTGTTTTTTATCTACTTATCATGTGTCTGTCTAAGTTTACAATCTTTGTGTCACTGATGTCATGAAAACGATACGTATTAGACCATGTGTTCGTATTGTCCAATTAATGGAGGAAGCTTCCTGCAAAAACCTCCACGTACAAATGGTTGGTTTGATGTACAAAATGGGTTATGTTTATGGTTATGTTTAGGTTGATGATTAGGGTTAGGTGAAAGGTACTTTTGACAAGATTCACATCCAATGTTTTCATTCAGATGTACGTGGAGAGGTTGCACTAAATGTGCTCCCCGGTTAACGGTGTTTGTTTGACACGCAGAACACCCAGTTGGACGGTCAGTCGATGAATGTAAAGTTCAAATAAGGAATTGCCCTGTATTATGCTATTGTGTAGGAAGGTTAGATATTGAACTACCACGACATGTGTCACTGTATAAATGTGTTCTATTTGGTGATAAATTACAGTTTTAAAAGTTGTCTTGTTTTTATTGGGGGAATTTTAATGCAAGCAGATGTGGAAATGGTATGACTTGACGTGGAACAAAACTACATGAGAAATTTATATTATAGGAAACGCAGTGTATTATGGTAAGATATGTTTTTGTTTGATGCAGTCATAATGAAAATTACTTTATTTTAAATCGGTGTGGATGGAACTGTCCACCGTGTAATTAGTGCTATGTTTCTTTGGCATATCGCATGCATGTGTATGGTTTTCAGTGCACGTCAGTGTGTGTGTGTGTGCGCGCGCGCGTGTGTGTGTGTGTTTGGGCGTGAGTGTGTGTGTGTGCGTGCGTCTGTCTATGCCTCTGTCAGTGCATGTGTATGCCTGTCTGCGTGTATATCTAAAGTCTTACTGATTAACCTCAAGACGATCAGTACGTAAGTGTTCTCTCGTCCGACCTCAACACAGAGTCCAACAGCTGCACAGTCAGTTCTTATGGGTGCGATAACACTGTAGCGGACTCTTGACTGTTCTGTACCATGGCAGGGACTTCTAGCCAGCCACTTCTCTCCGCTTGTGTCGGTGTCGCAGAGGCGTAGACAATATTCACATTTAACCCGGACTACGTGCTGACAGTACGAAAGCACACGCCTTGTCCCGACAATAAACTACTACATTCTTGAAACTGCACCGCAGGCATTGGAAACCCAATCTAGCATACGTATTGGAGTAGAATCGTCAGGACACAGAAACTCGCCAATGCTGCATGTGTTTTTGTCTCCTCCGTCAGTTTGATTTGTTGAGATTGGGTGGTATTTATGCGTTTACTTGAAGCTGACAAAAGTATGCATTTCATAGACAGGCACGCACACATCCACTCTCTCTTTCTCTCTCTCTCTCTCTCTCTCTCTCTCTCTCGCGCGCGCGCGCACACACACACACACCGTAATTCCTTGCATCGTTGGTGATTACTGCAGAATTTACCATAATTCAGTGATGATTACGTACAGTGCACTGCAATTTCTTAGTGTATTACACAGACTGTACAATGAAACAGTTTAATTATTACGTGTAGAGCGAAAGATGATTAGTTACAATGTGACAGTTGTGTTCCTAAGAATTACGTGCGTCACCTTCAATTGACTTTGTTTGACACGTCTATATGCCCCGTAGCCGTCAGCGACTACGGCAAGATCTGTGCCACAGATCTAGTTCACAGCCAAACATAGCACACTGACAGATATGCAGCATATTTAGTAGGATGAAGGCTAAATATGAACGCAGCTACTCCAGGGACGTCAGCGGATTTTTTCCAAGGTGCTGCAAAGAAGTACTATTTCAAACCGTTAGGGAATATTTACGCACGTAGGGTCTACACTGTAACAGCACACGCAGACCACAGACGCACAACACGCCTGCACAAACAAGCGCGGGAACACAAACACACACACACACACACCCATGCGCGCACACAGGCACACACACATACCCTCTCTCTCTCTCTCTCTCTCTCTCTCTCTCTCTCTCTCTCTCTCTCTCTCTCTCTCTTGCCTCTCAGCCTCCCTCCTTCCTTGTTGTAAATCAATTTGGTAGAACACCCGCAACCACACCACGTCGAGCAGCGCAAAAACAAAGACCAGCAATAAAAACAGATTGATAAATTTGTACAGAAATTGAGCACAACGTATTCTTATAGATGGTACGGTGTCCGGTCCTTGGAACTGCTCAAGTCATTCCACACTTCATTCCTTGACAGTGCATTGCAACACCAACAACACTTTTTGGGGAAGTATGAATCCACTCTAGAGTTACTACGCAAACGTTGCACTTTCACACAATTCCACCACATAATACAGCTATACACTAATTAATTTAGCTGAATGACAGTAAATTAGTAAGCACTATTGTGCTACAAGAAATTACCGAGGGGTCAACATGGATTCGAAGCGCTGATCCTCTAGCTAAGTACGATGCAAATGCGTTCGCTGAACGTTGTATTTACAAGATTAATACTGTTTAAACTTTAATATGAAATAGAGATTGAAATAACGATGAAAGAAAATAAATGTTGTCGGACATTATCTTCATACTCGGGACGTACTACGTACCTGCCGCGCCAAGCTCCCATCAAGTCGCCCGAGGATCGAGTCCAGTACGTAACCCATATGCCCACTCAGCCACACCAGTGAATCACGTTTGTTTTGTTGTGTTATGCCAAAAATAAAGTAGAACGAGTATGACGTCATTAACGTTTTGCTATGTTTGTCTTTGAAATTACTGTTTACTCCATGTGTTTTTGGGACAGAAACGGGCATAGAAACTCACCCTGTGCAAAACACTTATATTTAAAAGATGCAAATAAAAGTCACGTCACGTTATTAACAAGTGTGGCAGATAGATATACGTATCACCAAAAATAGATAAGCGAGCGAAAAATGAACAACTCAGAACACGTCCAAAACATGAAATTCTACGGTCGCTAGCACCCTCACGGCTCGTCCTGTCCCGACGATCTCGATATCATTTGAAAGGATGCATTTTTGTTATTCTAGCGTCATCTAGATTTCATTTCCCGGTAACCGTTTAAAGAACACCGATAAACGGACCTACAATCACGCCGTTTTCGGTGTTCTGTACGGTTCCGAACGATGTTGGCGGCGGGTACTTAGTACACTATTCTTCTGATTGCGGCGCTGTTTTCCTCATTTGCATAGGTTCAGACATGCGCACTTCACCATTTCTTGATTTCATGTTTTAAGCTCCACCCACTTTTAAACCGCGGCGAAATTGATGTGTTTTGATCGCAGCGAAACCGATATATCTCTACGTCAGCGTGACGTCACAATAACGTACGTCACTCAACGGGTCTAAATTCGTTGCGTTGGTTGGTAGATAGACGTGATTGTGACGTCACGCCAACTTCGCGTATGTCATTTTAGCAGCCGTTTGAAAGTGGGTGGAGCTTTAACCATGAAATCAGATAGTGGTGCCTCAATCGGTAGATTGGTGAACTGTGTCGACGAAACAACATCGTTCGCAGTGTCTAAGACACCGGAACGGGCCCGGTTGTAGGTCCGTTTTTATTTAATTTTAGGAATGATTATCAGGAAACCATTTATATGTTTGAATAGCAGAAAGCTTAAACTTTCAAACGACATCAATATTGTTGGGATCCGACGAACCGTAATGGTACTAGCAGTCGTTCAAAGGGCGTTTTTGGAACGTATCTGACAGTCAGTTGTTCATTTTTCGCTCGCTTATCTATTTTTTGGTATCACGTAGCCCACACACATTCGTCTTGTTCGGCCTATGTGCTACATAGATTCAACTGTGTGGTGGCAAAAGCGTCCGATTGTCGGGTCTAGTAAATCTACAGCGGTTGTTTGCTTGGCATTTCTAATTTATTATACATATATTATACACAGCTTTCAATGTCTATTGTCAGTATAGTTCTAGTTGTTGTATAATCAACATTGACAACGTCAAAATAGCCTACATCTACGTCTACATTCTACGACACTCTGTCACATTTGACAATTACGTGTCGGGGTGACCAACAAAATATTAATAGGAATTATAAATAGCAAATAATATCCTGTATAGAACTACTATACACATTAAGTTACCTATTAAAAAGAAGGATTTCCCAATTGCCTTATCAGCAATTGGGCTGACAAGATCAAAACTTTAATTTAGAAAGTTCATGCTTGAAATGTGCCAAGTTAGGAGCCTTAGTGACTGATGCTGGAAGACTATTCGATACAACGTCAAGAGGGTTTTTACTAGACAATGTTGTGCTTGTCGAAAATGATGCGACTCGCTACCGGCTGCCTTTAGCACAGGTGTGATGTGCTATCTATTGGTGCGTGTCACGAGTCTCGTGGCATTGTTCTGTACTTTTGTTTGGGATGACGGTAGGTTGAGCAAAAGTGAGTAGCAGTAATCCAGACGAGAGATGACGAATGAGTTGACAGCACTTTTCGTGGCTTCAGCTGTATGATAGTGCCGTATTGATGACAGTCTGTACACATGATAGTTACGTGAAGCACACACAGCAGTCACGTGATGTGCCATTGTCAGACGTTGGTCCATGAGAACTCCCAAATTTCGTATGCGGTTTACTGGTTAAAGTGTGTTAGCTCCAGTTGTCATAGAGCAAACGCCGCACAGCTTGAGATTATGTTTTGAAGGAAGGATAATATTCCAAGTTTGTTCATCATTTAGTTTCAGCATGCGCAGCGCCATCCATCGTCTGACTTCCCCAATGCAGTCTGTGAGTCGCCTCGCTGTTTCCACTTGGTCGCCTGGTACAATTGGATTGTAGGGCGCATGTAGCTGAATATCATCGGCATATTTTGTGGTATTGAAGTCCATGGGTTCTGAACATGCGCTGCATTGGAGTGGTGTATAGGGTAAAGATAAGTGGCCCAAAGACCGAGCCGTGTGGTTCACCAATCTGCAGCGGAATAGACTCAGATGTTATTGAGTCAATCTGGACACGATGAGTGCGATTTTCCAAGTACGTCCGGAACCACGGCAATGCTGTTTCGCGCACACAATCGTGTCAAATGCAGCTGACAAATCAAGCGTGGCGGTAGCTAATCCATTTACACACATGTTGATGACGTATTTCTTGCATCTATTAACTCGGCGTAGCTAATCGAAGTCTGACGGACAGTCCCGACTATTCATGAGCATGCCATATACGGATCGTGAAGGTGGGGCCAAAGTGGAAATTCCGCGTATGCGCAGTTATTTTTTTCGAAATATTGTCAGGGTCATTAGTGATTAATAAAACATAATTGTAATAAAATAAAGGCATAGAATTACATGAACTAATCATATTAACAGAACTATTTAATAATTGCGTACATTACAAAGAGATTGAAATTCTCAAAGAATCGCTTTAAAGCACCAACAATGTTATGTTGGGAACGTAATAGTATGCGATCAGTCTCCGTACTGTGAAGCATCTTAGGTCTATATGCTGATTTATATTCTTCGTGCAGCCCGTTCACTGTGAGGACAATCAGACGACAAACTTTCTTTAGGATTTTGCCGATGAATGATATGTTGGAGACTGGTCTGTAGTTTTTCAGTTTTTGTTGAGACCGTCGGTAAAGGTGGTTTTACAATTGCTGGTCTTATAGTTTTCGGAAATAGTATGTTATTTTCACCGTTGCCACAAGAGAGGGAATGTGGATACGTAGTGTTTTCTTAGGAGATCGGTGGGGCAGGAATTCTGACAGCATGTCATTGAGGGACACGGTCTGTGATGTTCCCAATTGCCTTTGCAGTAGTAGATCTGTAGCAGTCGATTGGGTTCGTTTGATACAAATTGGCTGCCAGCATTGACAATGTAACCAGAATATTTGCTAGCTTTTCGTGGATCGGCATTCTAATCTCTTGTGTTTTCTCAGCAAAGAAGGTAGCGAAGCACTGCACAGGGCTTCTGTATCGGCGGATTGTGGACGATTGCCCGGTTGCTTCAGCAGGGTGTTGACCACAAGAAAACATGTCCACTGGACGAATGATAACAATCCTGACTAACAGTGAACACGCTTAACCATTGTGATCATGCTGTTGACCGCTGTTCGGTGCTGAGTAAAAATCTGGCGATGCATCTTGAGCTTCGTTGTTTTCAATCTCTTCTCGAAAGAACCACTAAGGACGACAGGCACCCACGCAGTGACCAACCTCTGTGTCAGCATAGACGCACGCACGCATTCACGCATGCACGCACGCATTCATGTACGCACTGCTACAAAACAAAGAACTCGTGTATTATATATTAATAGAGATGTACTTCATAATGTTTTATGTACACGACATATGAGAACGAGTGAGTTAGATACTAGAAAGCGTTTGTTGTGTTACTAATACAGAGACAAATTAAAAAAAATTAGTTAGTAAATTAAGTCACAACAAACAATATACTATGGCATACTGTGAATGGAGTAGAGTTTCACAGCCAAGGTTACACTCGGGATATCGACGGACACACGCAAAGTAGAACATTAACACATAAAATGAAATGTGACAATACTCTTCGTTGAGCGAGTACGTTTTGGTCACTGAAAATGTACATTAGACGTTGCCGCGGGGGCGTTCCATGTTGCGTACATCCGTGTTAAAGATTAAAGATAGAATATCTTTTAGCATGACAGAACCGCTCGAAGCACTTTACTCTTCACACCGTGATAACATTGTTTCGTCCAATACAAAATCAACGCTTCTGGGAACTATTCAGCCATGGTGTAAATATTGCGCGAAGACTTCGTTCTCTAATATCCAGGTATACAGTTAAACAGCTGGTTGAATTAAGGTATGGTAGGTTGAACGAAATTGCCTTATTTCGAAACAGCAATATGATTCAAACCCGGATTCTGTCGACTGAAAATCGAATGTACTAATAAATCAAACCACACCGATGCTGCGCCACGTGTAGAGGTACAATTTGTTACACTGATTAAAAAGAGGCATTCCATACCTAGTATGTTTTATTAGTTAATTAATATAACGTTCTTAAGACTATAGTAAATATATTGAAGATATACTGCCCGCCAAATTGTGTTTAATAAGCCCGCAACAATGTTTGCAATTTGGAATTTTCGACCCCGCAGCATGACTGAGTGGTAACCAAAACATTCAGTTTAAAAAAAGCTGTGTTTGCAATATCGCCGTGGTAGGTTAAATTAACTGCAACACCCTTCGATGTTCTACGAGTTCCCATTTTCCCATGTTCAACACACCAGACTTACAAATTACTATGCCGGCTAATTCCAGGTAGAGGAGCACACTGCCTCACTTTAGCATTGTTTTGCCTTTGTCACATCTGCGTGTCTTGATAAGACGCCAACAACGACAGGACATCAATGCGCCTTGCGCATCTCTCCTGGTCGGGGTCGTGTATCAGTGCTGCCCGCATCCGTCGCCAGAAAGCATCCCTCCCACCCCCGTCCCCGTCTCCCAGACTGCCCCACGTTAGCAGGGTTGACGGGGCGCCTTGCCGTAGGAGTTGTTGCAGGCGACGTGGAACGGAAGTTGGTTGGACGTCGTCAAACAAGACAAAGGTGTACTTGAACAGCGGCTTGCTGCTGTCGAGAGCCGTCCCAAGGTAGTTCATGCAGTCGCTGTCGTCGATGAACTCTCGGGTCAAACACACGACCACCTTAATAACAGTGATAATAATAATAATAGTTATAATAATAATGATAATAATAATAAACATTTATAGAGCGCTGTGCATTCGGATATAAAATATATTTAAAGGCGCTGGCATTAGTACAGTGTAAGTAAAATACTTTAAATGAACAAACACATTTGAAATGGATATATAAAAGAAAATGTTATGATCTAAGAGTAGCACGTAAAGTTATATAAAATGTAAGTTAGATAAACCCGAGTAAATTAAATCCCAGTGTGGTATATGAACAATACAAGAATAAGTTAAATGAATTAGTCGGTTAATACGTAAATAAATAATATGCTTAAATTAATTAAATAAATATATAAAATAATTTACTTAAATAAAACGCGTCCACATTGCTGAAATGTCACTGGTGCGGACTGCAAAGTTCCTTGAATAAATATGTCAATAATTTAATAACGCAAAGTTCCTTGAATAAATATGTCTTTGATAACAGTAACTTAAATGTGGCAACACAGTCTGCATACCTTATTGCTGCACCGGAAACTGCGCACGAAGTTGTACATTTTGGAGCATGCGCCGTAGTCGTCGCGGTCGCCGACGTAGAGACGCAAGCCCCACTCGTCCTCCGCGTGGCTCATAAGCTGCTGGCAAACCCAGCGCGAGATTCTCGCGACGCCACCCTCCTGGTGGCGAGGGTTGGCGGCGTGAAGAATGTAGAGCACCAGTGCGTCATGTTGTGTCTCCTGTGCTCCGGAGGATGACACCCCTCCTCGCAGCCAGCATAGGACGATATGGTAGTTGATGTACCAGCGATGATAGCGGGCCAGTGCCACGAAGAACGTTATTAGAATGACACCGACGACAACTGGCACGACAACCGGAAGAACGCTGACGTCACACCCCCTCTCAATTTGCTCCAGATGTACGAGCCTCAACAGCATGTCGTCGCGGTGTTCGTATACGCATGTCAATCGGTCTACTTCCGTCAGTCGTACGTACGTCATACGCGCCCAACGCACAAACGACACCGACTCACAGTTACAAACGAACATCTCCCGTTGCACGTTTAACTCGATCGAATGCGCAAGGGAATACTGGTCCAACACCGCTGTGAACGCGTCACTCAAACACACCAGACGATTTCCGCTTACATCGATATATTCCAACGCTTCCAGATGACGAATGTTGAAGTCAATCTCAGTAAGTTCGTTGTCGGAGAGGCATAACCTTCTCAGACGGATACTTCGCTCGAACGCGTGTCGACTAATCCGGCGAAGTTTGTTGTGTGACACGTTGACGTCCTCTAGTCGACGCATGTACGAAAATGTTACCCGGAAGTCTGAACCAGAAACGCCGAGTGCATTGTGGGAAAGATTAAGGAAACGTAGATTCTTGTAATTCCGGAAGAAGTCGTCTGTGATCATTTCTACTATGCCAAAACTGAAATCTACTATTTCTAAGTAATTTGGACCAACGTTGCGACATCCCTTACACAATACCTTTATTACCCTATTTTGGGAGCCGTTCAGGTAGCGGAGGTTACCGGTATGATAGCAAGTCTTCATGTTATAAATTTGTTTAATACGGAAATCACTAAACGCGAGGTATTCCAATGAAAGCGGGAGGGTAAAAAAGGAATCATATTTGTCGCACGATTGTGATTCGTAAACAGATTCGTCTATCTCCAGTGGCACCGAAGGTGGTTTTCTTTGGAAGTAGTGTTCAGCGTCAAAACTAAAATCCGCCGGGGAACAGGTAGCCTTGAAGTATTGGTTTGTGGACGTGCGATGCGAGAAGCTGAAGACGTTGAGCGTGGGAAAGATGGCCGTCAAGTTGGGATGTCTCGGGCGCACGAACATAAGCGAGTTGTAGTCAATGTTTAACTGACGCAGCTGTGGGAAGCAGCCGACTTTACGGAAGGTGAACCCAAAGATACGCGTGTCTTTGACGCTGAGTTGCTTCACGCGACGCCAAAACGGAGAACAGAAGGCAGACACGTCAAACATAGTCGCCATGTCGCCTCGCGCTCCGTCTAATATCACGGTGTCAACGCTCGTGTTGGTTGTGGCCGCCAGGGTCGCCACCGTTTTCCGGAAAGATAGACGTCTGTTGCACGGCATCACTAAGGAGCGAACGTTGGGCAGGTTGGAAAAGGCGCCTGCCTGGATCTCTAACATCTTATTGTAGCGAATTGACAGCGTCGTGATCTTAGAATTTCGTATGTGATCGAACATGGCGCTTGTGATCTTTGTGAGTTTCAATGCGCCTTTGAAGAAATCGAGTACCTCGAGTCGAGGCAGACGGGTGTATTCGGCAGGGAGAGTGGCGTCAGCGATGATACTCAAGGATAGCACTCGCAGCTCTTTCGTGTACGCTACAAACTCAGTCGGATATGATGTCAGCGGAAGTCCGCTCATTGCGAGCATGCGCAGCGATTGCAATCCGACAAATACATCCGAATAAAAAAGTTCGATGTCATTGTCGTTTAAGATGAGTCGTTCTAGGTGTCGGAGATGTTGAAAACATTTACCTTGGAGCGTCTTGATGGCGTTGTTTGCTAAGATCAGAACACGCAGGTTCGCCATGTTCGTGAAATCATTTTTCTGAACTAAATCAATTTTGTTTCCGCTTAGGTCGAGTTCGGTGGCGGCACTAGTGACATCTGTCGGGACTTGGACTATACCACGTGAGCTGCAGTCGACCTTGACCTGAAGTTGGCTCCCGATGTCACGCCACATGTCATCGCCGGAAGTCGCCGAACCTCTTGAATTACGAGACACATTGCATAGATGCCCGTGTGCATAGACCCCACCCACCACGACTACGGTTATGAACGTAATATAGTGCCGCATCTTTTTATTATACACAGTAAACTTGTCAATCTAAAACAAACGAAGTGGTCAGATCAATAATATAATGTCCACCGTTTACCATGACTACAATGGTTACTATTCGTACCCACCGCGTATATATCACGATACCATTAATTTGTGTACGTTATTTCATGAAACTTTTAACTTTTTTACTTTCAGTTATATATATTACAGTTTTGCGCCAAAATCTACGTATTTCTCATTTTCGAAATAGTCAGTGTTTTGACAAGTTAGGTGTGTGTACAGGTGTATATGTGTGTGTGCGCGCGTGTGTGCATGCGTGTGTGGGAGGATGTATGTGTGCGTGCGCGTGCGTGTGTCGTGTGCATGTGTGCCTGCGTGCGTGTGTGTGTACGGTGTGTGTGTGTGTGTGCGTGCGCGCGCTGTCGTGTGTGTGTGTGTATGGTGTGTGTGTGTGTGTGTGTGTGTGTTTGTTTGTGTGTGTGTTTGTTTGTGTGTGTGTGTGTGTGTGTGTGTGTGTGTGTGTGTGTGTGTGTGTGTGTGTGTGTGTGTGTGTGTGTGTGTGTGTGTGTGTGTGTGTGTGTGTGTGTGGTCGACTCTCACAGAAGTGAGGCACTTTACCAATTTCCTACCTAATTATACATGTTTTGGGTGTTTTTCCACCATTCCAACAAAGGATGAGACCGTGGGAAGGAATAGGCCAAGTTCGCCGCATTCCATCGCCATCAGCGTGATATATGCCCGCTGCGAAACTCTAACAATGCGCGCTACTACGTATGACCCACAGTACTATAATCCGTCGGGAACAAGTAGGCTTGAAGTATTGGTTTGTCGACGTGCGATGCGAGATGCTCTATACGTTGAGCGTTTGAAAGATGTCCGTCATGTTTAGGCGAGCGGTAGATCCACCTATCGGATCGATTTAAATGTCCCCCTCCTACACACACCCAGATGTTATATCATTTGAAAGCTCTGCATTTCCCCGTCCCAACGATGCCTGTCTTAGGGCTGCCAAATGGTGCAATAAGCGTGAATCCAAGGTCAAACAAGGTTACCGTCAAATTATGAATTTTCGAAAATGTGCGATTCCGCAATCGTCTTAATATTACAATGATCGCATATATACTTTACTTAATCACAAGATAGCCAATTCATATATTTTTGGAAAGCTTATTGTCTCCCCGTCAAACTGAAGTACGATACGGGTGTGTTACCTGACATGGTACGAGTGGAGCTAAGGTCAAACAAGGTCACCGTGAAATTATGAATATTCGATTATTTTGCAATACCGCGAAAGTCTTAAAGTTACAATGACGTATAATATACTGCGTGAAAGAACCATTTCTCCCCGTCACAATGAGATATGTCATGGAGTTGTCAGTTGATGGAGTGGGTGTGGAGTGCCGATTAAACCGAGTCACCGTCAAGCGATAAATGTTCGAAATAGTGTCATCCCGCAAACGTCATGCAATATGAATGGTTGCGCATATCTACGTTACCTATCTATTCATGGCAACGTCGTATACCGTTGGAAAGGCAACTGTCACCCCGTAAATTTGCGTGAAGGTTAATCAAGGTCACCATGAAACGACGAATGTTTAAAACTACGCCACTCCACAAACGTTCTACAGTTACAATAGTTGCGTATGTACATTATCTGCATACACTAGGCATACCGTTTAGAAGCGTATTGTATCCTCGTCAAAATACTGTATGTCATGTAGTTGTAAAGTTGTGCTCTAACTGTGGAGTGAAGGTTAAACAAGGGTAACGTAAAAAGATGAATTTGTGAAATTATGCCTTTCTGCATATAGGTTTTAATAGGTTAGCCAACATGTGATGTTATACTTTTAACTGCAATTTTTGTTAACGGCGGGAATTCGTGCTAGATCCATCACACAAGGGATAAGAAAATAGGTGTAAGTGGATGCCACCATCGATTTTGAAGGTTATTTGAGGGTCACAAACTCAAACTTGTGTGAAAATAGTTTAATTAATTAATTGACATCTTCTTTTACACACCGTTGCATAAAACCAAATGTGTTATGGTTTGTACATGTATTGTCTGTGTTATCAGATGTTGAAGTTTGAATTTTCTCATAAATATATGGAATAATCAAATATAAAAACGTGATTTTCTCAGATGTGGCTATCTCGACGCGTATACCAAAGTTGTTTACACACCCAATTATTCTTTGTAAACCTGTTTTTATATATTCCTGTTGATATAATATGCATATTATTTATTACTACACATGCATTTGGTCATTAACATAACGTGAAAGTCAAGGAACTTGCCTGAAATGTAGTTAGGACGTAGAAGAAGAGAGGTGACAATCGCATATTAGAACTCTACTCGCAACACAGTCGACCAACTGTCAGATGTTTTGAGGAACGAGACAATTCAATATCTCATGGAGGAATCCAAATTTCAGGATATGATTGACATACGTGTAAACTATGGAGGTCATGCTGGACATCATCAGGGCTGAGAATATTGGCAACTGTATAGAACCTTTCGCTGCATCTATACATTGGCTGACCATCTATGATCACACAATCTATTCCCTCCCGATGGAGAACAGTCTCTCTGGCAGATGTGAATCACCCCGAGAAGACAGCACCAGAGGCTCGTGCAGTATTCATTAAAGGATACTTTGTTGTGAAAAAAACAAAAGACGTTTCAACCAAGTGCCTGCTAATCAGGCAACTGAGCTACTTACTAGCACTTGCAGGATGCATATTGGTATCTGAAGTACAAAAATCGAACCAGTTCGCCGAGCCATTCTGTATTTTGAGTGGCATCTACAGACATCTACCTACAATAGGGGATTGCCGCATTCACACAGGCATTCTGATACCGTCTTCCTCGTATATGTGTCGATATGAGATGATATAGTGATATATTAACATTCTGCTTGTAACCAAACCTTTGCGTGGTGATGGTTTGCGTGTGCAATATGAAGTTGTAGGATGGAGCGTGGGGTAGTATCGTCAGACCCGAAGAGTTGGATCCTGACAGGATCGATAGTTTGCCACTCACTAGCGAGTGCCATAAAATTGGTGACACAACATATCCAGCCCGTGCAAGTCCCCCATCGTGAACAACTCCCTTGACAAGGAGCTGGTTGGTTCTGGAAATGTTGCAAGCTGTATGACCACAAAAGGTTGATGTTGAATTCATGTAAGTCTTTCAGATTGTTTCTGGAAGTTCCAAGGGTGTACGAAGTCCAACCGTACCAAGACACTGGGCAGCGATGTACCTTTGGTGTTCAGTTCATGTCACCTCCAAATGGGGCTATAGGCAGCGGGACTGGGGTTAGCTAAAGCTTCATGGCATTCAACTTTTCCACTATTCGTCCAGTAGTTACACTTTGGTAGTGTTTTGTACATTGTGTAGTTGCAAAGGTTTGTGAACGTTGCTTCCTCAGGGCGTCATTAAACCATGCAGTTTCTTCAACCAGTCGTTGCTTCACGGTGATAATAACCTACTATGTTTCTTTGTCCTTCTCTGTTAGATGAGTCGACTATTGACCACGACACTTGGAGCAGAGTATTTCGTTGTCATAAGTACAAAACGCATGTTGTTACTCTGTGGGTCAATCCGGTTTCTGCTGTAGGCTGCTGTATGGTGTCAGCGACGACATTGGTGACATACACGAGCTTGACAGGAAAGTAACTCCGTCGACAGGGAGCAAAAACAGTGGTTAGAAGGACACCAATCTTGCGTCCGTAACCATCGCTCCCACATGTAAATCAATGTTTTCATAATTACCGTCAGCTCCTCTGAACACACCAATAACTTTGTAACAAGATTGTTTGGGTAATCAGCTTCACGCTTCTATGATCTGTGGCGGATACCATTAAAGCAGTTGAATGTGGTCTCTTCCTCGTCGTCTTCCATATTGAAGAGGGGGGGGGGGGATCTTGAGTACTGTGACATTTGTAATCTTTCTGACCGTATGACGCAACAGGTATCCCTGGCTTGATTGTTCCTTATAAGGCCGATGGTGTTAATGTATACTTCAACCCAGTTGGTTGATCAGCTGGCATTTGACTGAAGGGCCTTTTGATTTCTACCAGAGAGACTGTTCTCCATCGGGAGGGCATAGTTTGTATGATCGTAAATGATTAGTCAATGTATAATTCCAGCGAAAGATTCTATATAGCTGCCAATCGTCTCAGTCCTAATGATGTCCAGCATAATTTCCATAGTTTCCACGTCTCCTGAAATTTGGATTCCTCCTCGAGATATTGAATTGTCTTGTTCCTCAAAACATCTGTGTTGCGAGTAGAATTCTAATATGCGATTGCCACCTCTCTTCTTCTACGTCCTAACTACATTTTAGGCAAGTTCTTTGACTTTCACGTCATGACCAAATGCATGTGTAGTAATACATAATATGCACATTAGATCAACATGAATACATACAAACAGGCTTACAAAGAATAATTGCGTGTGTAAACAACTTTGGTTTACGCGTCGAGTAAATTCAAAGTTCAACACAATATAACACAGACAATACGTGTACAAAGTACAACATATTTGGCTTATGCAACGGTGTGTACAAGAAGATGTAAATTAATGAATAAAATATATTTTGACACAAGTTTGTGACATTCAAATAAACTTCAAAATTTAGGGTGGCATCCACGTACACCTATTTTCTTAACGTTTGTGTGATGGATCTAGCAAGAATTCCTGCCATTAGCAAAAATTGCAGTTGAAAGTATTACATCACATGTTGGCTAACTACTATCTGCGGAAAAGCATAATTTCCAAAATTCTTCTTTTGACGGTGACCTAGTTTTACCTGCACTCCACAGTTAGTGCACCACGATACAACATCACACCATACTTCATTTTTACGGGGGTTCAATATGCTTTTAAACGGTATGTAACGTCCTAGTGTATGTATAGATAAAGTAGCTACTAGACCATTGTAATTGTGTAACGTTTATGGAGTGGCGCAGTTTTGAACATACATGGTGACCTGGTTTAACCTTCACTCCACACCTACCGCACCACTTGATAGCTCCCCATCGCATTCCATATTTACGAGGATATATAAACCAATTATATTGTATGAAGTTTGCGGGATGACACTATTTCGAACATTTATCACTTGGCGGTGATTCTCTTTGATCGTCGCTCCATACCTACTCCACCTACAGACAGCTCCATGTCATATCTCATTTTGACGGGAGAAATGTGTTTTTTCACACAGTATAAGTTACGTCATTGTAACTTTATGACTTTCGCGGCATTACAAAAAATAGAATATTCATAATTTCACGGTGACCTTGTTTGACCTTAGCTCCACTCGTACCCTATCAGGTAACACCCCCGTATCGTACTTCAGTTTGACGGGGAGACAATAAGCTTTTCAAAAATACATGACCGGGCCATCTTGTAATTAAATAAAGTAGCTATGCGACCATTGTAATGTTAAGACGATTGCGGAAGCGCACAATTTCAAAAATTCATCATTTGACGGTGACCTTGTTTGACCTCGGATTCACGCTTGCTGCACCACTTGGCAGCTCTACGACAGGCCTCTTTGTGACGAGGAAATGTAGAACTTTCAAATGATACAACATTTGGTTGTGTGTATGGGGGGCATTAAAACTCCTAAAATAAAACACTTTTGGGGGATTTGCCGCTCGCCTAGTTGGGATGTCTCGGGCGCACGGACATAGGTGAGTTGCAGTCAATGTTTAACTGACCCAGTTGTGGGAAGCAGCCGACTTTACGGAAGGTGAACCCAAAGATAGGCGTGACATGAGTCTTAAATGCACTAACGTGACCGGCCGTTGAGGGTGACCTTGAACGATATGCGCACTGACAACTGCTCTTAACAAAGGTCAACAAGCATGTTAGCAAGCGTCTGCGCAGCTAACGAGATCTAGAATGGTTGACCGTTGAAGTCACATGACCGACGTTTGTGGCAGGAACATACGGAAAGAAGCACACACACACGCTTGCAAGCCATGCCACGCGAAGCCGACGAGATCCAGATTGGATATCATGTTGAAGTTTATTCTTACTGAAGTGTGTTAAAATAGTTGATCTGTTTTCCTGATTTTGTTCCAATTAAAGTGAACCTATATTTCGTTGATGTAAACGTAATATCATCCCTGTCTTTGTGTTACAGTAATCTTCATACTCTTAACACTTGGAGCACCTTCATCTAAATACAATGCGCTCCTTAATCTTTGTTCAAGGAGCTTTGTTCAATACGTGTCAATGATACTGCTTAATCTAAGTCGATGAGCTATTTAATCTTAGTTCAAGGATCTAATGAATGTCTTTGTCTTAGTGAAATTTGTTTGAATTGACACCAATAACCTACACGAGACATGGCATTGCGTGTGACGACTTGTTGGAATAACACCTTCAGAAGTAAGAAATCGATGACAGCCAGTCGTTGAGTAACACCTATGAAAGTGGAGAATCGATAACAACCAGTCTTTAGATTGTCACCCATAGAAGTGAAGAATCGATGACAACCTGTCGTTGTTGGAGTGTCACATATAGAAGAAGAATCGATGACAACCAGTCGTTGGAGTAACACCTATAGATGTGAGGAATTTATGGCAACCAGTCGTTGGAGTGACTTATATTTTGAAAGAAAACACACAGCGATTGGTTCGGCGATACCGTACCTGACCCTCGCCCCTGTACAAAAGGGAACAAGGAGGAGAGCAACATATCTATCATTATCGACCAAGAACGATTATATTGTAGCGCACGTTCTTGTCTAGTCAGCTGTTTAGTATTCAGGAAACGACACCCACTGCTATAACCACAAGACCAGAGCGATATAGTCACCGTAAGGGGTTAGGACACTATTAGACTTCCTGCTTGGTTACAGACGAAAAAAAGTGCAGTATATTTTTGAGAAATTACTTTTTACAATATTCACTTGATCTGACATAAGTGCATTTGAGTAGTCAGATTTCTAGATGTGATTGCAGTAGCTGTTGACAGTAAAATGGTGTCTTTTTAGGTGATTTTACTAAGCGGAAGGGTATTTGGCAGCAATTTGGCTAGTTGACACTACAGCCGAATTACTGCCTGCATCCATTTGTAAATATTGACGGGTGTCATTCATACAGGCATTTTGTAAGAGCTAGAAATATTAGATTTTGACTAAACTTGACCGGTATGTCAATGAGATGATGACAACGGCAGGTGAGAAGTTTAATACATTTTCTATGTCACGTTTTCTTACAATCAGACAAAACGTTAACATGGTCGCCAATGGGAAAACTATCAGTGTGCTGACCCCGTAAGCGACTAGACGACCCTAGTCCTACTCGTAGATATACCCTACTATACTTACCTCTGCTTCCACACACGCGCCTGGTACCACAACCCTGGACTTTATGTGCGCACTGATTCATCATAAGAGTCACGATTCTTATAGGGCTACTTGGGTCAAATTTATGAGGTGCTTCAATAGGAAAACCCTGTATTACTCATGCAGTTGGAATGCCCACTAAGTTTTACCTTTGCGCAAATGTATTATATATACTTGTTTGGACTGGAATGACCTTCAGCATCTCCCAGAGGGCGGCATAGAATTAAAAGAGATGGCAGGAGCTGTCAGGAAGTCATCATGGTTACGGAATAAAGAAGAAGATCACACACACATGCACACACGCACGCACGCACACGCATGCACACACGCACGCACGGAAACACACACACACACACACACACACACACACACACACACACACACACATGTGTGCGTGCGTGCGTGCGTGCTTGCATGCGTTTATGAAATGTTCTCAAAATTATGGATTTGTGAGATGGTGTTGTGATTTATCATTGAAGCATACTGTCTGTGATTTAACAACTAAGGTATTGTAATTTATGTGCACTCAGTCAATCCTTTGCAAGCCTCTGGAGGCACACAATACTTTCACAAGAGCACACCATTGCTCTTGGTTAGTTTGTTTGGTGACCGTATCTCGGGTCAGGCTGTACGTCATAACGTGTGATCACAACGACATGTTTGCCTGCGGAAAATATACCCTCGTTCATTAATTGTTACAACACGTCTCGGTTCTCGTGCCGTCTGTTGGGCTCGAGGGGGTGAAAGGAGTGCATCAATCACAGAGAAAGGCGGGGCAGTGCCACAATTTGCAATTATGACGAAACCCACGCAGAGAAATAGGAAATAATTTCATTAGTATAGTGCTCAATTAATTGTTTCGTGTTTGACATGCCGATCATGCTTTGAAATATAAACTCACTTACTTAGACAAGTAGTGCATTGGGTTGAAACAACTCTTCTGCAATGCGCTTTATTGGTTGCTGCTTTTAACATTTTATGCGTCTTCATTTCTTCGGCCATGGATCTCTTCCAACTGTTTTGGGGTCTACCTGGTTTCTTTTTCCTTGCGGCGTTCATTCTAAGCCAAGTTTAATAATACTGATGGTTTTTATGTGGAGCGCAGTGGCGCAGTGACTAGAGCATTGGACTCTCAACCGAGATAACCCGGCTTCGAATCGAGTGCTGCCGTGTCGAGCCTTGGGCAAGTTCATTCACTCTTCGTTGCTCCTGTTCACTCAGCTGTATGAATGAGCTATAGACAGTGGTGAATATTTGTGTACGAATAGTCTTCGCGCATTAATTGCAATTGGCTGAATTCTTACCAGAGAAGACGAGATAGTATTCGATTGAACAGATCTGGTGTAAAACGATGTGAAACACTTTGAGCAGTTCCAAGGACTGAATACTGCGTTATATAAGAACTTACACGGTCTCAAGACGGGATTCTCCTGAAAGATGAGATTGTCATCCAGCAACGATGTCACTGACCGAAACACACACACACACGCACCCACACACATACGCACGCACGCACGCACGCACACACACACACACACGAGCGCACGAGCCCCCTCTTATTAAGCTATCCCATTCTGCTAAGGTACAATGATCTTGTAAGAAGCGCGGCCTCTTGCGAGGGGAAGCACACGGGAAAGCCATATTTGCTACGTCGCATGGCGATTAGCTGCCTGCGTCATGCCGAGATCGACCGATCTAGGACGCCAACTCGGCGATCATGCTTTGGCCCTTCTCTTGCCACTTTGGAGAGAAATTTATGTTCACGTCATAAAGAAATCACATCGAATTAAAACAGGGTGAGACTGGTAGATGTTGAATGACTGGAGGCAACGATCGTGACTTCCTGGATCTCAATGTGACTACTTCGTAGCTGGAGCATACAAAATAAATGCGCAATTACTGTCATACGTTGGTGACGTGCCACAATTACTGTCACACGTTGGTGACGTGTCACAATTACTGCCATACGTTGATGACGTGCCACAATTACTGTCATACGTTGGTGACGTGCCACAATTACTGTCATACGTTGGTGACGTGCCACAATTACTGTCATACGTTGATGACGTGCCACAATTACTGTCATACGTTGATGACGTGCCACAATTACTGTCATACGTTGGTAACGTGCCACAATTACTGTCATACGTTGGTGACGTGCCACAATTACTGTCATACGTTGATGACGTGCCACAATTACTGTCATACGTTGATGACGTGCCACAATTACTGTCATATGTTGGTGACGTGCCACAATTACTGTCATACGTTGGTGACGTGCCACAATTACTGTCATATGTTGGTGACGTGCCACAATTACTGTCATACGTTGGTGACGTGCCACAATTACTGTCATACGTTGGTGACGTGCCACAATTACTGTTATACGTTGATAACGTGCCACAATTGCTGTCATACGTTGGTGACGTGCCACAATTACTGTCATACGTTGATGACGTGCCACAATTACTGTCATACGTTGGTGACGTGCCACAATTACTGTCATACGTTGATGACGTGCCACAATTACTGTCATACGTTGATGACGTGCCACAATTACTGTCATATGTTGGTGACGTGCCACAATTACTGTCATACGTTGATGACGTGCCACAATTACTGTCATACGATGGTGACTACCTGGTTTCTTTTTCCTTGCGGCGTTCATTTTAAGCCAAGTTTCATAATACTGTTGGTTTTTTTTATGTGGAGCGCAGTGGCGCAGTGACTAGAGCATTGGACTCTCAACCGAGATAACCCGGCTTCGAATCGAGTGCTGCCGTGTCGAGCCTTGGGCAAGTTCATTCACTCTTCGTTGCTCCTGTTCACTAAGCTGTATGAATGAGCTATAGACAGTGGTGAATATTTGTGTACGAATAGTCTTCGCGCATTAATTACAATTGGCTGAATTCTTACCAGAGAAGTCGAGATAGTATTCGATTGAACAGATCTGGTGTAAAACGATGTGAAACACTTTGAGCAGTTCTAAGGACTGAATACTGCGTTATATAAGAACTTACACGGTCTCAAGACGGGACTCTCCTGAAAGATGAGATTGTCATCCAGCAACGATGTCGCTGACCGAAACACACACACACACGCACGCACACACACACACGCACACGCACACGCACGCGCACACGCACACGCACACGCACACGCGCACGCGCACGCGCACACGCACCCACACACATACGCACGCACGCACACACACACACACACACACGCACACGAGCACTGTATCCCCCCTCTTATAAAGCTATCCCCTTCTGCTAAGGTGCAATGATCTTGTAAGAAGCGCGGCCTCTTGCGAGGGGAAGCACACGGGAAAGCCATATTTGCTACGTCGCATGGCGATTAGCTGCCTGCGTCATGCCGAGATCGACCGATCTAGGACGCCAACTCGGCGATCATGCTTTGGCCCTTCTCTTGCCACTTTGGAGAGAAATTTATGTTCACGTCATAAAGAAATCACATCGAATTAAAACAGGGTGAGACTGGTAGATGTTGAATGACTGGAGGCAACGATCGTGACTTCCTGGATCTCAATGTGACTACTTCGTAGCTGGAGCATACAAAAGAAATGCGCAATTACTGTCATACGTTGGTGACGTGCCACAATTACTGTCACACGTTGGTGACGTGTCACAATTACTGCCATACGTTGGTGACGTGCCACAATTACTGTCATACGTTTGTGACGTGCCACAATTACTGTCATACGTTGGTGACGTGCCACAATTACTGTCATACGTTGATGACGTGCCACAATTACTGTCATACGTTGATGACGTGCCACAATTACTGTCATATGTTGGTGACGTGCCACAATTACTGTCATACGTTGGTGACGTGCCACAATTACTGTCATATGTTGGTGACGTGCCACAATTACTGTCATACGTTGGTGACGTGCCACAATTACTGTCATACGTTGGTGACGTGCCACAATTACTGTTATACGTTGATAACGTGCCACAATTGCTGTCATACGTTGGTGACGTGCCACAATTACTGTCATACGTTGATGACGTGCCACAATTACTGTCATACGTTGGTGACGTGCCACAATTACTGTCATACGTTGATGACGTGCCACAATTACTGTCATACGTTGGTGACGTGCCACAATTACTGTCATACGTTGATGACGTGCCACAATTACTGTCATACGTTGATGACGTGCCACAATTACTGTCATATGTTGGTGACGTGCCACAATTACTGTCATACGTTGATGACGTGCCACAATTACTGTCATACGATGGTGACTACCTGGTTTCTTTTTCCTTGCGGCGTTCATTTTAAGCCAAGTTTCATAATACTGTTGGTTTTTTTTATGTGGAGCGCAGTGGCGCAGTTACTAGAGCATTGGACTCTCAACCGAGATAACCCGGCTTCGAATCGAGTGCTGCCGTGTCGAGCCTTGGGCAAGTTCATTCACTATTCGTTGCTCCTGTTCAGTAAGCTGTATGAATGAGCTATAGACAGTGGTGAATATTTGTGTACGAATAGTCTTCGCGCATTAATTGCAATTAGCTGAATTCTTACCAGAGAAGTCGAGATAGTATTCGATTGAACAGATCTGGTGTAAAACGATGTGAAACACTTTGAGCAGTTCTAAGGACTGAATACTGCGTTATATAAGAACTTACACGGTCTCAAGACGGGACTCTCCTGAAAGATGAGATTGTCATCCAGCAACGATGTCGCTGACCGAAACACACACACACACGCACGCACACGCACACACACACACACACACGCACACGCACACGCACACGCACACGCACACGCACACGCACACGCGCACGCGCACACGCACACGCACACGCACCCACACACATACGCACGCACGCACACACACACACACACACGCACACGAGCACTGTATCCCCCCTCTTATAAAGCTATCCCCTTCTGCTAAGGTGCAATGATCTTGTAAGAAGCGCGGCCTCTTGCGAGGGGAACCACACGGGAAAGCCATATTTGCTACGTCTTATGGCGATTAGCTGCCTGTGTCATGTCGAGATCGACCGATCTAGGACGCCAACTCAGCGATCATGCTTTGGCACTTTTCTTGCCACGTTGGAGATAAATTGATGTTCACGTCATAAAGAAATCACATCGAATTAAAACAGGGTGAGACTGGTAGATGTTGAATGACTGGAGGCAACGATCGTGACTTCCTGGATCTCAATGTGGCTACTTCGTAGCTGGAGCATACAAAGGAAATGCGCAATTACTGTCACACGTTGGTGACGTGTCACAATTACTGTCATTCGTTGGTTACGTGCCACAATTACTGTCATTCGTTGGTTACGTGCCACAATTACTGTCACACGTTGGTGACGTGTCACAATTTCTGCCATACGTTAGTGACGTGCCACAATTACTGTCACACGTTGGTTACGTGTCACAATTACTGTCATACGTTGGTGACGTGCCACAATTACTGTCATACGTTGGCGACGTGCCACAATTACTGCCATACGTTGGTGACGTGCCACAATTACTGTCATATGTTGGTTACGTGCCACAATTACTGTCATTCGTTGGTGACGTGCCACAATTACTGTCATATGTTGGTTACGTGCCACAATTACTGTCATTCGTTGGTGACGTGCCACAATTACTGTAGTTCGTTGGTTACGTGCCACAATTACTGTCATACGTTGGATATGTGCCACAATTACTGTCATACGTTGGTTACGTGCCACAATTACTGTCATTCGTTGGTTACGTGCCACAATTACTGTCGTTCGTTGGTTACGTGCCACAGTTACTGTCATACGTTGGTGACGTGCCACAATTACTGTCATTCGTTGGTGACGTGCCACAATTACTGTTATTCGTTGGTTACGTGCCACAATTACTGTCATTCGTTGGTGACGTGCCACAATTACTGTCATTCGTTGGTTACGTGCCACAATTACTGTCATACGTTGGATATGTGCCACAATTACTGTCATACGTTGGTTACGTGCCACAATTACTGTCATTCGTTGGTTACGTGCCACAATTACTGTCGTTCGTTGGTTACGTGCCACAGTTACTGTCATACGTTGGTTACGTGCCACAATTACTGTCATTCGTTGGTGACGTGCCACATTTACTGTTATTCGTTGGTTACGTGCCACAATTACTGTCATACGTTGGCTACGTGCCACAATTACTGTCATACGTTGGTTACGTGCCATAATTACTGTCATACGTTGGTTACGTGCCACAATTACTGTCATTCGTTGGTTACGTGCCACAATTACTGTCATTCGTTGGTTACGTGCCACAATTACTGTCATACGTTGGTGACGTGCCACAATTACTGTCATTCGTTGGTTACGTGCCACAATTACTGTCATACGTTGGTGACGTGCCACAATTACTGTCATTCGTTGGTTACTTGCACAGTTACTGTCATTCGTTGGTTACGTGCCACAATTACTGTCGTTCGTTGGTTACGTGCCACAATTACTGTCATTCGTTGGCTACGTGCCACAATTACTGTCATTCGTTGGTTACGTGCCACAATTACTGTTGTTCGTTGGTTACGTGCCACAGTTACTGTCATTCGTTGGTTACGTGCCACAATTACTGTCATACGTTGGTTACGTGCCACAATTACTGTCATTCGTTGGCTACGTGCCACAATTACTGTCATACGTTGGTTACGTGCCACAATTACTGTCATTCGTTGGTTACGTGCCACAGTTACTGTCATTCGTTGGTTACGTGCCACAATTACTGTCATTCGTTGGTTACGTGCCACAGTTACTGCCATACGTTGGTTACGTGCCACAATTACTGTCATACGTTGGTTACGTGCTACAATTACTGTCATACGTTGGATATGTGCCACAATTATTGTCATACCTTGGTTGCGTGCCACAATTACTGTCATTCGTTGAATATGTGCCACAATTGTGATAAATCACGATTACGTTTTCTATTGTCTCCAATATAGATGCAGTAGTATCCGATCATCATCATCATCATCATCATCATCGTCGTCGTCGTCGTCGTCATCGTCATCATCGTCATCATCATCTACTCTGTTTAGAAGTTAACCTAATATAGTGAATAGCTATGAAAAACCCAGTAAGTTTAACGGTGTGTTAGTGTAAACTTGTCATATTACCCTTTCTTTCGGAGATATCGCGGTTGATGTGTTATTGAGTGCATTTCTCCTCCAGCTGACCGACCAGAAACCTATACAAACCACCAAACAACCTAACCCTAACCCTAACCCTAACCCTTACCCTAACCCTAACCCTAACCCTAACCCTATACAAACCATCAATTACACCAAATCTTCAGCTTCAGGCCAACCGAAGTCTCTCAACTGCACCCCTTCAGGCACATCAAAACATATTTATTTCAGCGGAGGAGGGGTGCGTATCCGTCCCACCACCAACGCACGGGTCTGACTTTCATTTTTGTATATCGTTCTTGATGCTGCTTTGGTCTGTTCTCCTCGTCAGCTCTATATTTGTATAGTAACTGTTATTGTCTTCGACATGCAGTACTCGATGTGTCTAAAGACGCCTTCACATCCGATGCATTAGTGTCATGCTGTAAAAACTCGTCCACCAAGTTAGATATAACGCACAGGGAATAGGCCTATGTACTTACGCCACTTCCAGTTTTTATGGGTGTACGACTTACCCATGACATACCTATATAACTTGACCCGTTGCTGACCCGTTATTATAATCTCTGACATATGATATATTGTTATGTATGTTATCATATTAGATGTTGTATTTCATAACATGTTACATATCCCATCACGGGTTATATCCACAGGGGCGGACGCAGAGAGGGTAGTCTAACAGGGCCCCAAAAACGTACACTGGCGGCCGACGCAAATTCATATTCGCTGGTCTGAACCGGACCTTCAGCACGACTCCGCTGTCATGCTGTCGGATCATGACATCGGAAGAACGAGGTGGCTGGGGTGGTGGTGCTGTTGAACATATATTGCCGTAACTCCAGATTATTGTAACTCCAGATTATTATAAATGGCGGAAAAGCTTCACGAACCACCCACTAGAACACGTCGCCCAATATCTAACCTTACCTAGCCTACCCATCTTAGCTCCAACTGGAGCACAAGACGTCAACCAATCTCCTCCAACTAGTATGGTCTTGGGCGAGCCAGCTCTGTTCAAGCAAGGTATTCCCGGGCAGCTTCATTTGTTTTCTTCTATTTTGCCCGATATATATCACCAGACTGGAAATATGGAATATATGATAGCAAGATACACACTAATTGTCAGACTGACCAGGCCCTGCTATGTTGGCGACCAGTATTTCCTCTGCTGTAGACGACGACTCGTGTGTTGCATCGTAAAAAACCTACACACCTAGACGCCATTACGAACTGGATTAGAGTAGGCACAGTCGTGTGAAAGGCACGAAATGGAGATTAGTCCCATTACATAGTACTTGCTTAAACCCACCACATAGAGCTGTACGTATCTTCACTAACCATTTTATAAGTTTCGTATTTCTCTGATAGGTAATAAAACAATTACGTAGCTTCGTTAACGTATTAATTTATTGATTACGCAAAACATATACACCATGCATAGTCTAATTCCTTAGATGACCCACATCACACTACTACCATGGGCGGAATCAGACCCAGAAAATGGGTATTGCCCAAAGATTCCAGATGGCAGGACGAGTGTACGCACGCACGCACACACACACACACGCACACACGCACGCACACACACACAAACACACACACACACGCACACAAACACGCACACACACACACACATACACACACACACACACACACACACACACACACACACACACACACACACACACACACACACACACACACACACACACACACACACACACACACACACACACACACAAACACACACACACACACGCACGCACACGCACGCACGCACACACACACACACACACACACACACACACACGAGCACTGTTTTCCCCCTCTTGTAAAGCCATTCCCTTCTGTATTGGTGCAATGATCTTGTAAGAAGCGCGGCCTCTTGCGAGGGGAAGCACACGGGAAAGCCATATTTGCAGCGTTGCATGGCGATTAGTTGCCTGCGTCATGTAGAGGTCGACCGATCTAGGACGCCAACTCGGTGATCATGCTTTGGCACTTCTCTTGCCACTTTGGAGATAAATGTATGTTCACGTCATAAAGAAATCCCATCGAAATAAAGCAGGGTGAGACTGGTAGGTGTTGAATGACTGCAGCCAACGATCGTGACTTCCTGGATCTCAATGTGGCTACTTCGTAGCTGAAACACACAAAGGAAATGAACAATTACTGTCACATGGTGTCATCACGAAATTCACGCCTGCTGCGAGGCAGGACATCGTACATATCGTTCGCCTATCTACCACTAAGACGTGCGATTTAGATCCAATGCCGACAGGCATGTTGAAGACAACGTCGACTTGCTCGCACCAATCCTCACTGACATCGTCAATTTATCTCTGCAGTCAGGCATCGTACAGCCGAATATGGAACATGCATTAGTAACACCAAAGGCTGCGACGTTATCGTACTCACGAACTATCGTCCTATATTGCAAATCAGTTTTCTATCGAAGATTCTGGAACGATCCGTTGCAAATGAATTGCGCCATTACACGGATACGAATGATTTCAATGACCCACTTTAGAGTGCTTACCGCCCGAGCCACAGTACCGAGACTACGCTCGTGCGTATCCACGAAGACCTAACTCAAGCAATTGATGCCCGGCGCGGAGTACTGCTCTTGCTGTTAGATCTCAGTGCCGCGTTTGACACGCTGGATCATGCCATTTTGCTGCTGCGACTGAGTGACATTGGTCTGAGTCAGACAGTACTCATGTGGTTTACGTCATACCTGGTGGGTCGAACAAATGCCATAAATATAAGACAACATACATCTACTCGAAGAACAACACAGCACGATGTTCCGCAGGGGTCCGTTCAATGTGTACTGTCTACCAATTGCCGATATCTTCAAACACCACAACCTTCAATACCACTTATACGCTGAAGACATTCAACTTTACACCGAGTGTCCACCATCCCAACACAGAGATGCAATTCAACGCATTGACGAATATGCCGCAATATAATCTGGTGCGATATGGCCAGCGATCTTTTTCTCGAGCCGGACCATTTCTGTGGACTGAATTGCCGGAGGAACTGCGGCTGGTCACACCAATGGACGTTTTCAAAGCACGCCTCAAAACACACTATTTAAAACTCGCTTTTAATGTGTAATATGTTGTTTTAAGCGTATCTACCTTCCTATTCATTGCACAATCTATTTTAATTGAGTTTTAATTTGGTTTATAACTGCACTATCTTAGTCTCACTTTTAATAAAGTAGTCTTTTCTTATATACATTTGTTTTATTTTATTGACTGTACACACTATTGAACAGAGTCGTACTCTGGAGATTAGTGTATAAATGAAGTTAATTATTACTAATGTTATGTGCCACTTAAAACTTGTCGTATTGTGGTCGAATGCGGTGAATTCATAAGTTAGAACCATTTCAACCTAATGCAATATAACCACAGCTCTCTAGCTCTAAATGCAATGCAAACATATGGCAGTAACAGTACAAAGCCTGCAATCCCGACAAAAAAACCTACATATATGTATTACTGTAGGCTTACCTAGATAGGGCCTATGCTATGTAGGCCTGTACGTATTATATGTCTAGTACGTGTAAGACAATCATTTAATAACTGTCACGGCGCTGATGAATAAAAACGGTGACTCGTTTATTTTATCAACGCAACAAACTTGGGCACCCAGGGGAGAAAATGCAAGATACAGCTAGTAGGATAAACATGTATTCTTCGCGCGCGTGTGCGTGTATGTGTGCGTGCGCCTGTGTGCGCACGCGTGTGTGAGCATGCGTATCAACTAATACATGTCATGTCAGCTAAACGGCGGGGCACTCATTACTAAAATGTCTTGTTATGACGTCATTATGATATAATTATGACGTTTTATTGTTACATAGGAGACGGTTAGAACGTTGGCGTTATGAGAAGACGTGACCAGTGAAACGTTCACGATGCCAGGCCTAGATAAGTTGCTGAAGGGAGTTCTCAAGTATCAAGCAACACTTCGACCACAGATGCTGAAAGATTTTCAACGCATTCGTGACAAACCCGAGGTAACATGCGCTAATGCGCGACTATTGCACAGTAATTGTTTTGTTTAGTCTACTCTGGCAACAAAGGTATGACGTAATGATAATACTAACAATTATATATTAAGAACAACAAGAAGTATAATAATATTAATTATTATTGTTTTTGTTATTATTATTGGTGGTTGTGGTGGCGGTGGTTGAGTAATAGCAGCAGCAGCCGCAGCCGCAGCCGCAGCCGCATCTGCAGCCGCAGCCGCAGCAGCAGCAGCAGTAGTAGTATCAGTAGTAGTAGTAGTAGTTAGTAGTAGTAGTAGTAGTAGTAGTAGTAGTAGTTGTTGTAGTAGTAGTAGTAGTAATAGTAATAGTAGTAGTAGTAGTAGTAGTAGTAGTAGTAGTAGTAGTAGTAGTAGTAGTAGTAGTAGTAATAGAAGAAAACATTGATCGAGCCTATATCCCCGAAACGCGAGCTGGCGCAGAAGCGTATCAAAGGAAAAGGGTTATGCGATTTCAAAGTCGGTACACATTTACAACATTAAAGTCGGTACAACAGATGGGCACAGTGACTCAAGAAGACAGATATATCTCATGACACGCTCAACGTGTTACTTCAAATTGTCTCTGTGCCTGTGCAACGGAAGTCACTGGACCTTAACGGAATATACCTTAGCAGTTCACATGCTGCTACGCAGGTACATTTTGGTATGCAATTTCAAATGGTGTTATTTGTTCAGTGATATAAAGTTTCTCTCGTTGATGTCCCTGCAAGATACATTTCAGCTTGCGTGTCACGTGTCTGCGCCGCCTGTAGCCGGAGTTGGATCAATCCTCACACATTTCAAACAGTCGATCGACACGCCTTGGTTACCAAGTTTGTGAATTGATAGGCACGCCCAAGTCCCGTCGCTGCATTCCAGTCACTTCGTGTTTACCGTGAATACCATGTGGCGAACTGGAAAGTTGAAAGTCGTGTGTATGTGCTTGTGTGTGTATGGTGGTTGTGGGGCTCAGCATACTGTTAGCTTTCCCATTGGCGACCACGTTAACGTTTTGTGTGATTATAAGAAAACGTGACCTACAAATTGTCTTAAACTTCTCACCTGCTGTTATTATCATCTCATTGACATGCTGGTCGAGTTTAGTCAAAATCTAATATTTCTAGCTCTCGTAAAATACCTGCCTGTGGTGGTGGTGGTCGTCGTCGTCGTCGTGGTGGTTGTGGTGGTGGTGGTGGTGGTAGTGATGATGGTGTGTCCGCCTGTGCGCTTGTGCGCGCGCGTGTGTATGTGCCTATATATGTGCGAGTGCGTCTCTGTGCGTGTTTTATGTAAAGACGATAACATATCAATATCAAAATAAATGCGCACATGTTGATTTCAGCCCAAAGCTGTCATGATGTCGTGCATTGATAGTCGCATCATCATGACGCGACTTCTACAGAGTAACATCGGCGACATGCTACTAGTGAGGAATGCCGGAAACTTCGTGCCTCATAGCGACACTTTGCGAGATAACGCGGCATCTACGGAGGCGGCAGCACTAGAATTGGGATGTGTCGTCAACAATATTCGTCACGTGGTAGTGTGCGGTCACTCCGACTGCAAGGTATGCACGCATGCACGCACTCACACTCGCACGCAAGCATTCACGCACGCATGCACACACGCATGAACGAACGCGCGCACTTACGCGCACACCACGACTGGAATGTATGATACACTCAAGTAAGACACGTAGACACACCACGACTAGAATGTGTGATACACTCAAATGAGGCACGTAGGCACACCACGACTAGAATGTGTGATACACTCAAATGAGACACGTAGACACACCACGACTAGAATGTATGATACACTCAAATAAGACACGTAGACACACCACGACTGGAATGTATGATCCACTCAAATAAGACACGGAGACACACCGCAACTGTAATGTATGATACACTCAAGTAAGACACGTAGACACACCACGACTGGAATGTATGATACACTTAAATAAGACACGTAGACACACCACGACTAGAATGTATGATACACTCAAATGAGACACGTAGACACACCACGACTGGAATGTATGATACTCTCAAATAAGACACGTAGACACACCACGACTGGAATGTAAAGTACACTCAAATAAGACACGTAGACACACCAACACACGTAGACACACCACGACGTGAGTGTATGATTCACACAAATAGTACAAATAAAATGTTGGCCTTGCAACTGGCTTTGGGAGGTAAACAAATGTGCGGAGCAAATTAAACTATTTCGACCATTTAAACAAATATAGGCTACACACTTTGTTTTATTAAACCGACTATGAATATCATATATAAGCATTCACACACATTTTGGCATAGGCGAAACCAGTCGAAGAAGCAGTTTTAAGACGTCTCTAACTCTTTCAGGCTATGGCCGCGCTGTTTGCGATACGTGACACGGTGTCTGAAACCGGTGGCGCCCCCATGGCGCAGTGGATCAAGAGACACGGCCTGGCGACGGTGAAGAAGTACCGTCAACTCGAAGCGGCCGGCGGCGTCGGTCCCATCTCTTTTATAACAGGCGGTAACTCGAAAATAGTCAATGCATTTATAGACAAGGACAACGAGTTCGGTCTTGTCGACAAGTTCTCACAGGTGAAGAATTGAGCTGTGTTGGATGTACCGCTGACATATTTTTTATAGCAGGCGTAAGAATAATAAAATGACACATATTCCTAAGTATGGTGAAAGGAGGGTCGTAGGTGCCGTTTCGCCCTTGTGTCTCTAGCATTTCCCGTCAAATATCAGCCTTCTTTCCTGTATTTTTATTTAATTGTATTCACATTTTTGTTAGTTCTACACCAGTCAGGCGTTCTTTAATCTAGTTATTGTTTGAATGTTTGGTTAACGTCGTTAGTGTGTGTGTGTGTGCGTGTGTGTGTTTGTGTGTGGTGCGCGCGCGCGCGTGTGTGTTTGTGTGTGTGTGCGTGCGTCTCTCTCTCTGTCTCTGTCTGTGTGTGCGTGTGCATGCGTGTGCGTGCGCTTGTGCGGTGTGTGTGAGTGCGCGCGCGCAGTTGAACCACTGCGTGCGTGCACGTGTGTGTGCTTTCAGAGAATAAAGGTAGGCCTAAACGCCTTTATTGGTTTCGAATTTCACCTTTGGTTAAGGGCACTTCTCGGTTTTAAAGTTTTACGGCTGATCAGAGGTACGTAAACAAATGTTCATAACGTTACGCGTATTTTGTGCGATTGTTCGCAATCGCCGATCATTTGGTTATGTTTCACGTAACTTTTCAGATGTACCTCATAACAAACGACTTGACGAATACACCGGGAAACCGTCTTTTGTGTCTCTCAGCAATTTATGTAGCACCATATATGATTGGGAAATAAGGCGCTTTAGTACCCATAGAATATAGCGGTCCACTCAATGACCTGAGGAGGAAGAGAACAGTTCGGGTAATACGTACCGTTGGGTAAATAGTATCGGTGCGATTGCCAAGAACTAGGTGACACTACGAATTTGACTGATGGACTGATTAGTAACCCTAGAGGTAGGCATTCCATTAAGCAAACCAAATGGCGACGAAGACGCCGCTCGGAAAAGAGGCAAATTTAATATTTAACACCCAATGGTGTAACATGCCACAGAAAGCAAGTGGATGCTGCCTTTTCTTAACCCTCCATAATGTTTTTAATATCTTGTGAACACGAACATTCACCCATAAACACATTCACGGACCAACGTTAGTCGCATGTTTCTTTAGGGGGTACGATTTATCCACCTTCCCCCCTATATGGGATTTCGGATGGCGGGCAGTGGGCCACATTTAACCATCCATTAGTATCCACGCTATAATGTAGTGACGCGATGCGTCTAACGATGGAACGTATAGATGTACGCTGTACTGGTTTTGTTTTCACCAACGTTAGTGTCACCAGACGCGTGCAATACTGCCTATCTACCGTAGTGTGTTGTCTGTGCGCCAGGTGAACACGCTGCAACAACTGGAGAACATCGTCAGTCACGAGTTCATTCAGGAGCGTCTTGTGTCCGACAAGGTGCGACTCAACGCGTTGTGGTTTGACGTCTACACTGCGGACTTTTACATGTTTAGTCGAGAAAGACAAACATTCATCCAAGTCACAAATGCGACGTACGCGCATCTAGTGGCGGACGGGGAATGATGATGATCGTTTCTTTAAACGATAATTCTTCTCTTAATGTTGCCAGAATAAAAAGCTTGTCTTCCTGTGTTTTAGTATGAAAATGTCAGTTTCTATGTGTCGAAACTATTTATAATTGTGTTATGGTGTCCAGTCTTTGTATGTATTTGTGCGCGCGTGTGTGTAGGAGCTGTGTGCGTGTGTGTAGATGACTAGACCTAAATGTGCGTAGGTCTACCCCAGTGGGCATACAACGTTGCTACGTGGTTGGATATACGTTGCGACGTCGAACACAATAAATACAACGTCATTAAAACGTCTGATCGTCAACTTGTAACAATATTGAAATATGACCTTGACACGACGTTGATATCAAGTCAACAACATAACCAGACGTCATTACAACGTTTGGTCATCAACGAAATACTGACGTTGACATGTGACATCCGTACAAAGTTGCAATCAAGTTGACAGTCCAACCAACTCGATTCATGTCATGAAATCAACGACTTCATAACGTCTTGCCATCGACGTTATAATGACGTGGGTGGTGTGACGTTGATACAACGTTGACAATAAGTCGACAACCTAACCCGACGTCTTTATAACGTCTGGTCATCAACGAAATACGGACGTGGAAATGTGACATACAACGTTGCAATCAAGTTGACAGCCCAACCAACACGATTCATGTCACGAAATCAACGTCTTTATAACGTCTTGCCATTGATGTTATAATGACGTGGGTGGTGTGACGTTGATACAACGTTGACATTAAGTCGACAACCTAACCCGACGTCTTTATAACGTCTGGTCATCAACGAAATACGGACGTGGAAATGTGACATCCGTAAAAGGTTGCAATCAAGTTGACAGCTCAACCAACACGATTCATGTCATGTAATCTACGTCTGTATAACGTCTTGCCATCGATGTTATAATGACGTGGGTGGTATAGCGTTGATACAACGTTGAAATTAAGTTGACAACCTAACCCGACGTCTTTACAACGTCTGGTCATCAACGAAATACGGACGTGGAAATGTAACATCCGGACAACGTTGCAATCAAATTGACAGCCCAACCAACTTGATTGATGTCATGAAATCAACGTCTTTATAACGTATTGCCATCGACGTCATATTGACGTGGGTGGTTTGACGTTGATACAACGTTTAAATCAAGTCGACAACCTAAACCGACGTCTTTACAACGTCTGGTCATCAAAGAAATACGGACATTGAAATCTGTCATTTTGAAGTAGTCGCCGATCAGAACTATATGACTTGGGATAACGTACACTATTATATATACCATATCGTTCTATTAAGCGTACATGCCCTAATTAGCGTACACCCCTTTTAGCAGCATCCGATTCCCATGACAGTGACTTCAATGCCAACCTTAACCAATATCACACTAGATTCAAAGCTTTGTGATGAAACAGCATCGTAAGGTCCACCTAAATTATTAGGTTGTTACAGTGTACTTGTATCCTGTTGCTCGTAGGTGAGATGCATAAATCGCTTGCCAGTCATGTCTACTGAGTTTGCTGTACTCGGGAACCACAGAAAATGGGTGCACACCCCTGTACGCTTATTGGAACACAACATTTGACATATTTCCATGTATCAATTATTTGTTAAGCGTACTTTACGCTTAATAGAACGAGTACGGTATATATATATATATATTTATATATATGTTGAAAACGACGTGGGTTTGGTTAATGTCATATTTAGAACACACATATATATATATATATACACACACACACTGTATATATATATATGTATATATATATATATATGTGTGTGTGTGTGTGTGTGTTCTAAATATGACATTAATCAAACCCACGTCGTGTTCAACATAGCAACGACTTTGACAATTGACGTCGAAAAAAGTGCGCATACAACATCCTACTTTCAACTGTAACTGTAGTTTCAGCAATTAAATTAAAACGACATGGACAATAGCATATGTCGTTGTCCTACTTGTGAATCCAACCCGTTTTCAACATAGCTACGACGTTGAAATCAGATGTCGAAACGACGCGGAAAACTGACGTTGGACCAACTATCAAATCCAACCCGTTTTCTATACCGCTACAACGTCCAAACATGACGTTGAAACAACGTATAAACATGACGTCGATCCAACTTTCAAATTCAACAAGTTTTCAACATCGTTACGACGTTGAATCCAGATGTCGAAACGACGTGGGCAACCGACGTTGGACAAATCAGCAAATCCAACCCGTTTCCTACCCCACTACAACGTCGAAACATGACGTCGAAACAACATATAAACATGACGTCGATCCAACTTTCAAATTCAACGATCGAGTTTTCGACATCGCTACGACGTTGAAACACGACATCGATTCAAGATTTAACAAGATTTAACAAGATTGCCATCCAGAAAATTACTCTGGATGGCAGGTGGACAAGGAAGCCTTTTGGCTTATCGAGAGTCCAATACTTTTTATCTACATGTATCCCGCCTTTTTTAGGTGTGTGTCGATTTTATTTTTAAACATATTCACGCTACTAGCACCAACACAATCAGGAGATAATCTGTTCCATTCATTTACAGTCCTTTGTGAGAATGAGAACTTTCTTATATCTAATCTACACTGCTCCTTTACTAATGTAGCTTCATGTCCTCTGGTCCTTCTATCTTTCTTAACTGAGAAAAAAATGTTTCTATCAATATTTTCATAACCATTCAATATTTTAAACACTTCTATGTGATCTCCTCTCAATCTCCTGGTCTCTAATGTTGTTAAACCACATTCTTTTAGGCGTATTTCGTAACTAAGATCCCTCAGATTTGGTATCATTTTAGTCGCTCTCCTCTGTACTCTTTCTAGCATATCTATGTCCTTCTTGCGATATGGCCTCCATGCTTGTATACAATATTCTAAATGAGGCCTCACTATTGTTTTGTACAGCGGTACTATTAATTCTTTTTTCTTATACGCTATATTTCGCCTAATTAATCCAAGGATTTGATTTCCCTTTGACGCTGCAATTCCGCACTGCTCTGAAACCTTCATATCAGCACTAATGGTTAACCCTAAGTCCTTTTCTTTTACAGTAGTACTTAGAACAGTACCCCCATTTTATATTTTACCTCTTCATTCCCATGACCTGTGTGGAGGCATTTACATTTCCCAAAATTGAACAGCATTTGCCACTTTTCAGACCATTTGATCAACCTATCAAGATCATCTTGTAAATGCTGTCTGTCTCCATCACTTTTAATCCTTCTAAACACTTTTGTATCATCCGCAAATTTTAACACCTTGCTTGTTATATCATCGTCCAAATCGTTGATATATATTAAGAATAATATAGGTCCTAGTACTGATCCCTGTGGTACCCCACTCAATACCGATTTCCAGTTTGAAACCTCCCCATCAACTACTACACGTTGTCTTCTGTCATTCAGCCATTTTTCTATCCAGTTTATTATACCATTTCATATGCCATGGGCCTTTAGCTTAAGGAGTAATCTTTGATGTGGTACTTTGTCGAAAGCTTTTTGAAAATCTAAATAGATGATATCTACTGGTGATCCCTCATCTACCCACCTAGTGATGTCTTCCAAAAAACATAACATATTTGTTAAGCATGACCTCGCTTTTAAAAACCCATGATTCAACGTCGAAACATGACGTTTATGCAACGCTGAAACCTGACATTGGGCCAACGTGGAAATTTGACGTCGAAACGACGTCAAAACATGACATTGGGCCAACGTGGAAATCTGACGCCGAAACGACGTCAAAACATGACAGTGGGCCAACGTGAAAATCTGACGTTGAAACGACGTCAAAGCATGACGTAGATTCAACTTTAATATACAACTAGTTTCCAACATCGCTACAACATATGACGTGACGTTGAAACAAGTTTTTCCCACGTCAATTTGCCCGCTGGGACGTGTGCGCGCGCGCGTGTGTGTACGTGTCGATGTGTGTAGATGTGCGTACGTGTGTGTGCATGTGTGTGCGCGCGTAGGGCGCTGTGGGACGAGAACTGCGCAATCGTCTTCACAAAACTGACATCGCAAAAGACAAAACAGGAGTGCGTTGATATTCATGAAATCGCGAAGAGCCCGTCGTGAGATGTCACTCCAAAAGACTGCACGTACGAAAGCTACAATGATAAATATATCACTAGCAATACCTATTCCATTACTGCACTCTATTATTTTTGGGGCGGCAATTTTTACTCTAGCCCCCAGCGGCATTTGGTCTCGTTACACCACTGGCACTGCTGTACTACTGCAGAAATGTGTAAGACGACACCGGAAACGGAGATAGAAATTCATCTGGAATGGGTTGTGACAAACATAGACCCCTATACTTAGGGTTTTTACCTATAACATATCGCAGTCACCCCACCACAGAATTACCTATTGGCGAACGGTGGTTTGTGGGTCATCACATATCCGAGGGGAAACTTATCGAAAACAACACATGCACGCACGCACGCGCACACGTACACACGCGCACACATTCGTACACGCACTGTTCACAAACAGTGGTAATTTGGATACGACATTGTGCATGACAGCCATTTTGATAGCGCCAGTTCGTCACTTCACAGCTCCGGATTTAGAACATTTGACGCTACATGGATGTCCCTAACTGCAGACCGGTTTAATCAACCCTACTTAAATAATTCGAGTACTTTTTAAGACAGTAGAACGTGTCATTGTTGGCATGCTTCAGTTCACATGTCAGAGTACAATCTGAGCGAGCCATATGCTACCATTCCGCCCATTTGTAAGCTAGCTAGACCAACCACAGAGTTGAGACGGCCCTTTTCTATGTGCACAACGACATCCGACAATCAGTGGGAGTCAGTTTCATTGGTTATACATAATCGTGCAACCATCTTCGTCACAGCGCGAAGACGATTGGTTGGTGACTCAGATATCACGTTAATGTTGGTCCCGTCTCAATTTGCAAGGGACATAAAATAACCACTGAGGACGACAATCACCCTGGCAGTGACCATCCTCAGTGCCGGCATAGAAAGGTCGGCTAGGCGATAATGTTCTGAAAAAGGCTGACTAGTTGAATGAGATATCTCATAAGATCATAACATTCTAACCACAATATATACTTATTTATATATACTTATTTATAGTGTATATATATATATACACTATAAATAAGTTATATATCGAGTGATGGAAGGAACAAGAACTATAAGGTCTTTGGATCTTATGCTGCGTTCCAACCACCTCGTGTAAACCGTGAATACGACTTCGTAACCCATACTTGACACAGTTGCATAAATTTACAAGTGGTAATCTCGAGGAGCCCGTGAACTTTCCAGTTCGCCTAGTCGTGTTTACGATATAAACGAGCACATTGGAACGCAGCAATAGGCCGTCGTATGTGCAACAAACGGTGGCGTCACACAACGGCGCATGGTTAATCAAGTCTAGGTCGCCGCAAAACAAAACAATCACTGGTTGCCATATAAGTGTGGTCAGGTGCGGTAAATCTTGTACCGTTCTTTGCACTTATTAAAACTTGAGTCGACTTGACCAAGTTATTAAATGTTGTCGCACGATTGCTCGTAACGTTATATTCGACAATGGCATCCAAGAATATCTTGCAGGCATACGTGGCACCCGATTGGGCCAGAAAATCGTTGTTAGATTTTCCGCAACATCGAGTTCATGGAGTAGTGCTCAGCTTATTGACATTTGATTTTGAGGGAGTTCCATATTAAAGCCATAACTGGCAAGTGGTGCCGTGGCTTGAATCTTTATCTGGTAATCCTTTAATTATACTACTACTACTAATAATAATAAGACGTTTTATTTTCTAACATAGCATAACGATAATATATATACAATGTTTGTGGCGCATAAATACTTATATGGCCGTTGCTATTGGTCCGGACCCGGACATACTGTAAAGTAGCTATAGCTCCGGCACTTCATTTGCGCATGCGCAATGCGAAACTACCGGTAAACAATAGCAACAGTGCCGCCTACCGGACTGTAATTGTAGCTCCGGCAGACTGCCAGAAAACGTATAAATCGACTACAACTCCGGCACTGATTGCCGGACGCCGTACGAACCTGCTAAAGCTCAGGCACTAATTGACTGCCGGACGCCGTGCGAATCTACTATAGGTCCGGCACTGATTGACTGCCGGATGCATCTATTATACAGTACAGGACGCTAGTACGGTTTAGGCACTGCCTGCCGGACGCCGTATGATTTGACTATAAAAATAACAATAATTAACAGTAACAGTGGCTTTGCTACTACTAAGTCTAAGAGGACACCGTAACTTATAGCGAATTATCTTACGGCGTAAGATAATTCGCTATATGGGTGATTTCATGTGAACGCAACAAAAGTTCCTGAAATTTGTTCCCCTCATCTCTTAGATTTTTTAAATAAATTAGTTTGGTGAAAGTCTGGTAAGAAAGGCAAGATAGATGCGCATACATTGCGGAAAAGTGCCGGACCAATAGCTGCGAAATTACGCTTACGGATCCGGAGCGCTAGCCACTTCGTACTTATTATGTCAGAAACATATACTGAAGAAAATTCTTATAGACTATACTAGTTGACAGTTGTATACCCTTGATCACTTGTGAGGCTTGTCCTTGGGCCTGGCTTGAACAAGTTTCTTTAGCCTAGAGCTAGGCCCTAGCCTAGGTCTAGGAGACTTGAGATTTTTGGTATGAAATGTTTCATGAATACCCGATAAGTGAAGACAAGCACTGGCATTACTAGTAATAAACATTCAAGTACAGTACATTATGATACAGAAATATTACAATCATACATTCATTGACATTTCACTAGCCATTTGTCTAGGAAGAAAAGTGCATATTTAAGTTTAGGGTGCATTTTTCCAAAATTTGTTATAAATATCTTTTGAACATATCGTTTTTTAATTTGTTAACGAATATGGAAAAGGTTGGCATCATTGTAATACGGGCTGGTAGTGAATTCCAGCACTTTGCACCATAAATTGATAATCATCGCGACTTAAGATTTGTTCGGATACTTTGAAGTACATATTGACATTGGACTTGAGAAGGACGTAAATTAGCTTGCTTCACAACGAGGCACTGAACGTTGATAAGTACTGGCATATTGTTGTATGTTTTATACATTATAGAGCATATTTTCACATCTACTAAGTCTTTAAATTTAAGTACTCTACACCTATAAAATGGTGGGTTTGTGTGATGTAGTCTATCAACACCACATATTAGTCTGACCACCTTTTTCTGTACCACAGTGTACATTAGTAATACATGCATTTCCCCAAATTTCACAGCAGGGTCATTCCGTGTGAACGCAACCAATGGGTGCGGCATTCATCTCTTCAATTTTTGAATGAACCAGCTTGATGAAAGTCTTTGGAAAGATAAGCAAGAATCCAAAATGTGAGTGTTCTAGCTACAGTAGTTTTCGAGTTACGGCAATTTGAAATTTGGGACTTGTGACGGCTTCTTAAAAATAAATACAATTATTCACATTTCACAAGTTAATATCTCTTGCACTATTTAACCTGTGTCAATGAAACTGTGTGGAATTGTTCTTTACAATGTGTAGATCACATAAATATAATTGGAACATAAATACAGTGTATGGTTAATGTGCACCAAGTTGATAAACATAAAGATTTATTCAGTAAATCACTCGCGAGAGGGTTTTTAGACCTTGATTGTGAGTAAAATACACATACCTCAGAAACTAGCTGTATATAATTGGTATATATACACAAGCAAGTGTGCAAATCAGAGTAATATGGCAGGTCTGGTTGTCTTAATTATGAATCTGTACATGTATATGCAAAGATGGTACGTTGTTATATTTCTTAAAAACTGACCAACTTCTGACCCAAAAAGGTCAATGAGGCGTAGCATGTATTGTCACAACTTTTTCTAGGTGTAAACTTGTCCCTATAACAGAAATAACTAATAACTCTCAATATCCTTCCGTGCTCCCTTCACAACAAAAATAGGATACTTCTTGTATGCCCCAGTTTTTTCTATAAATCGCTCGCGATTAACGAGAGGGTTTTCAGGCATTGATTGCGAGCTAAATATACAAACCTTAATTGACTGTTGTAAATATTTGGCATCTGTGCATACCAGTGTGTATTATCAGAGCAATATGACATGTCAGACTGTCTTAATTATGAATCTACACACACTCAAAAGTGCTATGTTATTATATTTATATAAATTAGACCCTAAAATGTCAATGTGGGGTAGAAGATATTGTTACAAAACTTTTACTAGACATAAACCAGTCCTATAACACAAATAACAAGTAACTTTTAATACCCTTCAATGATTCCTTTTCTAGAAGAATGGTGAACCTTGGGTACCTCAAATTGATCAATAAATCATTCGCGAGAGGGTTTTCAAACATTGATTGTGAGCTAAACGTACATGCATATACTTGAATTTAATAATTTGAGGATATAAGCTTCTAAAAGCATGTTCATTTCAAATTGCTGTAAGACAGAATAAATTGAAGCTTAAAAAAGGTTTATGTCATCCAGCAACAAAGTCATACATATACGCTGTATGTCTCATTGATGCATTTGCTAAAAGATTTCAAAAGCAACACCAATCTCCTCTCTAGATGCGTCATCAAGTTTGTACTGTCGTTCACATCTTGTCGTGGGGTCGGAATGCAGCATGTGACACCCAACACGGCATCATGCTTCGGCCATTTGAACGAGACTGCTGGTCGACAAGGTTGCATGAACTTAACACGGTAGTCCTCCTGCTCCAGAGAGACTTCTATTATGCATCCTAACCACCACATACATGGAAGCAACATATGTGCCTGGCTGTAGAAGCACGCTTGCGGGACCTCCTTGTTGGACAGCTGAAACATCCACATTACCCTGCCTGTCAATGAAGTGAACTTCTTCACCTGACACTCTGCTGACCTTCCTATCAGTGTGAGACAATGGAACAAATGAGTGGTTATCTCGTGTTCCTGGTGTGGTTCGAGCAGATTCAAATCAGGAAGGGGGCCAGGGCATGTGCCCCCTAAACCTTTGGAAATTGGCTGTGCTATGTCTGAGCTTGAGTGGCATGCCACCTAGACCTTTTGAATGTGTCACTGTTATGAAGTGACGGAGACACGGTGGCGAACAAAAATTGTCAGTAGCAACCCCGTCTTCCGATATAATTAGCCGAGCCGATTCAGCAGAGAAGCTAAAGTTACGGAGGCGAAACATTTGGTTTGGCTGCCAGTGGATGTTTTTTTGTGACCCCCCTAGACTACCCTCTCTGGATGGCGGATGCACCCCTGGCATACAGTACTTTATACATAGCATTACTAACGTTTTGATCAATAAATGGAACTGTTATAAATAACAAGTGCAAACATAAATTGTAGCCTCAAACTTTAACATAAACATCACTTACTTACTTATTGGGTGCTAATCCTATATTCATCCTCCATCGAAATATTGAGGTGGCTCAGCCCCCTCCCCACTACCCCCCCTCCAACCTGCCCCCGATTCAGATGCCTATGTCTCACAAATAAATCAACCATGACATTATAATAATATATTAATAATATATTTTACTTAATATAGCGCCAGATCAAATTATAAATTGTTCATGGCGCTTTACAACATGTCAAACCTAGATGGCTAAATAAACATGCATTTTATAAAAGAAATTCTTATAAATTAATATTAGTAAAATACAAATAAATACAGTAATTAAATAAATATACTAAAATAGTGATCTTAGCTACAGTTCTATGTAGAAATAAGACATTGCCAATTCATTTAATTGAACTAATGTACATACAGGTATAAAATAAATATATTTAAATAGGTTAATTAATACATAAGATATATAAAACTAATCAATGCAGTGACTAAACTATGCCACATTGGACAAGAACGAGAGTCCAAAAAAATGATCTTTAAGCGTGTCTTGAAAGTTGAGAGACAATCAGACGTTTTAATGTGATTAGGCAGTGTTCCACAAAGTCGCCGCGGCGACCACAAACGAACTGTCCCCAGCTTTGACATGAGTCCGCAGGACCGTTAACATGTTATTGTTGGTAGAGCGCAGGGCTCTTGTTAGTTTGTATGGGCATACAAGGTCGCATAAATATTTCGGGGCATCGCCATACACAGCTTTATACGTAAACATTAATAGCATAAAGTCGATTCTGTGTGCTACAGGCAACCAGTGAAGAATGCACAACAAAGGCATGGCGCTGTTACTCCATGGGCGGCGTAGGATCAACCTAGCAGCAGAGTTGTGCATTCTCTGCAGTCGAGCGATGTTGTTGCCAGAAGTGCCGTATAGAAGTGAATTGGAGTAATCAAGCCCTGATTATGTTGCCAATGGGTTGTATGTACAACGAGAATAACAAAGGACCTAGCACCGAACCCTGTGGGACACCCGATGTCACGCATGTTATATTCGATGACGTATCACGAATGACCACACGCTGGGTCCGGCCCTGCAGATAGGATTGCAGCCAGCCAAGCGCCTTGCCAACAATGCCGTAACGCAACCGAAGGCACTGGATCATTATCTTGCGATTGATTGTGTCAAAGGCCTTGTCTATTGTCTATAGTGGCTTTCGTGGCATTTGTTACACACAACAGTGCGGTTTCGGTTGAATGATTCTTCCGGTAGGCTGACTGGAAACAGTCCTCCAATCGCTGATCGGAAATATGAGAGATGATCCTTTGCGCACTAACTTTCTCTATGACTTGACAGATGGCTTAGGTTGCTAACTGGACGGTAGTTGTTGAGTATTTCCTTGTTGAATGATTGTTTCTTGAGCAATGGCCGGACAACTGCGTGCTTAAGCAGCACAGGCAAGACTGCGTCATCTAGTGAAGAATTTACAATATGAGTGATGATAGGCACAATACTTTCCATGTTGTCACTTAGTTGCTTAGTTGGTAGTGGATCAAGTGAGCATGTCTTATCCGTGCCAAGAATATTAGTGATTTCGGCTGTAGTAGTTGGCTCGAACACTTGAATTGGGTCAGTAAAACAACGTATCTCGTCCTCTGTTGGGTCAATGGCAATGCGGTAGTGCAAGTTAATCAGTAATTTCTTGATCTTTTCTTGGAAGAAACATGATAATTGATCACATCCTTCCTTCACTGAGCAGAATTCAGGAAGTTGCATTTTGTGTACGTCGAGTGATCTCAGAATGCAAAACATGTTCTTGTTATTAGCGTTCTGTAATTGTCCGCGATAATACTCGGTTTTCTTACTGGCTATCATTGTAGTGCAGTCGTCGCGAGCGGCAATTACTCAAGTTTCAGCTGACGGTTTCAACACATTTAATGCCAGTTCTATGCGATAGTGGTCCGATATGGAGTCTGAATAAACAACAACAGAAGATACTAAGTTATTGCTGTCATGACTTATCACCAAATCCAATGTATGTCCTGTTTTATGGGTCGGCGAATGGACGTGTTGCAGCAAATTGTAGGAATCATGTAGATTGCGAAGCGGTTCTGATTTCGTTACATCATCAAAATGAATATTAAAGTCTCCAGCAATTACGGTTGGTATAACGGAAACAGATGCTTCTGTAAATAAGCATTCAAGTTCAGCATAAAATTCAGACGAAGTTCCAGATGCCTTACTTGAAGCAGGCGGGTGGTAGATGACACACATGTTGAACGATATAGAATGGGCAGCAGAGAACTGCACACGGAGAAGTTCAATGGTATTCAAATGGAAAGTAGGAAGAATCTTCTTTGTAAATGTATTGCGGTGCAAGATTGCAACACCGCCACCACGATGAGAAGATTGTGCCACATGCTGGAAGAGAGGAACCCAGGTGGGGTCACTTCAACAATAACAACTTCGTCACCCGTCTTCCTTAACCACGTCTCGGTTATCGTTAAGATGTCGCATTTGTGTTCAACGGCGAATTCGTTGATTTTGAGAGGCTTATGCACACGGAATGAGCATTCAGTAATGCCACACTGACGAATTAGGCATTATGTCATTAGGCATCAAAATGGTTTGGCTTTCCATACCACATATATTCAATGAACTGACAAGTATGTATGGACAGCCAATACAAAGAAAATCTTACAAAAAGCAAACGTATTCAATAGATTGGGTATGTAAGTTTTTCTTGAAAGGTTCCCAGGGTTGATTTTGGTTGATTTTTTTTGGTAGTCCAGGAAACCCTACTGGTCATCTTAAAGCAAAAACTGGCTTTTTAACCAAAATGTCCCGGTCATCGTCAATTTCTTCTGGAAAATTGTTGCAAATTTGTAGAGTTCGTTGCTCCCAGTGACCGATATAACGAAAGACGAATCTAATGTGGATTCCAGCAAACTATCAGAATGCAGCAGAAACCGAGATACGGCAGAAACCGTGCATGTGACTATAACCGCAAATTGCACAATAAAGTCCTTTTGGCTTTGTTAACATTCACTTCGTAATTTATAACCAGGAATGCGTTGGAACAAGTCCGGAACGGTAAATAAATTAACGTGCACAAGTAAAGGCTGGGGTGTCAAAGTTGTTCATTTCATACAGATGTTCCTGACATCAGGAATTCACGTTGTGGAGCGCAGTAGCGCAGTGGTAAGAGCTTCAGACTCTCGACTGAGAGAACCTGTGCGGCAGTGTGACCCCGGTGTCGAGCCATGGGCAAGTTTGTTTACTCTACATTGCTTCAGATCACTCAGCTGTATGAATGAGTACCTGGCTGTAGACAGTGGTGGATATTTGTGTATGGATAGTTTTCGCGCATTAATTGCAGTGTGGCTGAATGCTTCCCAGAGAAGTTGAGATGGTGTTAGATTGAACAGGTCGGGCAGGGAGTAAAGTGTAAAGGCTTTGAGCCGTCCTGAGGACTGGATACTGCGCTATATAAGAACTTATCTTTTTCTTTAGACTCGTAGACAGTCATAGAGAGATAGATTAGACAGACACAGTGAGCGGCCAACAGCCCATCCCCATCGTTCCAATCTTATATACTACAGAATAAAAAGGTAAGGTTTAAGAGGGAAAACTTCTTAAAACACATTATCTGTTTAACTTATAAAGTTAAACAAAGAAAATGCTGCATTTAAAAAAAAAACTAAAAACCTTTATAAAGTGTTGGCAAAGCTACTGGTTGTGATCAATATTACGGAACTGACGATGTTAATGAGTTTGGGTATTAGGTACCTGTCTGAGTGATATATACACGGTTGGCACGATTCTGGGAAAAACCGGTTTTAGACAGGGCAGTGGGAAATATTGGTATTTATCAATAATATCCGGGAATAACTCATAAAACGGGAATAAGTCCATAACTGAGATGAACAGTCGTTATAGTTCCTGTAACTAAACATAGTCCAGTTGGAAAGATTAATATTGAGAGCAAATACTGGTTACCAGTCCAGGCATAATCATTGTGTTCGTGTATGCCAGGAAATCCATGACATGAAAGAGTAAAATATTCAGTTAGTAAATAAATGTCATTGTCACTCTCACAAGGGACAGTGCCAGGTACTGCTGTCTGGGTCTTCTAAAGAAGTATAGTGATGAAGTCAAATATCCTGTATTAGTAATGACTCATATTGTCAGGTGTCAGTTTGCAATCTGGTTAAAGAACATAGAAATGTTGAGCTTTGGACATAGGTAGGTGCTTATCAGGTCCATACACAATGACAGATACTACTACTGATGACCAAAGGCTACCAGGGTCAGTGGGCAACTGTAGCCAACAGCAGTGCCCTGGGTTATGCAATATAAGCAGATAAAGCAACTTATTTATTTGTTGCAGTTTTCGGTCAAACTACATTAAGTTTATTTATCCAGTATCATTCTGGTGGTGATACAGTAGCTTTTATTGCAATACAGCTCCAAATATAATACTTTTAAACATTTCCCCCATTTATCCTGGTTTTTACCACTAGGTGAGGGTTTTTCCCAAGACGGTATTTACCGGTATTTCCCACCCGGTATTTACCAGGATGGGAAAAACATGCCAACCCTGGATATATATATACATCCCATTTATTTACTTCACTGACTTGGATAGTATCTAATGTTCTTAAAAACCTAACTGTACAGGGAAACATTAGGGAAAAAGCAAGCACTGTAAAGCTGAAACGAAATGTATTCTAATTAATGTACAAAGTTACTCAAGGGAATAATGCACTAACCCTCAGTATTTGGCAGCATATTCATGCCCCCTAGTACTTGTATTCAGCTATAAGTAATGTATTTTATACTTGTACTCGGCTCTAAGTAATGTAGTCACATGTATATGTATTCATGAACGTGCAGGGGCAGATCCAGGGGGGGGGGGCAAAAACCTCTACTGGTGGCCGATGCAAAATAATATGAAATTTGGTATTCTGAGCTGGACCTTCAGTACAACTCCGCTGTTGTGCTGTCGGATCATTCATGACATCGGAAGACGGATGGGAGTTGACAATATTTTTCGCCGACTGCCACACCGGTGTATCGTAGCCTCCACTTCAGCTTTTCCACTGACTCGGTCTCAGCTAGCTCGACTGAGGCCACTCATACAGCTCTTTCTGATGTTTCATGTAGACTCATGAAAGATTGAGTTATACATTTTATTCACGGATACAAAGCGTGGAATCATAACAAAATGACCACTAACTTGTAGTGATTCATTAATGTAAAATCAAGTTTACCCATTGAAAAAGGGTGATGTAAAACACATCACACACTTCCAGGGTGAAACCCTGCATATCTGAAAGACAGTGCACAAACACCAAAAGTACACGTTCGTGAACTGTACCTCCCCATTGTATTTTCTGCTTTCAGTTGGCCAACCTTGACACCCCTATTCACAAGTGGAATCTCCCAGGTGTTGCAGATGGGTTTGAGGTGTACATAAAGAGAGATGACATGACAGGGAGCGCATTGTCTGGCAACAAAGTGGGCACACATCTTTCTCAATTCTCATTCTATGTAGCATGTATAATGATAATAATAATCATTTATATAGCAAAGTATAATATTAATGAAAAGAAATATATATATACATCATACATACATCATATAGATACATCAAATTATAATGCACAAGTATATTTAAATGTACAAATAAAATATTACAATTATACTTTCGTATAGATGCGCATACATCGCGATCAATAAAATACGAAACATAGAAAGTGGTGAAATCATGTTATTTATATATGCCATTTTAATATATATATTTTTTCATGTTTAACTCTTAAAATCTTTAGTGTTCTCGGGAAGGTCGTTCTATCGAATGGCCGCATGCTGATGATGACTTGTCATGCCATGATAGGTATACATTGCTAAATTTTTGTTATAAGTCATGTGTTTGACTTAAAATGGATCAGAAATTGCTGTACCCTTACTGTTCATTAAGGATGTGAAGGCTCAGGCATTTGGCCCTAACTGCGATGAACTTGTTGGATGTTGAAAACTGCAACACTGTTTGCTTACATATTTATAAACACAATTGTGATTTAACAGAGCAATGCAGTTAAAAAGGTATATTAGCAGTAAGTTTTGACCAATGGTTGGCAAAATCCCATTTTGAACTTTCAAAAATGGTGATCAAAACTCACAACCAATGACTGCTGGTCTCCGAGCTACATAAATACATCAGTTGTATGCAATCATTAATATTACCCACAATACAAGGTTTCAATGTTTGTTTCTATTTGATTTAGCCAAACATTAAAATAATTTTTGACTCAACATACTCTGAGACTATAGATACCTTTTGTAAAATTTAAGACTTATTTATTTGAAATTGCATTCCCACCCTAACCTTTGGTGGTCCCTTGCTCTAATGGCAACTCTTACTTGTCAATAATAACGATTTTGCCCAACGATTCTTGTATGTTGCGCCTCTGAGCTCAGATACCTGGGGATTTAGGCACTGTAGAAGTTTGTCATTATTATTATTTTATACCAGTTAGATGGTGCGACTGGCATGCTGAAATACTACTGTTGAAGTCTTTGTACTTCTGTCACCATTTGTTATGATACTTATTTAATGACCAAACCACATCATGTCAATGCATAAGACTTTGTGCTGTTGTCACCACCTGTTATGTAAGAAAAACTAATATTACTTCACCTAAATGCAGTGTTCCAGTTCTTGAGTTCCAGGTTCGTAAGTTGGAGTTTCTGCTGGCGGATGCTATCAGCCAAGGATGTCGTCATGTGATTACTTGTGGAGGGATGGATTCAAATCATTGTCGCGCTACTGCAGTTGCAGCGGCACAGCTAGGTCTGAAGACACATCTAGTGTTAAGGAATGACTCACAGGTACGTAGCAGTTCTCTCTGTGTATTACTTAGCGTTAAGAACTGACCCACAGGTACGCACTAGTTCTCTCTGTGTGTTACTTACGGTTAAGGACTGACCCACAGGTACGCACTAGTTCTCTCTGTGTGTTACTTACAGTTAAGGACTGACCCACAGGTACGCACTAGTTCTCTCTGTATGTTACTTACGGTTAAGGACTGACCCACAGGTACACAGCAGTTCTCTGTCTGTTACTTACGGTTAAGGACTGACCCACAGGTACACAGCAGTTTTGTCTGTGTATTACTTAGTGCTAAGGACTGACCCACAGGTACGCAGCAGTTCTGTCTGTATATTACTTAGTGCTAAGGACTGACCCACAGGTACGCAGCAGTTCTGTCTGTGTATTACTTAGTGATAAGGACTGACCCACAGGTACCCAACAGTTCTGTCTGTGTATTACTTAGTGTTAAGGACTGACCCACAGGTACACAGTAGTTCTATCTGTGTGTTACTTAGTGTTGAGGACTGACCCACAGGTACACAGCAGTTCTCTCTGTGTATTACTTAGTGATAAGGACTGACCCACAGGTACACAGTAGTTCTATCTGTGTATTACTTAGTGTTGAGGACTGACCCACAGGTACACAGCAGTTCTCTCTGTGTATTACTTAGTGATAAGGACTGACCCACAGGTACACAGTAGTTCTATCTGTGTATTACTTAGTGTTAAGGACTGACCCACAGGTACACAGTAGTTCTATCTGTGTATTACTTAGTGTTGAGGACTGACCCACAGGTACACAGCAGTTCTCTCTGTGTATTACTTAGTGATAAGGACTGACCCACAGGTACACAGTAGTTCTCTGTGTGTATTACTTAGTGATAAGGACTGACCCACAGATACACAGCAGTTCTCTGTGTGTATTACTTAGTGTTAAGGACTGACCCACAGGTATGCAACAGTTCTCTCTCTGTATTAATTAGAGTTAAGGACTGACCCACAGGTACATAACATCTTTAGAAGTTCCGTTAGACTTCGCACAGATAAGGTAATTAATCCCCATAACCTGTTTGCCATTTCCTAGTTGAAATTGAAATAGTTAACATTGTTCTATGAGCATAGCATTCCTAAAAATTAGGAACATTTTTAAGAGCACACATACTTTGACTGATTAAAATGCCAAACTAATCATATAGTGGTATTTTTATTGAACACTATTGAACTACCATTTTTAATCCTTTGGGCCGAAGGTCCAATGGTCTATTGCCATCAGTCTCCGTCCGCCGTTAGCTGCCGTATCTCAGAAACCATTCAGCAACTTTTTCTCAAATTTTACATAGACATATCTTAGGGCACTGCCACTATGCACGAGAAATCTGTATTTGATTGAATCATTCTAAGGGCTCCCCAGTGTCTCCAAGGGCCCCAAAACTGGTAAATTTTTACATTTTGCCTATTTTTTCAAAAACTGTTCAAAATTTTGCATAGACATTTCATGTGGTAGTGCCACTTTAGACCTAAGGTCCAATGGACTATTGCCATCACTCTGTGTCCGCTGTCTGACGTCCGCCGTTAGCTGCCATATCTCAGAAACCGTTCAGCAACTTTTTTCTAATTTTGCATAGACATATCTTAGGGCACTGCAACTATGCATGAGAAATCTGTATTTGACTGAATCGTTCTAAGGGCCTCCAAGTCCCAAAACTGGTAAAATTGTAAAATTTTGCCTATTTTTTCAAAATCTGTTCAGTAACTTTTTCTCTAATTTTGCATATACATTTCATGTGGTAGTGTCACTGCACACAAGAAATCTGTATTTTATTTAATCATTCTAAGGGCACCTAATGACCTCCAAAAGGGACCCCAAAACTGGTAAATTTTCACATTTTTTCTATTTTTTCAAACAACTCTTCAGTAACTTTTTCTCTCATTTTGCATAGACATTACATGTAGTAGTGCCGCTATATACAATAAATCTGTATTTGATTGAATCATACTAAGGGCACCAGAGTCCCCTAAAATGCTAAAGTTGCTAACTAAATTGTCTACTACAGTAGCAGAACTATCTGGCTTACAGTCCTTTCCTCAACTAATCCCTTTTCCTACAACATCTGTCACATTACAGTTTGTGTCTTGCATGGATCAGAGGTTGTCTTTTCTGTTATTTCAAAAACTGTTCAGTAACTTTTTATCTAATTTTGCATAGATGTACCTTAGGGTGCTGCCACTATACACATGAAATCTGTATCTGATTGAATCATTCCAAGGGCACCTCAGGGGCCCCCAGAGTGCAAAAGTTTTACATTATCTAGTGATGTGGTTTTGAGAAGGGCCCTTGAGACCACCCCCAACAGTAGATGTTGTGTATTGTGCCAGAAACTTCCCTGACCTCACTCCACTCTGCATTGTCCCATTGATACCTTGACTAATCTTTAATTGGTCACAGGCAGAGCAAACACTTTTGATCCCTGTTAAACTCAGTTGCCTGCAGCTTTTAAACTGTATCTTCAAAACTATTGATTTTCTATAATTGCAAGTTGTGTTTATTTTGATGTTCATTTAATTATTATAAAATGGTGTGACTATGTTGTCTATTGGTTAAAGATGTATTGTCACCTGTAGGTGACAAACATAGAAAATTAATATTCTGGACAACTATAGAATGAAATATCCTACACTTTATTGATATCAAATGCATTCTACTGTTCTGTTTACACTTGCCATGCCTTGTGTATAGATGGTACTATGTAAATCAATTGTATCAATATAGACTAATAATTACAAAATCACAATATAGTTGATAACTGAAACAACCAAATGTCACCCATTAGAAGAGTTGACATAGTTCCGCTATACACAAGAAATCTGTATTTGATTGAATCATTTTAGTGTCATCAGCATATAGTAGAACATACATTTTCAAGAAAATGTCTACATCATCATCACTAAGGTTGTTGTAAATTTCATCAGCTGCCATGTCAAGTCCCTTATAATTGTGACTAACAGTGTTCAAAATTATTCAGGTAAATAGCAACTAACAAAGGAGACAAGTTTTCTCCTTGCCGTACCTCTACATCACATGAGAAGAAGGCTGACACAGCCTGGCCCTGTTTTATACATTATCTTAGACCACAATGAGGACTGAGGACCGGTCTACTAAATCAAATGCTTTCTTATAATCGATGAAGGCACAATAAAGCCTTTTCCACTTGCCATGCCTTGTGTAGACATGGTACTATGTAAATCAATTGTATTAAGGCAGACTAATAGTTACAGATTCACAATATAGTTGACACCTGAAACAATTAAATGTCAACCATTAGAAGAGTTGACATAGTTCCACTATACACAAGAAATCTGTATTTGATTGAATCATTCTAGTATCATCAGCATATAGTAGAACATACATTTTCAAGAAAATGTCTACATCATCATCACCAAGGTTGTAAATTTCACCAGCTGCCATGTCAAGTCCCTTATAATTATGACTAATAGTGCCTGCTATTGTTTGATGGAAACTGTGACTAATATGTAATTGGTCACTGGCAGACGCTTGTGTCAACAGACAGCATTAACCCACTAGACCCCTGTTAAACTGGACAGTTGCCTGTAGGTTTTAAACTGTGTCAAACAGCGAGTCTACCTTTTGCTCTCAAATAATCTGTCCTGTTAGTTTTACACATAAAGACATAATCTGGCATAACTTGATACATTTTTGTAGCAGCACATTTGTACTTCCAGTGCATCATTGCAACATAACATACATACTGTGTGCCACATTTGAATGTCATGCATGTAATATTTCCATGCAATCCATTTGCATATATAATGTAAAACTTCAACAGCCGTTTTCTTCATTTTCACTTTTTGATCCCTACCATGTTCAATGCTCCATTACTTCGCCAATTTTTGTAGCATTCATAATTTTTGAAACTGTGTAAAGCACCCTACCAAACCTTTACAAGAATGTAAGAAAACAATGTTACAATTTTTCCGACCTATCACTCATTTGGTCAGCTGGGGTCACATATAGACGTATTAGTCCAAAGGACTTCAGGGCCTCTTGGCCCATTTTTTTCTGTTTCTGCCTGGACTAGGTTGGCAGAGTGCCAATTGATTGTGTATTACACCCCTCCCACCCACCCCTACCCCACTGTGGAGTAATCTACTCTTCCTGCTATTGTTTGATGGAAACTGTGACTAATCTGTAACTGGTCACTGGCAGAGGCTTGTGTCAACAGACAGCACCCACTTGACCCCTGGACAGTTGCATAAATAAAATATAAAGTACAATAACATAGGTATACTCGAAAAGGTTAAAGCATATTTAGCCAAAAATTATAAGGAATATTATTCAGATGTTTTACTATACATGTTGCAGCTAGTCCGTCACTTCAGTTATATTAGTATTATGTAGTTACTACTGTTTTTAACTGTCATTACTACTGTTTTTAAGTCAAAATGCATGTTATGCATATGTACCTTGTTAACAAATAAAGTTTAATCATTGTTCATCTCTTTCTTCCAATTCTGGGAGAGGGTGGTATGGGCAAAATTTTACCAAAATGTCTGATTACCAAAATGTCCTGTTACCGAAATGTCCCAGTACCAAAATGTCTGATGCCCAACTGTCCATGACCAAAGTACCCTTTACCAAAACGTCTGGCTATCAGTCTAGAGAGCTACTAAACATGTCAACACTTTACATCCATCATAACTCTTAATGATCTGTAACTATGATTCACCAAAAACATTTACCAGGGTAATTAATAATTACATATTCACAATATAGTCCAAAGGACTTCAGGGCCTCTTGGCCCATTTTTAGTCCTTTGGGTCAAAGGTCCAATAGACTTATGCCATCACTCTGTGTCCATCGTCCGCCATTAGCTGCCATATCTCAGAAACCATTCAGCAACTTTTTCTCTAATTTTGCAGACATATCTTAGTGTACTGCCACTATGCATGAGAAATCTCTAATTAATTGAATCATTCAAAGGATCCCATAGGGCTCCCCAGGGCCCCCAAAACTGGTAATTTTTCACATTTTGCCTATTTAAAAAAAACTCTTCAGTAACTTTTTCTCAGATTTTGCATAGACATTTCATGTAGTAGTGCCTCTATACACAGGAAATCTGTATTTGATTGAATCATTCTAAGGGCACCTCAGGGCCCCCCAAAATGCCAATTTTTCCTACTATTTCCCTACTGCTGTAAGCCTCCTGCAGGTACCTGGGCCACTGATCTCTATTTATAACTCTGATCACTGGGGTGGCTGAGTGGAGTTGCCTAGTCTGTACTGGACTAGCCTCGGCTCACTGCCTGCCATTGTCCTAGTGTCAAACAGAATGCCTCCATGTGGGCTGTAACTAATCCCTACTGCACTGGTTTCTCACTACTCACCGCAGCTACATTTACCTAGATAACTCCAATTTTACATATTCACAATTGTAAAAGTGGTGATTTCTCAGTAAATATTGTTGAGGAAAAGCATATTTAGCCAACGTTATATGGAATATCATTCAGATGTTTTACTGTACATCTACTCCAATTCAGTCAATATTATATCATTAATTGCTACTGTTTTTAAGTCAGAATGCATGCTATGTATATGTACCTTGTGAACAAATAAAGTTCATCTCCTTCTTCTTTCCATTCTGGGGAAAGGTGGTAGGGGCAAAATGAGAACAGAAAATGTGTGCACATTTACTTAAATAACCTTTAACTGTGCTACATGTGAGATTGCAGCTCACCAACTCTCCTGCAAGGTTTCTACAACCACTGGAAATCGGCCTAAATAGCAGATTATTGGGATAAATTTCTACAGTATTTTTAATAACACATTAACTAATATATACAATCTTCACGAAATGGTCTATTCGAATATTTTATTTCCAGGTGTATCTTCACTGGCATGCATATAGTCTCCACTAAACATGTCAACATTTTACTTCCATCATAACCCTTAATGATATGTAACTAGGATTCACCAAAAAAAAATAATTATTAATTACCAACTCAAAATATTCAGGGCCTCTTAGCCAATTTTTTTATTTTCAGGGTGCTGAAGGTGTTGGTTACCATGGCAATGTGTTGTTAGACCGACTGTGTGGTGCTGTGATATATGTTGCACCGAAGATTGCACCCTATAAGACTGAGCTTAAACCTCGCATGGAGCAAATTGCTCAACATATCAAGTAAGTGGCCAGTCTCTAGTGTCTACCCAAGTTCTAATGTGTTATTTTATGTAAGTCTGATTGGTATTACTTTGCTTTTGTGACATTTTATATGGGCTGGAAAAGCTCAGTATTAATTTAAAGCTATGTTAATGGAATACTTCTTTCTGTGGAATCATGCATTATTATTAGTAGTTTGTTTCATTGCGTGTAGGCGCACACATCCAGGGATGTATGTTGCCCTTTGGGCATACCAGATGTGCCTTTTTGAAATTTTATGTGCCCCAAATCTGTTGATTAGAATTGTATTATTTTGCATATGATAGTATGGTCGTTTAAATAACCTGGTAAATGTGAGCATTAAACGTTTTTATATCAGGTATGTAATATTATTGCTACTGATTTGTTTGAATTATATCCAGGACTGTCTATGCGACATATTTCTCAATCACACAATCAGAGTGCTATATGCTGTCGGGTGGTGCTTGGTTTCATGGTCCCCGTGGCATCAGAGGCAATGGCACTGCATTTGCCGATGTTCGGCTCATTTTTGTCAAATGCGGTCTCGGGTGGGCCCTCAGGTGCAGCAGTTAGCCTCTTTTTGCCCACCCAAGTAATGTTGTTTGTTTGGGCAATGGAATGAGTCTTTTCTTCGGCTGCATATTCGCGAGATTTGATCAATGAACGATAATTTAGGAATCTATGGGGCACTCTAGCGGACAACAGGTATACTACACACCCTAGTGGCAAAATTATAAAATCACAGTAATACAATTCTCCACTGACCATTTACGGTCAAGCGCGATAGGACCTAAATTTTCGCAGAAAAACATGCTATTTTTGTGTGTGGCATTCGGGCACATGCAGCAGAAAAGAATGCGGCATTTCAGCATACGATGTGTCATTGATGCATAGCCGCATGCTAGGGGAATCCCTGCGCACGCACACACACACACACACAGTGCCACTTCTGAGGTCTTTACATTGGCATCCTGTCTGATGTCATGTATTTTTAAGATCTCTACCATTACCTACAGACACTTTCGTGTAAGCAACCAGCATATTGATATTCATTGATTACTCCTGCAAGAAAGTCTATCCAACTTCGATCATCTAGATTTGGTTTACTTTTTGTTCCTAGAGTTAATACTAACATAATTGGAAAAAAATCCAATTGAGGAGGTGCCTTTAATTACAATAGTAGTAGTGTTGTTATTTTGGTGCTGCAGAGAGGAGACAGGGGAGGAGTCGTATCTCATCCCTTTGGGCGGTTCCACTGCCGTGGGACTCTTCGGCTACCTCGAAGGCTTCAATGAACTTATTAGCCAGGTATGTTGGTGTCATCGCATAACAGAACACTTTACAGGCCTTTCCTACAAACTGTAAGCACTGTCTGAAATATGTTATCCACACCCACACCCACCCCTTGCAAGCCAGGGATGGTAACTATGTACACTATCCCTGATAAATCGCTTACCCATTGCATGGAAGTTAGCTGAATCAAAGTCATAATTGACTTTTGCAGTTGTGATTGTACCACCCGTGAGAAAAGTGCAGACATCTGTCCAGTCCATGCTCCATTTCCAACAAGAAGCCCTTGACTTCTGCGAAACCCAGTATAATTGCCCATTCGACCATGTGAAAACATGCCACAAAAAAGATTTCACAAGTCTGTTTTTTTGCCTGAAAGTACTAAATATGTCATGTTTAACTCCCAGTAACAAATGTTTCCAACTATTTGTGTCTCTGACATGAAGTCCAGCAGGTGTGTGCAGCTAGTGAATTGAACTCTGTTCAATAGCACAGGGCCGATAAGCAGGCAGTCCTACTGCTGACAACGTCACACAAATTTACTTGTTGTTTTAACGGTTTGTAGGCGTAGCTAACATATCTCAGACAGTACCTATTGTGTGTTTGTTTTCTCTTTGTAAAAACGACATTGTCTTTGTGTGTGACGGGTTTATGAAATAGTTTGATGACATTGTGTTTGTGTGTGACAGGGGACTATGAAGTAGTTTGATGACATTGTGTTTGTGTGTGACAGGGGATTATGAAGTAGTTTGATGACATTGTGTTTGTGTTTGACAGGGGACTATGAAGTAGTTTGATGACATTGTGTTTGTGTGCGACAGGGGATTATGAAGTAGTTTGATGATATTGTGTTTGTGTGTGATAGGGGACTATGAAGTAGTTTGATGACATTGTGTTTGTATGTGACAGGGGACTATGAAGTAGTTTGATGACATTGAGTTTGTGTGTGATAGGGGATTATGAAATAATTTGATGACATCGTCTTTATGTGTGACAGGGGTTATGAAGGAGTCTGATGACATTGTCTTTGTGTGTGACAGGGGGTTACGGACAGGTTTGATGACATTGTCTTCGCATGTGGCAGTGGTGGAACAGCAGATGGTCTTGCCATTGGCAACTACTTGACAACAAGCAAACTAGGGTAAGTACACATTAACGTATTTAATGTGGAATCATTCCATGTCAAATCATCCAATTTAAACAATTGTGTCTCAGAATTTATTTAAATTTTAACTAATGATTAAATGGCCCTATCTGAGCACTTCCGCAAAAAACTAAGCATTTATATGTAAATTGTGTCCGCAATACCCTATTACGTGGACAATGGGTAAATACCCAAAATTGCACCCGATATTTTTACCTGTTTTCAGGTGCCTCTAAAATGAGAAGTTTACTTACAAGTTGCAATTTCTGAAATTTGCTAAAGTTGTAGATATATTGGTGAAGATTAACTGTGCAATTTTCAGTAGGAGAAGTATAATAGGTGCATGGAAAGGAGAAAAAACATTTTGTTATTTCCAAACGTGATTTCAGCAGCTTGTATTTCATTGTTGTCTTACAGTATAACATCCATATGTAGTGTAAGGCTACACTACTTATAAATAATAAAACTAGTAAAAATGCCTGTCCCTTGGACGAGATATCTTGGTAGTTCCTATGTGACAGCCATGATAGCGATATTTACAATATTTACCAAATGTTAGGAAACACACAAGTGCCACAACTTTGTTACATAAAGCAATCCAAACCTAATCAGATTCACCCATTTACAAACTCAAGATAACAAAATAATTGAAAGTATCTGTCAAAATGACCTTGTTTCTTAAAACGTTGCTTTTTTAAAGACGATCATCTTCAAAAATTACAGCAGACAAAAACCTACTAATTTGAGACAAACTGAAAAAATTATTTTGTCCGATGCCTAAATCGGCAAACTAGTGCACTGCGTATCGCCATCTTTTTTATGAAAGTTCCAAGCGAGTGGTTTGAGTCGCACCTAATCAATGGAGATTTTCGATTTTGTTTGATGTATTTCACAAATAGACATTTCTTGGCGAAAATAAAAATATATACGTAATGAGACACGTGTTACAGACACTTAGACTTTTTTGGCCAGTCTTGAATTAATCAAAAGTGAGCCTTTAAGCACACGGATGGCTCACGTGGCAGCCATTCACATCAATCACAGCCGTTATTGGCCAGTTTTATTTGTTCATTGACAAACCAGTGTCAGTTGTCATTTATTTAATTAATAGTGATCCACTTAATGTGTTTCACAACCAGTTGTGACAATGATAGTCATTAATGTGGGTCCCTAGACTGGGAACTATTAACTAGTCTAGAGTCAAGCTGACCATATCTAAATTCTAGTGGTCTTATCAGTTGTAATTACCTGTCTTGGCTAACCATCTGCCACGCCAGTGGAGCGCAGTGACACAGTGGATAGGGCGTTGGACTCTCGACCGAGAGAACCCGGGTTCGATTCCTGTGCTGCGGTGTCGAACCTTGGGCAAGTTCATTCACTGTACATTGCTCCAGTTCACTCAGCTGTATGAGTACCTGGCTATAGACAATGGTGGATATTTGTGTATGAATAGTCTTCATGCGTGAATTGCAATGCGGCTGGATGCTTCCAGAGAAGTCGAGATGGTGTTCGATTAAAGGGAATAAAAACATCTATTGCTTGAATTCATGTTATATTACATCCTGCTATCTATTTCCACGTCCACCAAGCCTAAAAAATCAAAAAAATTCAATGAATTAGAAATTCCACATTTTATGCTGTACATCTGGACATTTTCGAATATGCATATTTTTGGCGTGCTTTTCGGGATGCCGAGATGTGACGTCACTTATGACTCAAACTCGCATCAGGCCGACCCTTTCCATGCATTCAGAGCATGTTTACAAGTATAGCTTTTGGGTCGAAACGAGCGTCAGAATGAGTTATTGTGCAATATTCCGATTAAATACAAACACTAGTCATCATAGAGGAACAAGCAGTTATCTTACGGTTCCACATGAATCAAATTTTATTCAAAACAACGAATGCGAATGGACCTACAAGTCGACTAGGTTTCGCCGAGCATGGCTCGTTTTCAGAATAATTATATCGAATGCAACCAACGGGTGATAATCTACACCAATAAACATACATAGCAAACATATATTGTATCCAGCTACATAAAGTAACGTGTATAATCTCATAATATCACTAGAATATCGATATATGAAGGAGTTGTACAATTTATCATAACAACTGAAATCAGTCAGAGAGTTTTCGCTGGTCCCGCTAGCTCAGTGGGTAGGCGCGTTGGTTGCTTGTCATTTGTTTTACAATCGGGCGACGCCGGTTCAATCCTGACAGCATGCTAACCATAGATTTTCTTTACACTTTTTTGTTTATGTTTTCACCAAGTAATATAAACAAAATCATTTTATACTATAATGCACTGTTTGTAAATCATTTTTATTTTTGTAGTAATTATTTATTCGCCACGAAAATGAAAATATGGTCATTATATAACAATGTTTCTAAATTTTATTTATCCAAACAAATATAATGTAATGGATATATAATTTATTAATTGTAAATATATTGTACGGTAATATATTGTAATTGTGATCTGTCTGGATAAATACAATTTAGAAACATCGTTATATATAATGACCATATTTTCATTTTTGTGGCGAATAAATAATGACTACAAAATAAAAAAAATATTTACAAACAGTGCATCATAGTATGCTAAATGATTTTGTTTATATTATTTAGTGAAAACATAAACAAAAAAAGTGTAAAGAAAATCAAAGGTTTGCATGCTGTCAGGATTGAACCGGCGTCGCCTGATTGTAAAATGAACGACAAGTAGCCAACGCGCCTACCCACTGAGCTAGCGGGACCAGCGGAAACTCCCTGACTGATTTAAGTTGTTATGATAAATTGTACAACTCCTGCTTCATATATCGATATTCTAGTGATATTATGAGATTATACACGTTACTTTCTGTAGGTGTATACAATGTATGTTTGCTATGTATGTTTATTTGTGTAGATTATCTCCTGTTGGTTGCATTCGATATAATTATTCTGAAAACGAGCCCAAGCTCGGCGAAACCTAGTCGACTTGTAGGCCTATTCACATTCGTTGTTCTGAATAAAATTCTATTCATGTGGAACCGTAAGATAAATATTTGTTCCTCTATGATGACTAGTGCTTGTATTACGTCGGAATATTGCACAATAACTCGTTCTGACGCTCGTTTCGACCCAAAAGCTATACTTGTAAACATGCTCTGAATGCATGGAAAGGGTCGGCCTGATGTGAGTGTGTGTCATAAGTGACGTCACGATACCACGTGATCGCCTAGCTCATTAAAATATTATTTTCCGCGGGAATCGCTTCACAGATGGGCTTAAAATCGAATTTATGCTACAAATGTATTTTTCTGTATTTGTTTAATGTTGTCAAATGTTACATACAATGTTAAACTTTGTGTACACATGGAAAAAGGAATTTAGCTAATGCCTTATTTTTATTTCCTTTAAGTAGGTCTACGAGGGAGTAAAGTGTAAAGCGCTTTGAGCAATCCTGAGGACTGGATACTATGGAATATAACAACTTTACTTTTAGCTCGATTGTGTGAAATTAAGATCTGGGTTGTTGATAGAATCCATGGTGTGGTGGTGTCGGGGGTTTCTCCATACTTCTACACACACTTGGCGGAGCTACTGGAGCAACTCCACATGGAGCACACCAAGGCCACAGACATCGTTTACATCATTGATGGCTACGTTGGGCTCGGCTATGGACAGTCAACACCGGAGGAACTAGGTGAGTTCTAACATGGACAGATGCTTGTTTTAAAAGGATGTAGTCTGTTCGTTGACCCAGAATTAGCAGGCATAGTAATTTCTAACAGGAAGTCTGCTGCATTGATAATTGGAAAGTGAGCATTGTTGAACATCAAAGGGTATAGCAGTTAACTCAGCCCGACCCGGCTGTATTGCCAATAATGCTTGTTTTGAAACTGCATGATTTGTTTACTATTTGAACATGCACCTGTGGTCGTGTTTTCAAATTGCAACCATTGTTATGGGCTTTCTAAACACAATTTAACGAGCGGTATACCTTCAACATAGTTAGTGTAGTCTTAAGAACATTACATTAATTAATACATGAAAAACTTGGAACAGACTACAGCCTTTCAACGGTGGGCGGAAATAAAGTGACAGGAAAAAAGTCATGGAGATATAGTCAGTTTTGGCTAGGAAAATAAGTCACAAGAAATAAAGTCGCATCATAATTTTATTCAAAGACTATATATACTAAATACAAAGTTTGGAATTATTTACTGATAATTTAACAAAATAAAGTTTGATGATTAAGAATTTAGTTAATATTTCCACTCATATTGTAAAGACAGACCTCTAAATTGATAGTTGAGCACAAGTGAGATTTATAGTTGATTTTTATTTACTTATGCATTGAATTTGTTGTTATCTGTAAGTTGACTCTGATTTTTAAAACAAAAATTAACCCAAATTTATTTAATATTTCAACTTTATTATAAATACAAATAACTCAACATTTTAAGGTGTTGCTTTTTCGATGTGACATTATTTCCTCGGACCTTTTTTAATGACTTATTTCCTGTAACTTTATTTCTTACTTGTTTAACTTCTTTTCAGAGTGGGAACATCATTATGCTCTGATCCCAATTCCCTTTCTGATCTTGCTGTGCGTGCTACATCATCGCTTCTTGTGTTTATGTATGTTGATTGGTTAGGTAAACACCTATCTAGCATGCTCAATCGGTCTGTTGATTCCCTAGATCTCTTACTTACTACTTATGCCCATCGTCCAAAAACAGCTCTCCGGAGTACTTTGTCCTGGGCACTTCTCTCCAGGTGTTTCCAGGTGTAGTCCATCTGCATGGTGTCCGCCTGGAGGTCCCTTCGCCGAAGATTCTTCAGCCGGCTTTGTTTCCACTTGCCCTGGCAATTTCATGGCAGGGTTTCACTGGTGATGTTTGACGCTAGTTTCCGGAGCGTGTGGCCAATCCATCCCCATCTTCTTCTTTTGATCTCATTATCGGCAGCCTGTTGGTGTGTCCTCCACAAGTCAATGTTGCTGATGGTGTCTGGCCAGTAGATCTGGAGGATTCTTCTTAGGCAGTCGTTGATGAAGGTCTGCACTCTGTTAATGGAGGTGTTGGTTGTCCTCCACGTCTCGGCTCCATACAGTAGGACAAATCATTCAACAAGACTGTATATACAACTCTTACTGACAGATTAAACAACTCATGTTAGTTGCCACACGGGGCTTTGTGTATCAGAACAATTAGTTTTATGTAAACACTTTTTGTGAATCGCGTTGCGCCTGTGTGGACAGCGCCACCTAGTAGTGTAGTAAGACAACTCAAAAGTCATCTTCGGCATCAGAAATCTACTACTTCCTGTAAGTAGTGTAGTAAAACAATTCCAAATGCCATCTTATACGTCAGAAATCACATTGCATTGAATCAGTCTGGTGGCTTCAGCTACACCAAGTATCCTGTTGAAATGTACAGAGAATGTGACATTGTGTCTATTGGTAATTGCTTTGATATGCATTTAATATGTTAGATTCTACGTATGATTCACATAAATAAACACTTTACCTAGTTTCTGATGTATAGTATTTAGTGAAATCAGGATTGGGGAGACGGGATTGGGAACTTGGGAAGGAAAATGGGATTGGACTGCATCACTGGGACTTAATTTTAGCAATATTCCGTTATCCTGAATGCACTCAATTTTGGTATGGAAAATTTACTAGACTCGTTACATTGATCTATAAAGATTACCACCATATCGTGTGATTTGGGCACTGTAAAACTATAGGTCAGGTCAGCCCACCCAGCATCCAATCTAATGGAGCTGCTGACCTGTCACAAGTCATTGTCTGGTAGACAGGCCCTTAGCCAGAAATAATTTTTGCCAGTCTTGAATTAGACAAAAGTGTGCCTTTTAATGTGCGAATGACTTGTGTGGAAGCCATTCACATCAATCACAGCCATTACTGGCCAGTTTAGTTTTTCAAAGAAAAACCCGTGTCATTTGAGCCATTTATTTAATCAATACTGATCCATATGATTTTTGTTTCATTATCAGTTGTGCCGATGATACCCATTAATGTGGTTCCCATAAACTTGGAACTGTTAGTTAATCTAAGGTGGCCCCCTCTAAATTCCACTGGTCTTATCAGTTATAATCACCAGTCCTGGCCAGTCATCTGCCAGTCAAGATTGGCAGACAAGTGTCTGGCTAAGCCCCTGCCGATAGGCCTTGTAAGCCACCCAGCATAAATGTCATTTCAGGGTCAATATGAAGCTTGGAAGGTGATTGTTTAATTATATTTAACAACAAGAGAAGCCGTTAGATTATACATATTGATAGGTGGGTTAGAACAGTGGCGCCACATGGTGGACTGGTCGGCAGTCGGGATTATCATTATTTTCTCTCAATCATCTACCCTCGATAACATTATTTTCTCTCAATCATCTACCCTTGATAACATTATTTTCTCTCAACCATCTACCCTTTATAACATTATTTTCTCTCAATCATATACCCTTGATAACATTATTTTCTCTCAACCATCTACCCTTGATAACATTATTTTCTCTCAATCATCTACCCTCGATAACATTATTTTCTCTCAATCATCTACCCTTGATAACATTATTTTCTCTCAACCATCTACCCTTTATAACATTATTTTCTCTCAATCATATACCCTTGATAACATTATTTTCTCCCAACCATCTATCCTTGATAACTGCTTGTCACTTGTCTTGTGAGAGAAACTTGTTGTGGTTGCTTGGTTTTATGTTTCTATCATACTGCTTGCGTTGTGCCTCACTGGAAAAATTTCTGCATGTCTTGATTTTTTAACCTTCTGTGTACAACAGGAAAGTTGCAAATGAAATGAACAGCAGACGATGGATGGACAGACAGATAGACAGTTTTATTTTGACCATATTATACACACATGTACAAATTGAAATAGTTTATTTTGACCATATTATACATACATTATTATAGTTGTGTATTCCGTGACTACAACAAATGGCTACTGCATTGTCCATATACAAACACATAGTATTTATTACTAGGCATTTGACTACACCCTCTGTGGGAACAACTACACATTTCTGGTATTATCTGGATGCCACTAATCACCCTGCCCTTTGCAACACTGCATGGGCAACAAAATGTAACATTAACTGGTAGTGGTTGAACCCTGTCCCACAAGTTGTAGGCAACTACCCTGGGCCCCCTTGCAACATATGTCAAAGGTTACTGGACATGGCATGTTGGGGTTCCCGTAATGATTTGTGAGATGTTTTAATATAACTGCAATAACAATGTGAATTCCATCTCCCCATAGTTCTTATCAAGTCATCTGAAATGTGTGAATCTGTAGTGGCAGCTCCTATCTGAAATGAGTACAAAGCAGTATTGTATCCAAGACTGGATAGAAGCATCTTTAATTTATCAATTACGAAAGAGTGTGTCAATGGAGCCCCTGTCAAAGTGGTAAACACGGGGTCATGTTGTAAAGTCTGGACCCCCTGTGATCCGACCTCACAGTTGTGTGTGATGTGAAGTTGGGTTCACGCTCACCAGAATCGGACTCAATATACACCCCCGATTCTAGGTGTCCGTATTAGTAGTCGGTAGAGAGAATGCTTGATTCCAGTTTCATGTCTAATTTATTCACGGAGAATATGGTACAGTGTATGCCCACGTCGTCGATACAGAGAACTCATTGCTTTAGCTCATCAAAACTACGTTACACAGACTCTGAATCTGGCCGAACTTCATTCCCACCGTCCTCAGAGTCTCTATGTTTAACTGTAAAAAGTCGGCCGGTGGTTGTCGAGTCAAGAAATAGGACATGGGATAAAACAGTTGTCTGTCGAATGTGTGCTGCGCTGATCGTAGGCCGGACGTCGATCGCTGGATGGACGCTGTTCACCAGAAGGTCGTGTAGATCATTGGGGGGGGGTTGTTAGCTGAACGTGGGACACCGTAATCTTGGGCCAGTTGTCTCACGTTACCTGGGCGTGTCTTCGGCGGTCCGGAAACACCGCGTGGTGGTCTGTCGGCGGCCTCGATTTTGGCTACTTTCGTGTCCAAACGGTGCATGGATGTTATTAATGCTTCTACCGTGGTGCAGCATCTCTTGTTGATGTGCAGGATCGGTTGTGCCAATTTCCATTGGCGATTCCTGATGTGTGTTGATCTTCCCAGACGAGCGTACGCAGGTTGGCGGGAACATGCACGTGTAACTAGAGTGACGGCTGCTTCCAGTGCGGCCGGGTCGCCTTCAATTAGCTTAGCTGCAATCTCGTCTGACGAGAGTCCGTTGACGAATGTTTTAACTAGTAACCGTTCCTGGTGTATGTTTCGTTGGTTGATGGGATAAGCCATATATGCTACTTCACGGAACCGTCGAACATATTGTTGAGTCGGGTCGAATGCTTTCTGCGCTAATTTATCATTTGTCTTTAAGACTTGCACTTCCATCAATGTTCAGAAACTGTGCTGCTAAGTGGTCGCGCAAATCACCCCATACGACCACTGCTCAAGTGATTTGATTCGCTACCATCTGCGTGTCGATAAACCGTTCCGAAACGAAACGGGCCGGATACAGTTTTGGATGCTATTTCGATGATGGCAGTCACACCAACTTGATTAAATGCAAGGGTGACTTCCCGAATTCACGTACTTACTGCTATCGTGGAATAACCGTCGCACATCAGTGACTGTCTTATTAGATTATGAGCTTGTTCACAGGTATTTAGTGCTTCGCGCCTATTGGCTTCTTGTTGTGCAAGGCCCAAGGTAAAATTTTGAAACTCTTGTGCATCCATATTGAAGATATAAAATTGTTCACGGCAAAACACAGATTGTTCACGGGAAACGTTCATATGTTCTTCATACGAACAGGTTGAAGCGTGCAAACGTTTAAAGCTTTATATAAATTTTCTGTTCGAGGATGATCGACAGTTCATAACTTTGGTTCACTCGACAGTATTGTGTAATCGCGTTGGTACATCAAAAGCAAAGTCAACTTGTACTCACAGTACTAGGGTCGACCCTGTAGTGGCCTTCGCCGTCAATTTTCTTTTTCCGATCCGCGTGTAGATGTGGTGTACTCTCTGTGTGTAGAAGATTCGAATATGCGACTCGCCAGTGTAAAGTCTGGACGCCCCTCAGGGCTGCGTGCGTCTTGGGGTCTGACCTCACAGTTGTGCATGGGTGTGGTGTGAAGTTGGGTTCACGCTCACCAGAATCGGACTCAATATACACCCCCGATTCTAGGTGTCTGTATCGATAGTCGGTAGATAGAATGCTTGATTCTAGTTTCATGTATAATTTATTCACGGAGAATATGGTACACTTGATGCACACGTCGTCGATACATAATACTCGTTGCTTTAGCTCATCAAAACTAAGTTACATCAAGACTCTGAATATGGCCGTACTTCATTCCCGCCCTCCTCAGAGTCTCTATGTTTAACTGTAAAAAGTCGGCCGGTGGTCGTCGAGTCGAGAAATAGGACATGGGATAAAACAGTCCCATATCACAGTTGAAGTTTAGAGTCTAAAATGATATCAGGGACATCTTCGACCGTCCCCTCCCCGAGACCAGAGAACCCTCCGGTTTTTAAAACACCTCCGATCCCCCGGCCAACCTTTTCAACGCATGCTTGTCTTTGCATTTGTACACCACTGCACATGTGTACTTCACTTATCATGGCTTCCGTGGTACAAGGACAATCGGTCAGTCTAAACACGTCCTGCCTGTCAGTTCAGGCAGGATAAGCGTTTTCTTTCAACCTACCCAATGTGAATTATTGTGTATCACTCTATTGAATTCCTTTATCTCAGATAGAGTAAAATAAATGATACTTGATCACTTGTAGAAATGGGGCTGATTATTGTTACCACACCCCTGATTAATGTTACCATGCCCCTAGACTGTTGAGTCCGGCCTTAATACCTTTCTATGCAATTTCTACTTATCCAATTAGACATCGCTTTCAGTGGTTTCTACACACGCCCACCATGAAGAGTTGAATACTATGTCTTCAACTAAACACTAAATTAAAAGAAACCACCGAATCATACAATCCCGAATCTCTCGTCGCAGAGACTCTCACAGAAGGTAGAAGGTAATATACACATCGTGATCATGCATTTACAAAAAATGCTGACAACTTGTCAAATGCAGAATCCCTCTGCATAGATGCTTAATGAAACTAATGATGAAGTAAATAAAGATATAATTATACAGAACGGTGCATAGTAAATATATGTCTGCATTTTTTCTGGACAGAAACCACTTAACAAGCAACTAAATATATAAGAATACATAGAGTGTACGGTCGTTATGAAGAACGCTTACACTACAACTTGAAATGTCTCTGTATAGAAAGAACTGATCAGTCTGAAAATAGAGAAGTACATTACGGCATCGTAGCACCGTTTTGCGATCCCTTTCGGATTGCGATAAGTAAAAAGAATAAAATATGATCCCTTCCATGACATAACAACTATGTTTATGATTCAGTACCCCGAATAAGATTTTAATTGGGTACTATTGCATAGCTATGACAAATCGCTATGTATGTCTGTTGCATACGAGGACACCAAGTCAAGTCGTATTGCTTACCAGAGGACACCTAGTCACGTCTCTTCAGTGTCATTTAAATTGTGGTTTCTCTGACCACTATGTCAACTCCCGTCCACATAGACCAACGGAAAGGTACATTAACGCAAGCTCAATTAAAACAATTGTTTCTTGCGGCTTATTCACTGCCGTCCACATAGACCAACGGAAAGGTACATTAACGCAAGCTCAATTAAGACAATTGTTTCCTGCGGCTTATTCACTGCCGTCCACATAGACCAACGGAAAGGTACATTAACGCAAGCTCAATTAAGACAATTGTTTCCTGCGGCTTATTCACTGCCGTCCACATAGACCAACGGAAAGGTACATTAACGCAAGCTCAATTAAGACAATTGTTTCCTGCGGCTTATTCACTGCCGTCCACATAGACCAACGGAAAGGTACATTAACGCAAGCTCAATTAAGACAATTGTTTCCTGCGGCTTATTCACTGCCGTCCACATAGACCAGCGGAAAGGTACATTAACGCAAGCTCAATTAAGACAATTGTTTCCTGCGGCTTATTCACTGCCGTCCACATAGACCAACGGAAAGGTACATTAACGCAAGCTCAATTAAGACAATTGTTTCCTGCGGCTTATTCACTGCCGTCCACATAGACCAACGGAAAGGTACATTAACGCAAGCTCAATTAAGACAATTGTTTCCTGCGGCTTATTCACTGCCGTCCACATAGACCAGCGGAAAGGTACATTAACGCAAGCTCAATTAAGACAATTGTTTCCTGCGGCTTATTCACTGCCGTCCACATAGACCAACGGAAAGGTACATTAACGCAAGCTCAATTAAGACAATTGTTTCCTGCGGCTTATTCACTGCCGTCCACATAGACCAACGGAAAGGTACATTAATGCAAGCTCAATTAAGACAATTGTTTCCTGCGGCTTATTCACTGCCGTCCACATAGACCAACGGAAAGGTACATTAACGCAAGCTCAATTAAGACAATTGTTTCCTGCGGCTTATTCACTGCCGTCCACATAGACCAACGGAAAGGTACATTAACGCAAGCTCAATTAAGACAATTGTTTCCTGCGGCTTATTCACTGCCGTCCACATAGACCAACGGAAAGGTACATTAACGCAAGCTCAATTAAGACAATTGTTTCCTGCGGCTTATTCACTGCCGTCCACATAGACCAACGGAAAGGTACATTAACACAAGCTCAATTAAGACAATTGTTTCGTGCGGCTTATTCACTGCCGTCCAACGATCTGTCATGTTGAGTATGTGGCTAATGCGGGGTGTCGTTTGAATGTAATTATACACATAGATGTATGTTTTACGCGGAATTAATGCTATGTTTTATGCTATGATTGATATGTTAGCATGACGTGTATGAGTTTGATGTGGCCCTTTTTCAACTAAGGATTGAAGGTAGGGTGCTGACATCCTCACGGAAAGGTTGTCATTTACCTCTTCACGGATTGCCAGGTTCAAGGAGTACTGCAATTGGGAGAAACAGGATTGAGGGTAGGGGTGGATCGCTCAGTATGTAGGTTTTAATTTGTGTTCATTTAGAATGCTGTAGTTTGAGGTATTTACCGGCATGTTGAGCAGTTGCGTCATCTGGTTGCCAGGCTGATGGCACCTCGATTCAAGTCAGCGGCTGCCATCACATGTGAGGACGTTAAGAGGCGTTTGAGTTCATCAAAGGCGGCCTGTCGTTCGTCAGTCCATTTAAATCGTACATGTTTGCACATCAGCTGAATGAGAGGTTCAGCAATCTTAGCATAATTTGGTAAGCATGTTCGATAATAATTCGTCATACCAAACAAAGATCTTACCTGTTTCATTGTTGTGGGTGTCGGTAGGTCTGAACAGCCTTCACTTTCTCTGGGTCTGTCTGAATACCTTCACTATTAAGAACATATCCTAATAATTTCACTTCAGGGAGACCAAATGCACTCTGTGGGATTCAATTTCAAGCCCAGCTGCCTTAGCCTATCGAAAACCAGTAGCAGGTGTTGTAAGTGATCCTCTTCATTCTTGCTATACACCAACATATCAATATATACATGAAAACACATACACCAAGCACGTCAGCCAAGATCTAAGTCATTTCTTGTTGAAAGAAATTTGGAGCTGTCTTAAGCTCAAATGGAACTTTAGTAAATTCATAGTGACCCGCATGATATCTAAAAGCTGTTTTGTGAATGTCAGCTTCAGCCGCTCGCATCTGATAATAACCAGCTCTGCGATCTAGTGTGGAATAAATGGCACTGCCCCCAACCAAATCAAAGATATCTTGGATTATCGGAAGAGGAAAAGCGGATGATTCCGTTACAGCATTTAGCTTGCGATAATCTATGCAAAATCGTGTTTCACCATCTTTCTTATGAACTAACAAAACGGGGCTGGCGTAGGGCGAATTTTGTCGTCAGCCAACATTTCTGTGATTAATTGGTCAACCTTGGTGCATTTAGTCAATGGCAGTCTGTATGCTTTTTGTCGAATTGATGGGGTCCTGTCGTTTTGAATTGTAATTTACTTGTGCTGCAACAATCATTCTTTTTCCCTTTCACTGCAAATACGTCTGCATTGCGCTGCACTAACTGATCAGTACTAGTACTTCCAGTCTCTGGAGATATAGGTCCTAGGCTATCCTAACCCGGAGTTTTGTGTTGTCGTAATGGCCAATTGCCATGATACCATGTAAGTACATTTGATTTCAAATCAATCACTCCATTACAATCCCACAAGGAATTATTCCCCAGTATCATTTAATGGGGAATGTTACGGAAAATTACTACGTCAAGTGGCGATTGAATACCAGGCACTGTAATTTGAATTTGAGCATCCACTTGGGGAGATACTCCACCTAATCCTTTCAACGGAACTGGCTATGTAACACATTGCTACGATGTGTCCTGTTGACGACCATATTAAAAATGTCAAGCCTCACAAGAGTACAAGGTGCCCCGGTGTCGACTAAAGCCGTTACCAAAATACCTGATATCAAATTAACTGTCACTGTGAGGTGTTGTTTACGTGCTTGGTCGTTTACTGCCAACACTTGGGGCCGTTTCCCTGTTGCTGCTGGTGACGATACATGCCGGAACGTAGTGGACACTCTGCGACGATGTGCCCGGGTCGTTGGCAGGCGAAATACACCGTCGGACGTCATTGTCGCGATCCCCGGATAAAAGATGGCCGGTTGTTTACTGGACGTGTGCCGCGCTGATCGTAGGCCGGACACGATTGCTGGATAGACACGGTTCACCAAAAGGTCGTGCCGATCGCTGAGGGGTCGGGTGTCGGTTGTTAGCTGAACACGGGACGCCGTAATATTGGGCCACTTGTCTCACCTTGCCTGGGGTGTCATCGGCGGTCCTGAAACGCCGCGTGGTGATCTATTGGCGGCCGAGCGGCTGCTTCGCGCCTCGATTTTGCTACTTTCGTGGCCAAACAGTGCATGGATGCTGCTAATGCTTCTACCATGCGCAGCATGTCTTGTTGATGTGCAGGATCGGTTGTGCCAATTTCCATGGCGATTCCTGACGTGTCGAATGCTTTCTGCGCTAATTTATCAAGTTCGTCTTTAAGACTTGCACTTTCATCAATGTTCAGAAACTGTGCTGCTAAGTGGTCACACAAATCACCCAATACAACCACTGCTCGAGCGATTTGATCCGCTACCCTCCGCGTGTCGATAAACCGTTCCAATTCAAAACGAAACGGGCCGGATACAGTTTTGGATGCTATTTCGATGATGGCAGTCACACCAACTTGATTAAATGCAAGGGTGACTTCCCGAATCCACGTTCGTACTGCTATCGTGGAAGACCCGTCGCACGTCTGTGACTGTCTTGTTAGGTCATGAGCTTGTTCACGGGTATTTAGTGCTTCGCGCCTATTGGCTTCTTGTTGTGCAAGGCCCAAGGTGAAAACTGTTGTGCGTCCATATTGAAGATTTAAAATTGTTCCAAACACACATAGTTCACGGGAAACAAATGTTCTTCATACGAACAGGTCGAAGCGCGCAAATGTTCAAAGCTTTACGCCAAGTAAAAAAATAAAATAGTTTCTCGTCCGGATTTTTTTCAAAAGGAGGCTGGAGGTCCTTATTATTTACTATTTTTCAATATTTTGTTATTTTTTAAAGATGGCCGCAATGTCGTAAATGTTAAGTGTTACTGATTTAAAGACACTGTTGCTTGTCCGATGTAACGTGGAACATACCAGGGCTGTGATGTATGTTACTATAATTACTATTATTTTAGCTGGATTGACAAATAAACAGAAACAATTATGTGGAATCTATATATCCCATGTTACACCGAATACAATTTAAATTGATTAAATAAACAAAACACAATGTTAAATGTATTTAATACACAGCAAAAGGTGCCACACTGTACGGATTTCCCGCATACATTATGGATTTTTAAAAATACGGCAAAATCCAGTTTTAATACGGATTTGCTACAAATGTAAGCAAATGTTAATTAATGTAGGTATATTTAGTAGCCTGGTAAATGGCGACACTCGCTCGAAACAAGCATGTTAACCAATACAAAAATACTACAGTTTCAAGTTAAAATATGCATTTCAGAACACAAAATGTGGCATGTCTGTAAAAACAACCATCCATTGCCAAACGTACACATGCACATCATTTGCTTGCAGGTTGCCGAGGTGCGAAGGATCTAGTCACTTTCTTCTTGGCCACTTTGCATTTCACCTCACATTCCTCACAAAGAGGATAATGGCCAACCGATGTTGTAACGCTATGTTACATAGTACGACGCCTCAATGGACATTTTACTTGTTAATTTGTCGTTGACCTTCACTATGTCAAATGTGTTCCCTTCTCCAGGATCATTGACGTCTTTGAAGCATGCGCCACATGAGTGTAACATCACCTCCAAGTTCCTCTCCAGTTCTTATTTCTCTTCTGGTTTGAGAACGCGGGCAGCATAGAGGACACTCCATTTCAGACATCCTTCACACTTATAAAAATTGAAAGTGGAGAAAAATTGCAATTGGCCAGTTCACAATAAATAAAGCAGTTTCCGTCTTACCTTATTGTGGTAGGCATGGTTTGCCTACTTATCTCTCTGTTACAATTGATTGGGTGTTTATAACCTATGTGGTTAAACAACCAATCACAACATAAATATTTCAACCACGACAAGTTGGAGGGCAGAGTCATACCATCTTTGATGCAAAGTTGTATGCGTTGTCATAAAGCTTTGTTGTGATGAACATATATATTCATTTGTAAATAATGAATCATTCCAATTATTCAATTTTGGGGTGTGACATGTATTGCAATTATCTCACTGACGAGGTAATTGACACAATGTCTGCTAGACACTCGTTCGGGTTTGCCGACACGTCCAACTTGTCCTTACTTCTACCAATGTTCACTTTTACCTGAAGACAAAATAAAAGAAATGAGACCTTAAAACTACAACCTTTTCCAAAAACCATTTGACAATTGACAAATCTTAATTGGCTGAGGTTATTTTGAACAAAACAACACAAATGATCAAGCAAGAAAAGGGTGAGTAGGCCTACATTGAAACGTTTTTAATATTTGTGCCCGAGCAGTAGGCTATCATGGAACGATTTCCAAGGAGTTGCAATCCACAATATCTCTCTGGCTACATTTCAAATATTTCGTTTAAGCTATGCAACGTATTGCTGTATTTTACGAAAAGTGCACTTGCATTTCAAAATGTTACTTATTTCCATGAAACATTCGAAAATTACAAACTAAAACAGACAAAAAATTTGTACAACTCCGCATGGTGTCACTAGTAACAGCCTTGTTAGACAGTCACCATAATTTAATAAACCGCACAAATCAGCATGTCATGCCATATTTAAACTACTTCAGTAATACTTTTATACACTGTTGCTAACAAAGTTGTCATTTTAAGTAATCTTCAATATCTTGGCATATTTGTGGCGGGTCTAACCGGTGATTATTTACACTAGTAGCGCCACCGTGTAGACTTGAGCGAAGTCAATGCAAAATCTACTGACAGGCCTCGAATTTTATCAAATTGAGGACTTTTATACTTTTTAGGGGGCACATAATATATAACACGACCAGACCGTGAACAATAGCTTAATTTCCGAGGCAACGCGGCCAGTTGCCAGGGCATTTCGGCAAATGGCCGCGTGCTGCCACGCAGTTTGAGGTGAGTACCGACCTGTGACGTTTGACAGCATTCTGTTGAACTGATGTCTTCTCCGTCATCAAATTCCCCTGTGGGCGTGTGGCAAATTGTGAGAAAAGCTCTAGGAATGTCTGCTTGCCATTTAATACCGTCCTAGCATACCACGGTTTCAATATTGCGGTGGACCTACGAATTCGCAAGCAAACAAACACCGACATATTCGGACTAAAGATGGCCGACAATAGCAGACATGTCGCGCAAGCGCTATAGTTTCGTGCACGTGATTAGCCTCGATTCCAGACTTGAGTATGCGGTCCTTGGAGCACGGGGCACGCAACAAGCCAATATCGTTCCTATTTTAATCTCTATAGAAGGCATACACAGATCTGAAAAGCGTTTAAAATAACGAATTTTTTTAATAGTAAATAGCAAAAAAAGGAGGCGGCAGCTAAAAAGGAAGCGGGCGGGGACGAGAAACTATTTTCTTTTTTTACTTGGCCTTATATCAATTTTCTATTCGAGGATGATCAACAGTTCTTAACTTTGGTTCACTCGACAGTATTGTGTAATCGTTACTGAACATTCTTCAGGATAGTTCGTTTTCAAATTAGAAACTTTCATTTTTCATATCCAAGAATCATGTTAAATTACCTGGTAGAGGCTTTCGTTGACGTGTCACGCCGACTTCATCAGTACCTATGACGCTGAATGACGTCATCGTACACGTGAGGCAGTTCGTAATTGCCCTCGTCTCTGTTGATGGGTGTTTTGGTTTTTCTGATCCAGATGGCTTCTTTGATATGCCGAATTCTTCTGTTGGTTTCTTTGTCTACAATTTTCACTCCCTCCCAGTCTATGATATGGTTTTCAGTTGTCGTAAGGGCGGATTTATTGATGGTAGACATCAATCTTTTTTTCCCGCTCCTTGTGTATTTCTCATTTTTCGTGTTGTCTACGTCCTTTCTGTGTTCCTCCAGTCTTGTTTTGAGTAGTCTTCCTGTCTCCCCAATGTATTCCCCACCACAATTCTTGCACGGTATTTGGTACACCAGTTCGCCCTGTTCTTCTAGTTGTACTTTGTCCTTGGGATGTACCAACAGGTGCCTGAGGGTGGTGTGGGGACGCATGGCCGTTGCTACTCCATACTTTTTCAGTACTCGATGTACTCTCTCTGAGACCCCCTCTATGTATGGAATGACTACTTGGCTCCGATAGTTTTTGTCCTTAGTCTTTTTGTTGGTCTTTTTCCTCTTACTGCTATCTGTCACCTTTTTCAAGGCCCACGACGGATAGCCACATACTCTTAGAGCTCCTCTCAGGTGTTCCATCTCTTCTTTCTTGTCCCCCTCCTCCGAAGTTATTGTCTCACACCTGTTCATAAGGGTTCTGACAACTCCCAACTTCTGATGTTTGGGGTGGTGGGATGCAAAATTCAGGTATTGGTCAGTGTGCGTCTTCTTCCTGTACACTGTGGACTTCACACTGCCATCTTCCTTTCTGGTGAACTTTGCATCCAAGAAGGGCATGCTGTTGTTCTCTTCGTCATCCCGCGTGAAAATGATGCTACCTGTGGGGTCTACAGTGTTCATGTGTTGTTGTAATTTCTTTGCCTTTCCTGTGATGTTCCATGATGTCGTCTACGTTTATATTTGTTCTCTTCTTTAGTGTCTTGTCATTCTCTAGTCTTTTTCTGATGATTTTGCAAGCTTCTCTGATTGGAGTCTTCGTGAACAGTGACACAACGTCATATGACACAAATGATTCTCCTTCTTCCATTCTCAGCTTTGTCATTTCTTTCACCAATTCTTGTGAATTTTCCGTATGGTGTTCTGTTTTTCCAACAAGTGGTTGTAGTATGTTGGCCAATTCTCTGGATACTCTGTATGCTATTGTCTGTGTGTAGTCGACAATTGGTCTGAGTGGCACCTTCTCCTTGTGGATTTTTGGTGATCCATACATCCGTGGTACTTTTTCTAGCGTAGGATATAAGTACCAGTACTGATCTTTGGTGATCTTCCCCTCCTTCTCCAAGGAATTTACCATTCTGATGAGTTCTGCCTTATATTTCTTGGTCGGATCCTTCTTTAACTTCTCATATGTCGCTTCGTCACTTAGCATTTCTTTCATTTTTTCCTGGTATTCTTTCGTTTCCATGATGACTGTGGCCTTTCCCTTGTCCGCTGGGATTATGGTGATGGACTTCTCCTTCTGCAGCTCTTTCAAAGCTGTTCTTTCTTGTCTGGTTAGGTTCTGTTTTGGAACTTTGTAGACAAAGAAACCAACAGAAGAATTCGGCATATCAAAGAAGCCATCTGGATCAGAAAAAACAAAACACCCATCAACAGAGACGAGGGCAATTACGAACTGCCTCACGTGTACGATGACGTCATTCAGCGTCATAGGTACTGATGAAGACGGCGTGACACGTCAACGAAAGCCTCTACCAGGTAATTTAACATGATTCTTGGATATCAAAAATGAAAGTTTCTAATTTCTTTACAGTGATATAAAATAATATAAAATTCCGTGATTGCAATTTTAGGTACAGCCTGAAACGCCAACCCGCATAGATGCGTGCCATGCTAAATCCTAGCGGTGCTACCTGCGGTGACATCACCTCGACCGTTAGGTGTCGCAACAAACTGCAGAAAATGTGCAGAAAAGCATGACCAAAAGGGGCCTTGAACAGGGTGACGGAGAGGGTGAACAAATTAGTTGAATATCAGGACACTATTTTAAGGGTATATTTAATTCAGATTGGGTATAAAAAAGTTAATTTCGCTTAGTCTGTCTTTAACAATGACATTCTGAACAAATATCAGAATCATAATATTATAACTCCTGCTTTTTTAATAATTTCACAAATTTGCACAGTTCTAAAATATAACAGTTTCTACTAAATATAAAAAAAACATTGTTTCAGACATGTTAAATTAAAATCGCCACCAAAATACCTAGGCGCGTTCAAATCTACTTCATGCTTAAACAGTTCATTGACAAACACTGGTATTTCTAATATTCCAAACTTACAACCTTCCTCACTGAATACTAACTGGCAAATAGTACTGAAGTCTGCATATCTTTAGACATAACATGGGCGAAACACTTCCGGAAGTATAACTGCGGCCCTACTGTTGTTGAGATTTCTGTGCGGGCGCGGTGTAGTTGACCTGGGTCATCCTCCTACACCAGGAGGTGCGGCTGATCACATCAGTCTTGGTACCCCCTGGCATGTCGCCTTGCTAAACTCTGAAGATAAGTTCATCCAATAATATCGCTTGCCAGGAAGTTCTGGCGGCCTTCATTTCAGCGAACACGTTTGTCCACACCATTTGTAATGTTTGGGAAGTAGAAATAATTACTTGAATACATATTGCCACTCAGCCGCTCATGAGAATGTTGGGATTTCCTGAAGTCACTGGCTTTATCTTAGAATTAGGGTGTGGGTGGGGCAGGTCTGCTCTGTTCTCACAGGTGGTACAGCATGACCGGTGAAGTCCCTTACTAATTAGATTTACCTGACTTCCACAAATTGCGCAGGATATCTGCCAGGGTTATTGTTTGTAGTCACACAGGGCTTAGCCAGATACCTGTCTGCCCATCTTCAACACTGGTAGCTAAGATGGGTAATTACAACTGATAAGACTACCCTGGTAGTTGGAATTTAGAGGGACAAGCTGGCCACTAACAAGCCATCACTGCAACTCACCATCGGTGTTTTTATTGATCATTATACAGCTCTTGCTGCTGATGTGACTGAATATACCTGCCTTTAACTTGAAAATTACTTCGCCCAGGAGGATCATGTCAGTGTCAGTCACCAGAGCAAGACTTTCTTCAGACACATACATTTTGGGTGCAAACTTCATTTCAGAGGTGTGCATTAATAAACTTCTTTTTTGCCTTTTAATTTATGAATAAATATCTTTTTGTAAGCAGCTTATCTTGAAGGTAAAGTCCTAATGATTAGATCACTGATGTCCAAATTCCTGTCCTTGAAGATGACATAAAAGATGTCTTCCGTCAACATTGGCTGCTTGTAGAGCTTGACCAGTCGCATCACCTTGATAGTTGGGTGCTTCAGATCGTCTCTAATCTATACCGCACAAGTATAATGTGTGAGGACAAATGTTTGAAGGTCTTGTGGAGAATAGAACTCATGGCATATCATGGGGGCACCCTGGTATGTCACACGTGTTTGATATCATAATACCAAAAACACTGGTGACCACACTAGTTTCATAGTATTTCTGATTGTGTCTTTGTTATCATATATAAAAAAACATATGTGACCAGCAGGCAAAAGTATATCTCATGATGGATTGTTACAGTTTTGATTGTCATGATAGACTTCAGACATCACCGACTTATTCTTTGACGTGTCATCTGATTCCTGACTGCCAGGGTAGTTGACGTCACTGACATCGTCACAGAACACTGACTACAATTTCCTTTCCTTTACAATGAGATCAGAGATGTGAACCCACAAGTGTGGTTATTTGATGTCACATAAATTCATCAAGTCGTTTGTCACATTTCCTTTTAGTACTCAAGTAAAAGCATGTTTTTGTAAGCAGCTTATTTGAGAGGTAAATACCTATTGATGACATCACAGGCATCCACCTTTCTGTCCATAAAGATGAGACATCAGACATCTTCCCACAACTCAGATTGCTCGTATTGTCTGATCAGTCGCACCACTTTGATAGTTCGGTGGTTGAGACACATGTACACTTTTGTGTAAGTAACTTGATTTCAGATCAGTGCATTTCACAGGTTTGTCTACTTTGCCATTAATGAAACCTCCCAGTAAACACTTCTTGTCCATGAAGGTGACACCAAAGACGGCGTCCTTCAACATAAATTGTTGTTCTTTGCTGGATATGTCAATCTGTCGTTCAATTATAAAAGTTTTTTCCGCATGTACAACACTTTGATCAGTTTATGTCGAGAGGGAAATGACTATTAATGACATCACAGACATCCAAGTTCCAGTTCCGGAATTTATAGTTATACAATACATCCTAATTGGTGTTCACGGTCATGTGACTGTTAGTTAGTCGCATCACTTTGAGAGTTCGGTGGTTGAGACACCTGTACACTTTTGTGTAAGTAACTTGATTTCAGATCAAAGCATTACACAGCTTCTTGTACTTTGCCATTAATGAAACCTGCCAGTAAATTCTTCTTGAAGGTGACACCAAAGACGACGTCCTTCAACATGTATTGTTTCTCTTCTTGACCCTCTGTGTGACGTCAATCAGTGGGTCCATCGTCTGTTGCGATGATTGGCTTTGACTCAGTGGGGCCGGAGGGAGAAATCTGCATTCAGAATTATGATCTCATCAGTTCAAGGGCTGTCAAAGCCCGTATTTATATGATGATTTTAGACCGGGCCCCATAGAATGGACAGAGATGCTAAACGTTCATCACCGGATTTCAAGGCGATGTACCAACAGAGAATCCCAGGACTCATGTTGTCAAGTCAACAAACAAACAGACCCATAATTCCATGCCTTGTCAGTCACACAACAAAAGACACGCAAAGCAAATCTGTACACTTGAGGCCCCCTCTGATGTTTGTGTGTATTACAGATATACGCTTTTGCGTCCAAGGTTTTCTTGCAATGACGACAGGAGTGGTAAAGAACATATTTGTCTTGACATGCACATGTCACAATTGCCAAGGTACGATTAAATATATAAATGCAACTTACCCGTTTTTGCAGATTTAACAAAGTCATGCATTCCTCCACTTGTGGTGCCATTGAAATCGTTGCTTTCGATAGAAAACAGTTGTATAGCGCAATGATGCGAGCTCAGGGTTATATGGAAGACTTATAATTAATCCAATGGTGAAGTTTGGACCTGTTATTGCACAAGAGATATTCGATGTTGCTAAGAATCAACAAATAATATCCATTGAATGTGTTGAACTGAAAAAAGAAAATGTCGTTTGACAGTTGGCTAAGAACAAAACTATTTCATCTCAGCGTTTTGTTACTCGACATCTGGTTCTGATAGTAGGGGTAAAGTCGAGATTGCAAAACAGTTGAATTGTGAGAGGTGCTACCACTGCCTTAATTGACATATGATACTGATAATAAACCGTCGTTCGGTACTGTCTACAAAGAACATCTTGATTAGGGCAGCAAGCACATATTGTCGTCTCAGTCACCAAAGTTCAAAATATAATCGTGTTGTGTAGTTACGGAAAATTGTACATAGTTACCAGATGGACGAAGTACCGAAAGCTGGCTAGTATGACATCCGAATACACTATTTAAGTGCTGAAAGAAGTCTTCGCCTCTCATGGGATACCGGACGTGATTTCCGTTGCTGCTTCCTGGCGTCTGTTTGCTACTCAACTGCACTGACTGATCGAGGGTCAAGTAGGCCTGCAACAGGGCGTCATCAATCACCCCGACTACGACATGATTGCGGATCAACTGTTCCCTTAAGTCGTCGTAGTCGCAGTGTTCAACCAGTCAGTACAAATCTTGGATGAAAACATCCACAGACTCTCTCGGTTGTACTCGTCTATTGAATTTTGCTCTTTCAATGATGAGGTTTCGACGACCTCCGAAATACGCGTCGAGCGTCTGTTTTAGTTCATCGTATGTAGCACCGTCTGGGACATGCAATGTATTCAGTATGTCCTCAGCTTGATCGCCCATCGCATAGACCAAGGTGCTAATTTTGTCATTAGCGGACGTTTGGATAGACCCGATGCGATCCTGAAGCGGTCGAGGTGTCAGGCGAGGTGAAGTTAAACCGATCTGGTAACGGTACCTGGACAGGGTTGAATTGCGGTTGTGCTGCTTGCTGTACCGGCTGGTTACTGTCTGCCATGTCTTCGGACTGTGTTCAAGCTTCTTTGTAGACTGCTGCCACCGTCTAATGTTGCGTGTGTTTGTAGAAATACGACTACTTAGACGAATGACAGACAGATACTAATTTATTCAACCCCTATCTAAGGTCATAGCTAGGCGGATGTCTTGGTGCAATATCGCAGTGTCCCATATGCAGCAAAGCCTTGCTGGCAGTTATAGTAGGCCTATTACTGCATGATGTAAACAAAGTAAAAAGTATCGTTATGTTAGATAAAACTACTTCATTACAAGAAAGGTACGTGATCAAAATAGTTCTTCATTATATGCCGATTACTACTTAAAACACTGCAACTCACCGTTCACTGTTTTCACTGATCATCATACAGCGGTTGCTGTTGATATGACTTTAACTTAAAAATTACTTCGCCCAGGAGGATCATGTCAGTGTCAGTCACTAGAGCAAGACCTTCTTTAGAGACACAACTTTGTGTGGCAAACTTCATTTTAGAGGTGTGCGTTAATCTTATGTTTTAGTGCACCAAACGTCTCAATGCCAAATGCACTAATGTGGAATGAAAGGTCTTCCCTTTATTTAGGTCCGTTCACCAAGTTTGGTGTTACATTTCGAATTCGAACGTACAAAGAGACGACAGAGGCGAGTCATCTGCCAACACAAATAATAATACTAATGTCAGAGCACAATTGTTTTAAAAGCAAATAAAACACAATAATTGTTGCAGTGAACTGTACCGCATCTAGGCACAAAGTAAACTCACTTCATTCAACTGAAACTGGCGGTTCTTCTACAAGCTTCTGTAAGCATCCAGAAGGCCAATACAAAAACAAAGATAATCATCTTTATTCAGCTTTCACTTCACTACCATAGACTAACTCTGTTGAGGTACTTGTTATGACTTTTAACAGAGACTAGTCTTAGCTTCCACTAAGGGAGCAGAACCAACACCATTTCTTCAAAGAAAGAAGTAAATTGCCAGTCTTACGATAAAGGACACAGTGATCACAACTGTAGATGTTTCCACATTTCTCAAGTGAGAAATATGTCAGTATCTTACCACAAACATATTGCTATTGCAATTCATTGAGAATTGACAGCAGAGCAGCTTATATTAAACTGTCATGCTATCTGTTGTACATACCACACATCGTTATTTTGGTACACACCCCGGTCCACACCCGTTATATCATAAATCACCCCAACAACAGACAACTGTCACCACACACGACCTCATGGCAAGGACCTTTTTATCGCCCCACAGAAACAGTTTTACACTGTGATTAAACACCACTAAAAGAACAAACTGCAAAGAATGGTGTTACGCTGAAATTGCGCCATTAAAAGAAAGAACATCCTAGTACACTTAATTTCAGAGGTCTGAGTAGTAGTATAGAGTTTGGAGGGGTATCCTGTGGTGGGTTTTGGTAATTTTGAGCGATACTAGGGAGGTTTCGACGTCCGCCCCCCCCCCCCGAGTGAAGTGAGTAGTCACGTGACCGTATGTGTGAGCGTATGTAGCGTCCCCTGGCGGTGGAGTGAGTAGCCATGGAAGTCCTATCGTGTATATGAGGAACGAAAGACCAAAGAGGAAAGTGTAATAACGAAAGATCAAAGAGGAAAGTTTTAAAAGGTGTTGAAAGGAACGAAAGATCAAAGAGTCATAACGAAAGATCAAAGAGAAAAGTTGTAAAAGGTGATGAAAGGTGTATCATGAGAGATAAAGAAGTAAATTGAATGATGTATTGACGAGTAATAACGAAAGATCAAAGAGAAAAGTTTTTAAAGGTGTATCATGAGAGATAAAGAAGTAAACTGAATGATGTATTGACGAACTGATAGGTAAGTCTGCCTATGTTGTATACTGAAAGATGTGTGTGAATAATGTTTATAAACCGTGTATAACGAGGAATAAACGAAAGAGTATATATATATATATGTGAAACTTTAAAGTATGTATGCATGTATGTATGTATGTATGAATGAAAGAAGAATTATTGCTAAGGTAATAACCGACAAACACCACAGTTTGAAAGTTGATTAGTTTTAATCATTAGCGTTCATCATTATCATCACGGTCCGCACACCAATGTCCCCTGTTTCCAGAGGGGAATTAGTTTTAATAACACATTAGCATTCAACATCATTGGTCGCCGCATCCCAATCTTCGACATTCCCTGTGTCCGGAGAGGGAACAGGGTCGGGGTCAAATCTGGCCCGTGTCCTCAGGAGTTCAAGTAGCACGAGGCAGAACGAACAGTAGTGGTTGTCGCGGAGTTCCTCCTCTCTGGAACATATATGAAAACTTTTAAAATATTGTCGGTGAAACATATGATATTGCGAAGTACAGCCGGTGGGAATAAGCCTGTGATGTAACCAGACACCGCGTAGGTAGTCGACACGATAAAAGGGCAAGCTAGGTCAACAGCAGACGGGAGAGACAAGAATGGACTATGACACAATATGTAATGTAGACGTCTGCCGACGCGATCGGTAACCAGACACCGCGTAGCTAGCCGAAACGACAAGAGGGCAGGCGAGGTCAGCATACGCATAGACAGGAAAGGACTGTGTATATACATTGGAGAGAATGAGAAACGTGGTAAGTAGAACATAAATAAGTATTAGTAAAGTATGTATATAATCGTTGAACACTCACGTGCAATCCGAGACGCTGGAGTCGCTTGTCATACTCCAGGTATCATCGTCATCAACAGTAGCACCTGTTCGTTAATGAAACACGGTTATCGCAGTTGTTTAAGCCAATCGAATACACGGCAATCGTTTGCTACCAGATCAGTGCCGAAACCGTTTACGAAATCCTTCATGACAAGTCCACGACAGCGAAACATGAGATAAGCAACACAGTATTGTCCACAAACGTTAGACACGGGACTCTGCAGTCTCTTAGAATTATGAGTCCACGTTACACAATGTTTATTCAAGAAGCGACGGAACTCGACGTGCCGTGGCGGCAAGCCGTACGAGCAGAAGTATTCGCCGCGTCCGTTGGCGTCTACGTAGATCGCTATCCAATGTTCACCGGGTTTACCCGCGTCGTGCGTGTTGCACACGAAGGCGACGGGGTAAGCGTCAATCCGTAGGTCGAGGAGTACGTCTTTGGGTACGATCCCACGGATGATGGCACGGGTGACGTAGAGTGGCGTTAATGGCGAGGATCAGTGACCACGGATCTTTATAGTGTCCGGTCCCGATTCGGGTAGTCTTCGTGTGCATGGGCCACGGGTTCCCCTCCTCTTCTATCGCTAACGTTACAGCGAATCCCGCGTCGTCGTCTACGACGTTGTGCCAACTGTGCGGGTACTGTACCTCCACCAGTCCACACTCCCATTGTCCCTGTAGTAGGATACGTTTCGGTAGCGTCGTGACGTAGTGGGTCAGCGTTTTATCTGTCGTCGTCGTCGTCGTCTACTTGAGTAGCACCTCTTTGAGCAAGGGTAGAAAGACCGCACCGGCCAAAGGTGCTAGCAGCGCCGACAGGAAACCACCGGTCTGTCCCTCGCCGACCTGGTTACCCTGTAGCAAGACGCGACGTCTCCTCGCCGCCCGTTTTGTACCTAGCCAGATGGCGTCTCTGTGGCTCGGTCAAGGGAATGTTCTTCTTCAATATGTTGTAGGCACACTCGGCTAGTGCGCACAACAGATCGGCGTCGGCGTTTCTGATGATGGCTCATCTCAATTTCGTGCTCTTGTACCTGTTCAGCGCCTGTATGCAGAGGAGGTGTTTCTTCACGAGCTCGGACATGCTGTCGTCTTCACGACCATGCTGCGACTGAAGGGACGAGGCGCATGCGTGGACGTCTTATACCTTGGGCTGGTACACGTACTGGACACCGTCGTCCGGAAGGACGCCCGTGCGCAGACGCATGTCGTCGGGCGTGTCCTGTTTCAGATCGACGAGGAGATAACCGTACGGTGGCGACGTGGCGTCTCTGAACGCTTCCTGTACAAACTTCAGGCGTCCCGGATACATCTGTCGCGCCAAGTGTCCTATCTGTGACGCATCGCGAGGACTCTTGAAGACCACCATGTAATGCGCGTTCAGACTGATCGTGCGACTCTCCTTGTTCTTCGGAAACAGGTTCTGCACGAGATACATTACGGACGTGTTCTGGTGATTACTCTTTTTCCTGAACAAGGTCGTGACCCGTTCGTCCGTTTCCGCCATCAGATCGTCGATGACCACGAGGTTTCGCGTCGATGCGTCGAACGCACCGCTCGGCAAGCCTTCCTCGAAGTGTACCAGGTCGTTGTCGACGTAGGCGCTCTGCCATTCGCCGTAACACCACGTGATCTTCTCTGGAGGCGGAACGATCATCGTTGCAGCGTGACGTAGCAGACGCATCACGAAAGTGCTCTTACCGCATCCCGTCGGACCCGCGACGATGCAGGTGAAGGGATGTTTCCATCGCGTGTCCATCTAGTAGTCGGCGGTCGCGTTCGACAATGTCGCGTTGTTCACCGCTGTGTCGTTAGATGCGACGACGACACCTCCACCACACCAACGAAGGAAGGGATCGCGGAACAAGACGTACAGGTACAGACCGAGTATTCCCACTATTGCTACAGCTACGACCGCTGGCGTCCGTGACATGGTACTCTATGACTATCGATCGCGCGTCAACTGTCTAAATAGCGTTATCTTTTTTCGTGTGTCTCTGCCTACTAGCCGCTTGACAGCTATAGGCGCCTATAACCCCAACTGACGTAGGGGCGCATTTCCTCATCGTGTCAGCAGTGGTTCGGCATTACACGTCCACCGGACCCGTGGTGATTCCGTCCTCGTTGACCACGCGCTTGGCGTAGAAGTAGGTCAACGCCGCACATTCCTGGATGTACGTCAGCACGGACGAGTGATTGACCCGGAACCCGCGGTTCTTCCCGCTTCCGCTGCGACGATTGGTCAGCACATCCAGGAACGCCTGCTTGTCAATGGTGTTGAGTCGTTTGTTCAGTCCTTTGGTGCTGTATTTATCGACCGTACCCGAACAATGGTAGGTCTTGCTGCACAGTCCCAGGAAACAGTCGCCGGACCATTCGACCTTGAAGAGTCCCGGTGTTCTCTTGTCGTACGCCTTGCGCGCCTTGCAACACGGCTCGGTGCCTACCCACGGTCGTCCGGTCAGTCGACAGCACACGTAGTCGTTCCGATGAGCGTTGCAACATTCGGACAGTAGCCATTCGGAGCGGTGACGATAGTAGTGCTCGCGCAGTGCGAGGTCGTCGACGGACTCTCCGGCCAGAGCCAAATAGGCGCTGTCCGTATTGGTTTCGCAGTACTCGAACAGCGGACGATCCACGTACCTGACCATTAAGTCGTAGTAGAACTCCAACATGCGCAGTTTGGCCCACTGCAACACGAAGAATCCCACGTGCGTGGGCAGGGCGTATTTGACGGTGCGCTTGTGCATTTCGATCTCGTACGCATCGGCGGCGACGACGTCGAGTTGGCGGAAGCAACGATCGTTGATCGCGATCGATGCCCTCTTCTCCGTGCAGTAGGTGACCTCGCGGTGCTTATCGACGTTGGTAATAAATTTCCCATAGGAAGAATTCCCCATAAGTTTGTTGGTGTCCGCGATCATGGCCTTGTCGGGGTGGGCGTCTCCTTCGCGTGAATGTTCTTGAAAATGGGCTGCATCTCGGCAAAGTGCGCGCGCAGGTCCTCCGGTACACGTATATCGCACAGAATCATACCGAACACGCTACCGTTGCGCACGCCTGTCAGGATCTGTTGTGACGTCATTTTCCAGCGCACCTGTCGACGACGTTGGCGAACGTCCAGAAACTGTTTCACGCACGGATCGCGTCTCGCGACCTTCCTCTCGCATTCCCACAACTCGACGACCCTCACAAAGTGACGAAGATAGGCCGTGTTCTTTCGCGTTTCGGCGAGCAGTTGCGTCATGGGTTTGCCGTTGAACTCACGTCCGGTGCACGGACAACGGTGGTAGTAGCATCCGTGAAACTGATAGGCCGTCTTCGTTTCGCTGCACCAACCGTCCACCAGCAGTTTGCCGATGCGCTTCTCTCGACCGTTGGACTGGTGACGTATGGTGCGTCCCGTGCTTTCGGACTCCCACGTCAGCCATTCGGCGGCCATCTGACCTGTGGGCTGTGCCGCTTCGGGTCGGAACTCCTTCTCTTCCCGTCGTCGCGTGTACCATCCCGTCGGCATCTCTTGCGATATCGACCACAGATACAATGCATTCGCATCGTATCCAACGATGGACTGACACGTTCGAGCCGCATCGTCGTAGTCGTTACGACGTATCTTCGTGACCCCCTTCTCGTGATGTATGGTGAAGATGAGTGACGGTCCTCCGACGATGTTCTCTCTGACGAGCTGATGGACGTCCTTGTTCGTCTCGTTGAAGAGCGTAAAGAACGTCCTCTCCAGCACGTAGGTGAACAGGTAGGTCAAGGTCAAACCAGGTATACTGATCCCTTGTTTGAACATGTCGAGACCGCGGTGTCGATAGAAGTCGAACTGTTTGGCGATGGCCTCCAAGAACGGCACGACGTCCCTGTTATTGTACCAGACGAGAAAGTCTCGCAAAGTCTCCATGTCGTTGTATTGCCACACCTCCCGACATCGTGTGTAGTCGTCGTCGGATATTCCTTCGTTCTTCAGTCAACTGAAGAAGGCCTCTTTGGGAGGTAGAGCGGTGTCGTCGAGTCTCTCCAAGCTGTCCATGTATTCGTACGGGAAGTGACCTTTCGTGACCTCGCAACCGTACGTTTTCAGGTACTTGTCGTACGAGAATCCCGGGGCGATATAATGAGTCGTGTCGAGGAAATTCAGGTCGTCTGTCGATAGACACATAAACGTGTTGCCGCGTTTGATCACGTGAAACGTCCCTGCATCCTCCCCCTCCGTCTCTTCCTCCTCCTCCCCGTCCTCTGTTGCTTTCTTTGCGGACAGGAAGTAGGGTACCAGGAACTGTTTGACGATGTTCAGATCGTACCTGGCCGAGTTGAAGCCGATGACGGGCAACTGATGAAGCAACCGTACAATTGACCCATGAGAGTTTTGTAGGGATTGGTCGGTTGTCGCTGTGACTCGTACCCCTACGCGGCGGTCGCCTCCACGGCGGACGCCTCCTGTTCGTCCCACGTCACGATAGCCTCCGCGAGTTCGTGGAGGGTGCCCTCGTATCTGTCTACGATGGCTACGTAGGCTGCTTTGCTCATCGCCTGAAGGATGGCCATCATGTCGGATACCAACTTGTTGCTGTCGCCGTCCGTGATGAGACATTGCACCTGTTCGAATCCGGGTACGTTACTCGCCAGGGACACGCTCAACGGTACGTGACGAGCCACCCAGTGGACCTTGGCGCTGTCCGACAGAAGCTGTGACGTATCGAACCAGGACTCGAAGTTGAAGGTGGCGCGATAGGGATAGTAGCGCAACCACTCGGGAACACGAATGTTTTCGTCGTCCAAACGCTGGAAGACTGTCGGCGACGGACGGAAGACGCCACCGGATAGATCTTTCGCACGCCTCCCGTACACCCGCGCTCGTGTCGCTCTAGTGCCCAAGCACCTTTCCATAGCGAGTCGCCACACTTCCTACATCGATACGAATGACAGTACATGTTCACGTCTTGTATGTAGGAATAGTGCGTCTCGTGACGATTGACGTACATCGTTTCGGGATAGTGACACGCCTTCTTCTTCCGGTTCGACGAATGTGTAGACGCACACGTTGGTCTCAAAGGTGGTTTCGACGCGATAGAGATAGTCCATCGTCACCCTGTCAAAGTCTTTCATAGCCACTCCGTCACGGTCGTACTTCGCGTAGAGTACCTTCACAGCGGGTTCCAGGTGGTGTCGGTCGCACCCACGATGCAGAGCCAGGCACCGGAAGAGACACAGATTGTCGGTGTACTTTTTCTTGTTGGCGGGGTCTCTTTCCAATCCGATGACAGCTTTGTTCCGTTTGATGTACCTCGGCAGTGTGACGTCCACACATCCTATCGGATGATCGACTATGTGATTGACGAAGAAGGTGACATTTATGACCACCTCGCATACCCATTGACTGTCCGGACGTTGATTGATGACCCACTGCAACACGTCTGTTTCTCGGATACGCTCCAGAAACGCATCAAAGTCTTCGGTGTTTGTGATCAGACACGGTTTGTCAAGGTAACGCCCGCAACAGTTACAGGACGAATGGTAGTACCTGTACCTGTTCGTGGTCTTGTTTCTCAGCACAAAACCATAACTCAAATTAATCTTAAACGCGTACGTCTGTTCGCGGAACATGATTTTCAGTGACGGTTCTAGAACGCTCGTGTCCTGTGTCGACACTCTGTAATTGTACCTGGATTGCACGGGTCCTCTAGCAACGTGGGTGCGGATGGTCGACCAGTGATCTCGGACTACGTCTCGTAGCTCCCTCGATAGAGTATCGGCGAAGGGGAGTCGGGGCGGTGGTTGTATCGGGTCGTCGTCGTCGTCAGCGGTACTCACACGTGGTCGCTCTGTGCGTCTCGCTCGCTTGGGTAGCGGTGGATCGGTCACCTCGATACGTCTGCTACATACCGTCTTGATATGACGTAACAAGGCGTCACGTCTCGTGAACTCACGTGCACATCTCTTGCAGCGGTGCAGTGTATCGCTTTTTTGTGAGCTGTCACATGACTTCCTGTTGTGACATACCAGATCCCGTCGTCGCGTGAAGTCTCTTCCACATATCGGACAGGAGTGGCGCTTAGTGGTTTTCGGTGGCTTACTGTAGGCATGGTCGTCGACGACGACGTGTGGTGACTGGATCGATGAAGTTGATGATGAATGCGTTTGATCTATGTGACGTTGTATGTCGGCGTGTGTATCGAGGACGAGTCCGCAGTGACGACACGCGTGCTGCTTCATTGTCTACCTACAACTGAAGGATGCGAGATCCTTGTACGTTTCTATATATCCTACACTGCGTGACGTCATATAGACAGAGGGGGCGTGGCTATGTATAATACACTGCATAGCACGGGGAGGTGTCTTGTATGAGTGTGCGTGTGTATCTATGTTTTCACCGATCGCAACGAGCTATGAAGGTATATCAGCGAGGGGGGCTGCAAAAACAACAGACACCGGAACCTGGATTACATATATCTTCATTTCATTAATTACAACTAAAAGCGAAAGCAAATACAAATAAAAGCGATTAATACAAATAAAAAGCAAATACAAATAAAAGTGATTAATACAAGTGAAGCTAAGCGCCTACAGTGACAGACAAGAAGCGCCTATAACCCCAGCTATGCGTAGAGGCGCATTTCCTCTTGTCGTCACTGCAGGCGCTTCCGGAGTGATTCCGTGATATAGGCGACGTGTTCGTCACGACGTATGTTACGGGCGATTTCATCGCACATCGTCCGTACAGCTGTGTCTAGAGAACATCGCTGGGTAGCAAACAACACCCCGGCTAAACTCTCGATGTTCAGCTCGAGGTGTCGCACGCTGTCAAAAGGAGCCGAGTAGGCCCACGGGATAGCCGTGTATGTCTTGGACCAGATGATGTGGCCGTCGTAGGCCACGTCGAGCGTCGACGTGTCTTTGCGCAGTGCCTCGTATTCGGAGGATGTCGTGGTGACGTCATAGTCGTCGTCATCCTCGCAGGTCATCTCCAATGATTCGGAGGATGTCGATGGTGGTGGTGGGGATGATACGCACGTCATCTCTAGTGGTGGGGATGAGTGCCGCTACTCATGTAGTTGTATCAGCAGGGCCTGACGCAGCGGCATGGGGGTGTGGTGGCGGCGTCGTTTTTTCGGTGCCCACTCTAGCGGGTTCTGCCCATACAACTGTCGTATGAGAGCCAGTCCGCTGGAGGGAGCGTCGGTTACCTGGCAACACAACAACAACAACATTAGCAGGGTGTTTTCTCGTCCAACAGTGATATTCCACGTGTACGTAGGATGGCTTGCACACGTGCTATGATGTCACGTGCCCGCTCCGGTGTGTCCGCCATATACCTGTAATGGTGCACTGCATACCTCACATTGTCATAGATCAGGTCACTACGCACCAGGTAGATGGCGTTTGACTCACCTTCAAACGTGCGCCACAGTTCGTTGCTTACGAATCGGACGATGGCATCGCGTGCTACTGCACACAGCTCAGAGTACCAGACCTGCCTTTCCTCTGTGAGTGGTTCGTCTTGTCGGTACCAGACCTGCCTTTCCCCTGTGAGTGGCTCGTCTTCCTTCTCATCCGTCACGTTTATACCGCGGCTATGCAGACTTGCATTTAACCGGTGTTATAATATCACGAGCAAACCACGGTGTGCGCACTATGCATGTCAGCTCGGCCACTACCATATGGAAACTATCAAATATACGCGAACGATCCACTCTGTACAGGTCATCGTGAACGTCCGCATAGCGGCGACACAGTCCGTCGGCTGCCTGACGCCCACAGGCGGCGGTTAGAGTGGCCATAAATAGTTCATCATCTATCATTTGCTCCGTACGCTTCTGAACGGCATTCACCTTCTCTACCGACTCCTGTAATTCACTACACTATTTTTTGTAGCATGTGGTTTTTGGCATAACTTGAGAATCCTTTCAAACTATGTTTTTAGATTGTCAAATTGTCAACTTGTGATATTGAAATGTGAATACAATACAACTGAAAATATGTAATCAACAGAATACAGTATACATTTAGTAACAAAAGGATAGAAAACAGTTGCTGTGAGATGGGAGACTCCTATTAAGACAAAAACTGATCTCTATCATAAGAGGTACCTAAAAAATATATTCTTAGTGTATCTAATCCTACGTTTTCTATAACAAAAGAATAATGATTATGTCAGACTAAAAAAGAAAATGTAATTGTCTTCTCTTACATAGTGTGTGTGATGGTTGTTTTGTTGATGTAATGTGCTTTGTAATGTGTTAAGTTCGCAAGTACATATGTATACGACTATACAAATTTAAATGGTACATTTTTATTAACTGTGTTTCTTATTTATAAGTTATGAATTTAGTTGGCATATGTAGCAATTTAGTATATTGCACGTGACATTGTATTTTTGTAGTATGTAGTTTTTGGCATAACTTGAGAATCCTTTCAAACTATGATATTAGATTGTCAACTTGTCAACTTGTGACACTTGTCCTTGACTGTCTGACGCACAAGGCTGAATCCGTCTTACGTGACAACTTCCTGTCCCTTTTTATTTGAAGTCAGATCAATGCATCACTGGCCTTTTGATCACTTCTCTTTTAATCTAAAAGGCTGAACCCGTCGTATGTGACAACTTCCTGAAGATGACACTGGCGATGTCAGTCTGCATCTGTAGTTATTTGAAGTCAGATGAGTGCATCACGTCTTTTTCCAGTTCTTGTTTTACTCCAAATGGACAATTTCGTTTTGTAAGCAGCGTATTTTGAGACAACTTCCTGTCGTTGAAATGACACCAAAGATAGCGTTTCTCAAGTCATGCAGCTGGTACACTCTGATAAGTCACATGTCATCTTGAGAGTTTAGTGTTCTGTTTACTTAACTCAAGGTGTGTTGGCTATCCCAGATTGTCACACACACGACTCCATAGCCATTGTCTGTGAGTTGACATTTTCACATTCTGTCAACAAAACAACTTCCTGTCTTTAGACCTTCAAGAAGGCATTTTTGCAGACAGGAACCTTGTTGAGACTGTTTGCTTGCAACAGGTTATAGCTGACCAATATGTTGCACTGTTTCTTACTACCGTCGTCAGGCACACGATTTCTCTCAGGATGAGATATTGTCATTAGGTGTAATAGTGCCTCATCTTGAGTAGTTTTCTCGTAAAATCTATTGAAATTGTGTAGCAGGTCATCCGGCAAGAAAAAAACAAATTAATTTTCAAAAGGAACAATGCAATAAGTAATTAGAAATCACATATGTTATAAAATAACATTAATTGAATTATCGTGACAACTAGCCCTCTTCATCTCCTACTAGAGAAGTCATCACTCAACTCTGGTTGTGTGCAGAGCTTGATCAGTTACCTCTACTTCAGATGTTGGTGCTTCAGATCGTCTCTGATCTACATTTTAATGCACACGTAAAATATGTGACAACAAATGTTTGACAGATGAATACCTACTGCTTTATCTGGTCCATGACATACTTTTTTGTATTGTGTGCACATTATTAACCATATTGTCAAGATTCACAGAATGTCATACATTTGGGTGAGTAAATGCTTAACATCTAGTGTTCATGAGACATTTGATTACTTGTATGTTTACAAAATGTATCACAGCCTGATCACATAAGATTCCAAGTCCCTGACGAGGTTGGTGACATCACTTACATTGAGCTTCCGTCCTTTACGATGACATCTGCAGTTAGATCAATGCTTCACATCATATGGCACATTTTGTTTTACTTAGAGTAAAACATGTTTTTGTAGACAGCTTATTTGAAAGATAAATACTAGTGGATGACATCGCTGAGATCTAACTTCTCGCATGTGATGACGTCATCAAAGACGTTGATCCACACCTGAGGTTCGAATTGTTTCTTCACATTGCCTCAGGTTATTCCTGTTGACCAACTTCCGGCCCTTTATGATGTCACTGGAGATGTGAACCTACAACTAGTTATTTCATGTCACATGAGTGCATTAAATCGTTTCGCACTTTTCCTTTTAATGTAATTGTGATTGACGATGTAATCAGCATATGTCTAGTTGGCCTGCACACTGGTGATGACATCTCCAATGAGGCCCAACTGCTCACTCTTTATGATGTCATCAAATATGTCAACCCACAATTGTCATTGTTTGACTTGTTTCTTCAGAATGCCTCAGGCCATTTCTGGTGTCTAACTGGCGGCCCTTTATGATGTTACTGGAGATGTGAACCTATGGGTGGGAGACTCCTATTAAGACTATAACTGATCGCAATCATAAGAGGTACCCAGACAAAATATATTCTTAATGTATATAATCCTAGGTTTTCTAAAACAAAAAATAATGATTATGTCAACGATTGAAAAAGAAAAAAGAATATGTAATTGTCTTCTCTTACATAGTGTGTGTGATGGTTGTTTTGTAGATGTAATGTGCTTTGTAATGTGTTAAGTTCGCATGTATGTATGTATGTATGCGACTATACAAGTTTAAATGTTGCATTTTTATTTACTGTGTTTCTTATTGATAATTTATTCATTTAATTGGCATATGTAGCAATTTAGTATATTGCATATGACGTCGTATTTTTGTAGCATGTGGTTTTTAGCATAACTTGAGAATCCTTTCAAACTATGTTTTTAGATTGTCAAATTGTCAACTTGTGACACTTGTCCTTAACTGTCTGACGCACAAGGCTGAATCCATCATACGTGACAACTTGCTGTCCCTTTTTATTTGAAGTCAGATCAATGCATCACTGGCCTTTTGATCACTTCTCTTTTATTCTAAAAGGCCGAACCCGTCGTATGTGAGAACTTCCTGGCCCTGAAGATGACACTGGCGATGTCAGTCTGCACCTGTAGTTATTTGAATCAGATTGTAAGGAATTAAGCTTTGCATAAATTCCTAGTAATTACTTGTCCATGAAATATAGTAATTATTATAAGGGAAGTTATGTTTAATAAGTATATCCTTAGAACTGCTTTAGTCTAGTAGCTTGTGTTCTTATAATTAGATCTGCGATACAGGATGTTCCCCTAGGTTTAGCTTAGGTCATCTCCAAAGATAGAGATAGCTGGGCTGGACAATAGTTGGGAGATGAGTCAGTTAGCAGATAAGGTAATGCGGGATCAGAGACCAGGTAGCCAGTTAGCGAGCCCGACTGTAGCGCGCCATATTAAGAAATGCAGAAGAGGCACTGACCAATGGGAATCGCGAGTCACCGGGAAGAGAGGGAAGTAGCGAGTATTTAAGGAAAGAGTAGTACGCGATTGGGATTGGATTGAGAGAGGCATTGGAGGAGAACCATGTAACATACGTCTGGTTCCCACAGAGGACCAGTATTGATTGTACTGATCTGTATTGTGCTAACTGTCTGTATTAAAGTTCTTGAAATGAACAATGGAAAGTCTTCTGCGATAATTGAGTAATTAGAACCTTCCTCTGTGAGTATCTGATTTCTATTAGACAATGACACATTGGCTGAACTGAGTAGGTCGATGTCTAAATTGTCTAGGAAATCAACGCAGAGGAAGAACGTTGCAATACGTGCCCAAATTAGAATACCGAGTCTACGAATGGAACAGGCAGATGCGACCAAGGGAAATAATAGTAGACACCGGGCATTCTACAAGATGAGTGCATCACGTCTTTTTCCAGTTCTTGTTTTACTCTAAATGGACAATTTCATATTGTAAGCAGCGTATTTTGAGACAACTTCCTGTCGTTGAAATGACACCAAAGATAGTGTTTCTCAAGTCATGCAGCTGGTACACTCTGATAAGTCACATGTCACCTTGAGAGTTTGTTGTTCTGTTTACTTAACTCAAGGTGTGTCGGCTAACCCGGATTGTCACACACACGACTCCAAAGCCATTGTCTGTGAGTTGACATTTTCACATTCTGTCAACAAAACAACTTCCTGTCTTTAAGCTTTTGAGCAATCAAAGATTGTGGGATACTGCTGGATACTGCTCACTGTCGATGTGATTTATTATTTCAACCAGTCCTAACTGCAGCGCTGTTGTGTAGCGAAGCAGACATCCACTCTCCCCTTTCACCACATGTATTGTATCAACACAGATGCGCCTGTGGGATTCCAGGGTCGCTTCAAATTGCCCTAGGTGTGGAATATTCGTGTTTGAGCCATAGGTCGCAATCTTTGTTTTGCTCCGAGTCAGCTTTGACTTCGGGCTAAACTGTGTGAACGTTGCTTCGTTCATCACGTTGACGCTCGCACCAGTGTCAGTTAGCATGTCCAGTGCAACGGTATCAACTTTCACTCGAGCATGAGGTAGGATGACGTTCAAGTCGTAATTTTCCGTGCTGTCAAGATCATTAACTCGTCGCTCACGGCGCTTTGGCGGTCGCGTAGCGGGCGTGAAGTTTCTAGTGTTTCTGCTACTTTTGCACCACTTTGCGAAGTGATTACGTTTGTGACATATCGTGTATGTGACGCCGCGGGTTGGATACTGTTGTTGTCCTCAAGGCTGGGGCTAGCTGCCATTGCAGTTGGAACAGGAACGCGTTATCTGTTTCTGTTGTTGACGACATGGCAGCAGTTGACGCCTTGGTGGATCACTGCAGATTTTGTTGATAGTTGCCGTTTGTAGGAGTTTCTTGTTTTTTTTTTGTTAACTCCACTGTTTTCGCAAACTGCAACAGGTTGTCTAGAGATACATCCGGCTCGCTCAATCCCTTTCGCTTTATTTCTGTGTTTGTGTCTGTTAAACTGCATTTCTTGTTGGCCGTGTGTTTGACAGAGAATGTTACTGATTTGTGGTCGGATATTTAGCTGCTGATCACGAATGCTGTGCTGATGATAGATTTGGTTGCCCATGAGATGACAAGATCTGAAGTGTGACCAGCCCTGTGTGTTGAACAATCAACATATTGATGTAGATTATGTATCTTTAGTAAATCCATCAACCGGGAGACCCCAGGTGATGAACAAACATCAACTTGCGGATTGAAATCTCCCGTGATGAAGACTCTCCCAGCAGCAGAAGCCAGGTTAGCAGTTAAGTCATCGAATTTGTCAAAGAATACGGGTATAAGTGACGACGGTGGACGGTATATTGCAAGCACTGTCAGATGCTTACATCGCACTGTTAGATGCTCGAATGGAGAGTATTCGACAGTGTTTGTAGATATAAAAGGCAGCTCGGTTTTGTGCACAATGCCAAGGCCACCACCTCTCTTTTCTCTTCTTCCAACTCTGGAAAATTAATAGCCTGGAGGACACAGGTTGATGTCTGTAACAGTGTCTGTCATGTTACTGTGTTTGTTCGGGTAGCGTGTAACACAGAACACGGATTAATAAGAAACGTTTATGCTTTATGTCTGAAACACCAGCCTTCCTATTTATGTCAAAACGAACTGAGCTGCAGCTAATCTGCAGCTAGCCATAATGATGTGCATATCATTACAGTGTCTTCCGCCTTTAATCACATCTCTATCAATATGGCGATATCAGCCGCCGTGTCAATGATGTGTTCACCGACGATGCTTTCCCCAAAACAGAGAGTGTGTTCAGCATTAGAACATTCAATTCAGTTGCCCTTGCCGACCTTTGTAATGGAGTAAGGTTAGCCACATTATTAATTAATGTAAATAAATAATATGTCATAATGAAACTAATCAACTAAACTAACCGATATATATATATATATGTGTATATATATATATATATATACACACACACACACCTGTCTGTAAATTGATCATTACTTCAACCAAGAAGATCATGATAGTATCAGTCACTAAAGCAGTACAGTGGTGTGTGACTCACTTGAATTCAGATGTATGCATCACCCTGTTTCGTGTTACTCCTTTTACTCTTGAACTCAGGAGTGTTGACTGAAGTACTTTTAGTTTGTACTTGAGTGAGAGTACAAGTAACTCATATTAGAACTAAAAATACATTGAAAAAACCTTCGATACTGCTAAAAAGGACTTAGCTAAACTCCAACGTGTACAGAATTGTTTAGCACGATTAGAACTAAAAGCACTTCGTTTCTCACCATCTCTGCACCTACTTAGACAGTTGCATTGGCTTTCAGTTACATATTGAATATAATACAGATTAACCACTACCACATGTCGTACCTTTTCTATGCAGCACCCATTCTATTGGTTTAATCTCCTTCGTTTTTCCGATATCCCCAGGAATCTCAGATCATCTCTTTCACAACGACTTCTTGTTCCAAAAAACAAGCTTAATATCGGCAAACGTGCTTTTTCTGTAGCTGCACCAAAAATCTGGAATCAACTCCCTATCGCTTTAAAATCATCTGAGACTATAAATACCTTTCGTAAAAAACTGAAGACTTATTTATTTGAAATTGCATTCCCTCCCTAACCTTCAGCGGTCCCTTGCTCTAATGACGACTCTTGCTTGTTAAGTTATTTTTATTGTCCCTGTTAACAATTTTGCCGAATAATTCTTGTATGTTGTGCCTCAGAGCTCAGATTCCTGGGGATTTAGGCGCTATAGAAGTTTGTCATTATTATCATTATTATCACTTAGTAAAAAATAAACGTAATTTTTAAAAGTACTTGCAGTAAATGTACAGTTGACATTGCTCCCTTTTCATGTCTTGAACTAAAACAGCACTGACAAGTACGGCCGTGGATGTTCCGACAAACATTCCAACTTGGCGGGCTCACAACATTTGATAGTAACATTCATACCCAAATCATTCTAATTATCACTCTAGCGCATGTAAACAATCATTCAAAAGCTGATTTCTGATTTATAGAGGTCAACATTGACATGGTATCCCAACGCGAGGTTTGTATGCAAATGTGATCGCGACGTGGCCGGTGAATCACAGTGATTGGATAGTATTACTAATATATTCGACATGACGGTAGGATCCTCCGATGGACTAGACATGATTTTAAAATGCCATGGAGATGAGGTCTATTGTATATAGTTCCGAATTTCTTAAGTTTCCTAAATATTGTAAAAAAATATTTTGTGGAGTAAATGAAGTAAAAAGTATCGTTACATTAGATAAGACTACTTCATAACAAGTAAAAGTACGTTATCAAAATTGTTCTTCGTTACATGCCGAGTACTTGAAAAACTACTCAAGTATTGTAACACAGTAGTTGTACTTTGTAATAAGCCGTCACTGCAACTCACCATTCACTGTTTTCACTGATCATTGTACAGCGGTCGCTGCTGATATGACTGAATATACCTGCCTTTAACTTGAAAATTACTTCGCCCAAGAGGATCATGTCAGTGTCAGTCACTAGAGCAAGGCCTTCTTTAGACACATACATTTTGTGTGCAAACAGAGGTGTGCACTAATACGTTTCTTTCGAAATAGCGGTAGGATCCTCCTATGGACTAGATATCACCTTGAGAGTTTGGTGCTTCATATCGTCTCTGACCTACACTTTTACTGCACAAGCAAAATATGTGACAACAAAAAGTTTGATAGGTGTTGTAGAGAACGGCACTCATGGCACATCCTGGGGGCCCCCTGGTATGTCACATGTCATTGTTATCATAATACCAAAAACACTGGTGGCCGCACTAGTTTCACAGCACTACTGATTGTGTCTTTGTTATCATATATAAAAAATCAGATGTCACACAGTATATACATGTATATATCTCTCATGATTGGTTTTCTAAAGTTTTGATTGTCAGGATAGTCAATGGTTTTGTAAACCGCTTATTTGAGAGGCAAATACCAATTGATGATATCATAAACATCCACCTTTCTGTCCATAAAGATGATACATCAGACATCTTCCCACAACTCAGATTGCTTGTATTGTCTGATCAGTCGCATCACTTTGAGAGTTCGGTGGTTCACACACATGTACACTTTTGTGTGACTAACTTGAATTCAGATCAGTGCATTACACAGTTTCGTCAAAAGAAACCTGCCAGCAAACTCTTCATGTTCATGAAGGTGACACCAAAGACGGTGTCCTTCAACATGGGTTGTTGTTCTTTGCGATGACACTGGATATGTCAATCTACGGTTTTACAATACAACAATTATACGACATAATAAATTAATAACAATGCTGAAACTGTAAAGATTTATAGATATATAGTGCAACTTAATTGGTTCTTATAATCGTGTGAGTGTTAGTATAGAACTAGCCTCTACTAAAAAAAACAATACACTAAACAATTGATTAATGCATAATTAAACTGTTTTAATACAAAAAAGGATTCACAATGACATTTAATACCATCAACGAGTGAGTCATCTACTCAATTGTGGTGAGTAGATGATGATGTGGGGTGAATACAGAAATGTTTCTCACTCGAACCCCTCCAGTTCATTAACTTCTTACCCCCCATATTTACCCCTTTGTGGTGGTGTGAAATGTACCTACCTACTACTTGACTGAAATCTTTCTGTGATAATAGATTAAACAGATGACAAAGGGTTATCGTCACCGTCAGTTTGATCATCTCTACCACGCTCAGCCTATCTTATAGGATCATTCTATTGTTAAGTACAACTCTTGGCTAGTGTAGACATCGAGCTTCCCGTGCTATGAGATGAATCCAAAGACGGCATCTCTGAGATGCGGTTGTTTGATTTTGCTCAGAAGATGGATGACGATAAGATTTCTTGAAGGTGAAACTAAAGACGTCATCCCTCCACTCAGGTTGTTCGTATTGTCTGATGATTCGTACCAGTTTGAGGGTTCGGTGTTTCAGACACATGGATACATGTAATATACTCGAGACAGGGCGGACTGGATCTGGTACACCCAGCATTGGTAGGTCATGACATTGTTAGCGTGCTTTATATCTTGCCCCTATGGACGCTGCCAGTCGACCCTGCAACAAGACATGACGACTTCTAAACACACTATCACCTGTCTCTCTCCACCAATGTCAACTAATGTAAAGTGTCACACAATGTTGATAGTAATATCACGATTGGGCTGAGTGGTGTGTGGGTTAAGTTTAACAGAGGCATTTTAAAAGAGAGTAATCAAAGCAGTCATCAGAAATGAGGAGACTCATGGGAAGGATACACTCTTCTCCTTCTTTCTCTTGTAGTCTTTGCAGTGCATGCTGGGAATATCTTTATTGTATGAATCTTTCTGAAAGCATCTGGCCAATGGTTAAGTATCCACCACACAGTTTCTATGAGACTGCTGTATTTCTACCATGTCTAGTGTATCGCAGCCACGACTCTACCCCACCCTGGCCACCAGGGGGCGTGCCAGTAGGTGGACTGGAGCTGGTCCACGTAGCGTTGGAAGTTCACGACGGTGTCAAGGTGCCTCACGTCTTGTCCCCTTGGACGCTACAAGTCAACCCTACAAGACACGACCACTTCTAAACAAACTGTCACCTTTCTCTCTCCACTCGTGCCAACTCACATAAAGTCAACAATGATATCATTATATGTGCTGCTACTTACCCCTGAGGTGGTTGACGTAGCGCCCTCCTCAAGCTTGTAACCCCCATCTGGCTGAGCCATACATCGCACAGACTACTAGAGTCAAAGTCAGCCTTGGGGTGATTACCAAGTGTGATTACCATGGTAATTCCACATACAAACTATTTGTTCATCTCGGTCGCCGGTTGTTGTGTCTGGGAAAAGATTCTTGTCAAAACTGTCACGTTTTTAATGAGGTTTACTTATTTTAAACAAACCAGTCCAACTTAACATCCTGTGTGAGTTTCTCAGGTTGGTGTGTCACATGCATGGCAACTAAACTGATACTGAATTAATTGATTGTAATTAATATGACCTAAGACATAATCATAATCAGTCGATTATAACCAAATAGATTGGTTCCTCCAGCAGTGACAAGGCTAGTGACAAGGCAGTCTGTCTGTCATGGCGGTTGTCGATTATAACCAAATACATTGGTTCCTCCAGCAGTGACAAGGCTAGTGACAAGGCAGTCTGTCTGTCATGGCGGTTGTCGATTATAACCAAATACATTGGTTCCTCCAGCAGTGACAAGGCTAGTGACAAGGCAGTCTGTCTGTCATGGTGGTTGTCGATTATAACCAAATACATTGGTTCCTCCAGCAGTGACAAGGCTAGTGACAAGGCAGTCTGTCTGTCATGGCGGTTGTCGATTATAACCAAATACATTGGTTCCTCCAGCAGTGACAAGGCTAGTGACAAGGCAGTCTGTCTGTCATGGTGGTTGTCGATTATAACCAAATACATTGGTTCCTCCAGCAGTGACAAGGGTAGTGACAAGGCAGTCTGTCTGTCATGGCGGTTGTCGATTGTTATTGAGTCTGGAGAAATGTGTATTTAATGTACTGCAGTGTGAAGACTTCAGTTCTTGTCACCCTAAATAATCTCTCAGCTATTCAATGTGGGTTAGTGATTGGGTCAGTAGAGTTTTTTAGTCGGACTATTGAGGCAGAAACAATGGTTTATTGCCAAAAGGAAGTAACAGCATAATCGCAATGCCATGGGTACCAGAAACAAAAATTGTGAAAATAATGCTAAACTACCAAAAACAGAATAACACTTCTTAGAACAGAGGAACCAATGGTTGAATTAAGTTAAAATTAATAAAAATGGAAGAATTACAAGTTTTTATGCAGCACTGAAACAAGGTGCCCTGCCTTTGGGCTGAAGAGCTTCTGGCAGTTGTTTGATGCAGGGAGAAGAGGGCCACTACCATGTTGTCTGAACTACAGTGAAAGGCAATGTCAGTGTAGCCAACAGGAAAGATGCACATATCTCCGATCAGAGTGTCGTGAACATCTTTCTTCAACATTTCAAGATAGCCTGCATATGTCGACTAACGAGAAACAGTGAAGAAGTTGGTGTTGCTTCAGGATCAAGTGCTGCAGCCTTCCTGCTGAGTAGAGGGACAAGGTTTTCTTCATCTACTTGAAACTCCACTTGATATATGTTGTTGTTGACCGGGTTTACAAGATGCAGTCGGCATTTGCCCAGTGGCTTCAAGGTTGCTTTGTTGTACATCCTTAGCTGGGTGTCTGAGTCCATCAACTTAGCAGAGCCAACATGCTTTGCCGGCATGACATTGACACGGTAGCTCCCTGTCAATTTGCATTCTCAACGGGTTTCCGTCAGGCAGTATAGTTTCTGTGTATAGAGGACCCGATGGTCGGGTCGGTCTGATGGTGGACCGCCCCAGGGTGGGCCACTCTGAACGACCCAGCCGGGGCCTCTTCACGATACCGGGCCGGTCTCCCTGTAGTAAGAATCTTCTTCCACCGGAAGACTTTCTCTGTTAGGTGAGGCATTCTTCTTCCTCCGTTGTTGACCGCGTCGGAATGCTCACCAACTACACTCTGAAGTATGCTTGAAAGAGCAGTGGCACAAGGGGCTGACATCGGTCAACCCAATGAGCTGCATATGCGCGTACAATGCAACACTACTGGGAACCCCACCCAACAGTGAGGGGAAGAACTTTTAGCTACTGGTCCTTTTGGACCAGCACCCAGGTTGGACCACATGGAGGTAGTTCTGCCGTCCCAACCCTCGTAGTCATCGTATGTTTGTCTGTCATGAGATCTATGAGATCATCTGTGATGCCATGAGTCCTACGAATGTTCGGTGGGCAATACGTTGCAAAATCTATTTTTTCTTTGCATTTGCTGCAGAACGGTCCCCGCGCAGGGCACAATTCCTTCTTTCTCTCTTGATTTCGACCACAAAACTTGCAACTAATGGGTGGTTGAAACTGTTGCCTCGTAGGTCTCTGTGCTGGTCCATTGTCTCGTTTCTGTGGATGTCGTAGTGTCCCACATTGTCGCATTGGTTGCACGGTTTTTCTATCTACTCTGTGGACATCTTCATTATGACCCAATATCACTTTTAGTTGCGACACAGTGTTCTTGTAAGTGCGACAGATGTCTATGTATTTCTTCAGATCGAGGTTACGCTCTTGTAGTAGCCGTTTCCTCGTATTTCCGTCTTTCACCCTGAAGACAATGCGGTCCCTGAGCAGACTGTCCTTCATACAGTCGCAGACATTGCAGTTCTTCATTAGGTTTTTTAAGTTCCGCGACGTATGAGTTGGTCGATTCGTCTGACTGTTACACACATGTATTAAACTTATAGCGCTCAAATGTTTTGTTTGTCTGGCCGAATATGTGACTATCCATCTTACCGATTATGTCAGTGACCTTGTCCGTATCTGCTGGGTCGCACACATTATATACCTGCAGCCCCTCTAACCCCATCATTGAAATAAAGAGGGTTTTGCGGAAGACATCCGGTTTCGTTGTCAATTTCTGAAACGACAGCGTAGCTGCTCCACAACTGGGGTCATGCTACAGTTAGACTGTTTCGTTGCAAAAAAGTGCAGATATTTTTTTGAGAATTTTTTTAAAATTCACATGTTCTGACATAAGTGCAATTTAGTAGGCAGATTTTCAGGTGTGGTTGTAGAAAGTGTTGACTATAAAATGGTGGATTTATAGATGATTTAAATAAGTGGAAGGATATTTGGCAGCAATTTGCCTGTTTGACCCTCTGGCGGAGTAATGCTTGCCGGCATTCGTAAAAGTTTATGGGTGTCACACATACAGGCATTTTACTAGAGGCAGAAATATGCAATTTTTCTTCAAATCTATCAGCATGTCAATTAGATGATGATAACAGCAGGTGAGAAGTTTAAGACATTTTGTAGGTCATGTTTTCTTATAATCAAACAAAATATAATAATCTTTATTGATACATAATGTTAAGTATATCACAGATGTAGCAGTAATATGAAACATGTATACATTACGTATCAAATGGAACGAAGCAACACATTGCTTGTGTTCCTTATTCATGTCATATATGCAATGAAATCTATGATTCGTGTAAAAAAAAAAAAAACATCTTCATAATAAACTAACAATTTATTTAATAATGCATTATACGAGTACCGTAAGTCTGAACATCAGGTACATCTTAACATGACTTCATTATGCGAGTACCGTAACACTGAACACCAGGTACATCTTAACATGACAACATTACACGAGTACCGTAACACTGAACACCAGGTACATCTTAACACGACAACATTACACGAGTACCGTAACACTGAACACCGGGTACATCTTAACATGACAAAATTACATTAAAGCAGCATTTAGCATATGTTTGCTAGAATTAGACGCTTTGTCCTTTGTTTGAACATATGAATAGATGTACAATATTGTAAATAGTTATTTGTAATAAATGTATTCCAGATTTTAGGACCAACATAAGCCAAAGACAGTTGTCTACAATTAGTCTTGCAGTATGGTATTTTATATGTTACTTCCTGTCTTGTATTATATTTATGTGTGGATATTTGCAGGACAAATACATCATGATATATATCTGGCAACATACCCCTATTATGCTTGTACATTAGAATACAGCATAAATATTTATTTACGTCATAAATATTCATTATTTGATAAGATGTAAATAAAGGCTGCGTATGTTCAATAAATCCTACATGACTTATTACACGCAAAACTCGTTTTTGGAGTAAATGAATTTTAGCAAGGTATATATTCGGGGCCCTTCCCCAGACGACATTACAATAAGTAATATATGGGTATATAAACATGTAATACAGGTTTAACAATGATTTGTTATCTAATTTGTTTGTCACCTTTTTTATAATACCAATATTCTTAGAAATTTTATTTGATATATATTTAATGTGTGTGCTCCAATTCAATGTATTATTTATAAGCAAACCCAAAAACTTTATCTCATGTACAGTGTTAATTTGTATGCCGTCTATGCAAATGTTATTACACCTCTCTCTTATACTGATCGTATTACTAAAGGTCACTGTGTGAGTTTTCTGTATATTCAAAGAAAGTTTATTAATGTTAAGCCATAAAGATAGTTTTTTTATTTCAGAGTTCAAAACATTTTCCATTTCATCTATATTGTTGCCTTGTATAAAGATGCTCGTGTCATCAGCAAACATAATGGTAAACGTTGTGTCAGATAAAGTAGATAAATCATTTATATAGATAAGAAAGAGTAAAGGTCCCAGAATTGAACCCTGCGGAACACCACATGTTATGTTTTTAAGGGAAGATTTTGTTCCATAGAATTTTACTCGTTGTTGTCTGTTACTTAAAAAGTTACGAATCCATTGGAGTATATTTCCTCTGATTCCATAATGTGTTAATTTTCTCAATAATATATTATGATTAACGGTATCAAAGGCTTTGGCTAAATCCAGAAATAACCCAATTACGTGCTCTTTGGTATCAATTGCCTTACTAATTTTGTCAATTAGCTGTATAATAGCCATATCAGTAGAATATCCTTTCCTAAATCCAAATTGGGAATTAGACAAGATGTTATGTTTCATTATGTAATTCATTAATCTATTGTACATTAATCTTTCAAAAACCTTTGAAAATACAGGCAAGACCGAAATAGGCCTGTAATTATTAATTAATGATGTATCGCCATTTTTAAAAACAGGAACTATATCAGCTATTTTTAGTTGATCAGGAACATATCCTTGATCAAATGATAAATTTACAATGTAACTTAAAGGATCAAGTAGGTTGGAGAAGGCCTGTTTGACAATAATAGGTTTTATGCCATCCCATCCAGGACTAGAGTTTTTTAAATTCTTAATAATTCCCTTTATCTCATCTGGTGTGGTTGGCGACAAATACATTGAATTTTTATAGACTCCTTGGAGGTAGTCATCAGGTCTCTCTGATATGACTGGTATTTTATCAGCCAGTTCTGGACCTATACTTGTAAAATATTCATTAAATGTATCAGCTATGCATTTTTTATTTATTTTTTATTTACCGTCAATTAGTAATTTGTCATTAGATAAAAATGCTGCCTTCCTTCCTATAATACTCTTTAAGACTATCCAGGTTTTTTTTAAATTACCCTTGTGCTGTTGAAGCTCATGTCGATAGTATTCTCTTTCTGCTACAGTAATAAGACAATTTATTTTATTTCTATATCTTTTATAATTAGTTTCATTGAAGACAGTCGGTTTTTTCAAGTAATACATATACAATTTGTTTTTAGTTCTAATGGAGTGTCGGAGTCCCATAGTAATCCACGGTTTATGTTTTCTTTTCCTAATAGTTGTGTTAGCTAACGGAAATGAATTATTGTATGCAACTAATATCTCATTAATGAATACAGAATAACATTCTTGTGGATCTCTGCATGCATAAACGTCATCCCAGCATATTTTATCTATACTCTCTTTGAATGTAGCAGTAGTCTGCGCATTATATATTCTAGTCGCTATTGTCATTTCTACCTTTGTGCTATCAGTATGTTTAGTGAGCAAAAATATTGGTAGGTGGTCAGAAATATCTGTATATATTATTCCATGCAATTGATAATTTGCACCAATTAAATCATTGCTGTATATATTATCGATGACAGTGGCAGTTGTTGCTGTTATTCTAGTAGGCTTGCTGATAAGGGGTATAAATGCCTGTTGGAACATTGCATCTATGTAATCTTGAGTTTCCGTGTGACTACCATAATTAAGTAGATTAATGTTAAAGTCACCCATTATGTAACACTGTTTATTATCAACCTTGAGAGTTTGTATAATATTGATAACATGTTCTGTGAAAGCAGTAATGTTTGTATTAGGTGGTCGATAGACAACACCTACAGTTGTTTTGTTATTGCATGTCTTAGACCGAGTCTTGATTTCAATAAAAACGCATTCCAGATATTCAGTTATGACACTCATTTCTGGTAATTCAGTACACTCAAGGGACTTACGAACATATAAGGATACACCACCTCCCTTCTTGGAGGGCCTAGTCAAATGTATACTTTTGTACTCTGGCAATTCATACAGATCAAGATTGTCATTATGTAACCAAGTTTCGCTTAGACCGATGACCGAGAACCTGTTATCGATCAGTGACAAGAAATCACCCAATTTGCTAATGTTCTTTGGCAAGCTACGGATATTTAAATGCATAAGTGAAAACTCTTCATCAGAGATATTATTTCTTGTTATAACTTCATTTATATCATCCTCAAGATAATATTTAGTATTTACAAAGCTATCTGTTGTGAGTAAATTACAATCGGGATCTATATTCCGCATTGCAGCATTGCCAGTTTCATAATCTTGTACATCACCTAAGGTAGTATTACGTAATTGGCTCATAGCAATGAAATGCAGTATATACATACATATTCACACGGTACACAATAATGCTTCTATAGCTGCATATAACATTTACAGACCGTTTTATAAAAAACAACGTTATGTGACATATGTTAAGTTGTAGTAGGTTAGTTAGAATACATGATATGTATCGATAACATATAGTAATAAAGTATATATGAGTAATTAAATAAGACACGAACCATATGTTGAATACGAAGGTGTCCATGAATGAGTCCATGAATGGTACAGTCCCTATGTGAACAAGCACCATGATAGGCCGACTAGAGATACAAAATATCCACCGTGACTTGGGCCAATGTCCAACGCAATTACAGTGCATTTAGTTCATCATCTCGACTGACGGTTTTGATTGTTCCCTTTAGGTCCTTTATGACAATCCTTCCATCATACGACCAACAGTCGAGAATCTTGTGCTGTTTCTTTAATGTCCGGCACAAGAACAGTAGTCTTGCTCTCTTCTGGGTGAGATCTTCCGATATGTAGACATTTGATCGTTTAGTGCGTAGCCGTTTTCGAGCTTTAATGAAGTCATTCTTCGATTTATAGTCTTTGAACTGGACTATTATTTGGCGCGAGTGGTTTTTGTTTGTGGCGGATTTTCTTGGCCCAATCCTATGGGCCCTGTTGATATGGTCCATTTTTAATGGCATGTCCATATCGTTAAACAAGTCAGTGATAATCTTATCAATTTGTTCACCGTCTTTGTTTTCAACTATTCCTGTAATGCGCACCGAGGACCGACGGCTGTACTGCTCCAGATTATCAACAGCTTGCTCAAGTTGTTCAATTCGTGCATCCTTGTCTGTCAACTCCTTTTCAAGATTTTCGAGCCTTCTATTTATTTTGTCAGCAACTATTGTAGCAATCCGGGTAGCAAGGGCCGCGATTACGTCATCGTCACTTAGCGCTAGCTTGATTTGTTCTACAAGTTCAACGGTGGTCGAGGTCGGTCTCTTCTTGCTCATTGTTGCTGGTGGTTGTCTGTTACGCAATAGTAGGGTCTAATCACAGGCTAAGCAGCAAACGTTGGCGGTTTTGAGCGTGTCGTGGGCGACAATATGGTTGTTACACGATCCGATATATTTTACCGGCGTGCAAGCTCAAGAAAATATCACAATTTAACACCCACCGCGTTCCTGAGTGTCCACTAGTCGACCTTGTTCACTTCAGCAAAAACACGGGACCTTTCAGAGCATTTCTCTTACATTCTCACCCCCAAATCGAGGAGTGCGAAGAAATCGTGCAGTCTGACCATGGCACACCTCCAGACTGAACATGGTCGCCAATGGGAAAACTAACTGTATATTGACCCCTATTAAACAGCCTGGCAGCGGAGGACGCGTTTTACTTCAAATATCTTTAAACAATTACTGAAAATATGTATATGGCAAAATTACAGCTGAATGGGACAAACCGTTTTTGGATATTACAGACTTCTCATTAGTCTGCAATTCTAAATCACAGTGACGGAACACATATCTTTTAAGGGGGTGGGTGCATATACCAGTAGTTAAGCCTCAATTTGCAAATCTGTATGAAAATAAACCAATGACATTGCAGCAGGGTGATTCATCAATGTTTTGTCTACTTCTACAAATTAAACACATGTGAAGATCTTGTCATTTACCCTAATGAAGTCTGAGGACAGTGACTAGCTAGAGTCAGCCATAGCCCAAGCCTGTTTTCTCTACTGACTGGACCTTCTGGCCAATCAGACAACTGACATTGTTTTCTGAATGTCTGCTAATTAGGCTTTGTAATATTATGTAATTGAACTGCTTGAGATGCCTGGCCTTTGAGGAATTCACACCCTAAGGTGGCAGTTTATTGATATTTTCCTTTGTAAATAGGGAACAAGGTCAAAAACTCAATAGAAATTTGAATGTAACATAACAACTGGCTGTATTGAATGTTCTTATAAAAAGCATATTGGACTTTCTGGAAAACTATTAGGAGTTCATACGTGCCATCTGAGATGTGCTGGATTACAAATTGTCCAACAGTGAAGTGCTTATTTTTCTGTTGCCATGCCAAGTTTGGTAGCACCTTTGAAATGTACGTAAAACACAACTACACGGAGGGATTACCAAAACTAAAATTGCTTGTAATATTGGTGCCTATAAAATATGTTAGTTTCCAAATTTTTCTTCAAAATTGTCGTCTAGTTGGGGTCATGTTACAGTTAGCAATTTGCCTGTTTGGCCATTTGGTGGGGTAATGCTTGCCGGTATTTGTAAATATTGACGGGGGTCGCACATTTTACGGGAGCTATAAATATGCAATTTTTTTTTTAATCTATCAACATGTCAATGAGATGATGATAAGAGCAGGTGAGAAGTTTAAGAAATTTTGTAGGTCACGTTTTCTTATAATCAGACAAAACGTTAACATGATCGCCAATGGGAAAACTAACTGTATATTGACCCCAAACTACTTCCACTGCTTCTAGTTGGGTGCAACGTCAGAGCCTAGCTTAGCAGGCTCGGGTGGCATCACGTTAAAGTTGTGCAGTAGGTCTGGTTGAGCTGGTTGCACCCGAGGCTGGGGCTCGGCGATCGCACGACGATCAGTACAGGGCAAGGGCAGTGACCTGGCTAAGGTCATACCAGTGCCACTAGTGGGGTGACAAACACTTACAGTCACGGTTCGTCCACCGAGTAGATATTTAATGGTCCTAACGCGGTCAGTTAGAGTGTCACGTTCGAAGACTTCGCTGCCACCATGTTTGTTAGCGACTTCATATACACGTCGAGTGATCATATTAACAGGATGTAAACACTCGTGAAAGCTTTTCTGTGCCACAAACGGAGGAGGATATATTGTATGTAAATTTAGAACGGTCACTTCCCTTGACGTCACAGGTGTATCAAATAGATCGTCAGTCTACACAAACTGATCAACATTATTAACACCAACGAAATTTATTTTTCCATTGGCGCAATACCTTGCTGATGCCTTGAAGGTAGGATCAATGTGGTCCGTATGTCGCTCAATTTCACGTGCCTTTGTCATTAAGTTCTCATTGGTGACAGTCCTCCCTGCTGACCATTCCGTCAACAAGAATTCGAGCACTTCACCATCCAGTTCTACATTCATGGCTTCCGAGTCACCGAGCCTCCTCTTCAGCACGCCGACATTAAAATGCTCCGTTGTTCGTTTCTTGTTTGCACCATTAGCCCTATACCAGTCTCAACCTGATACGATCTTGATTCAGGTAGATGCTAGCTGACAACTGCCTTTCTCCATTTGCCATGCAGTTGTACTCTTACGTGATTTCCCGGCTTCAGGATATCTCTTTCAGGACATAGGTGTGGGAACAGGGTGGGAGCAGGAGGGGTTGTTGCTCCCTTGGAATTTCACTGGGGAAGACATGGTTCTGCCCCCCCAGTAAATGTGAGCGTAAATGTTAGTTTTTGTGGCGAGCATCAATCAAGGTTTTATGAGAGGATTAAGGTGTGTTTTTTATTGGCGACTGTGAAAGGTTGGTGCAGTTTGAGGGCACACATGGTATTCTCCCCCCAGTAATAAGCGGCACAGCGATGAAAACGTTTCAACAGCACCCTTCCTCCAATTACGGATGTCACTCCAACAGCGAAGTGGTGCTGAAGCTCCGGCAGCCCCCCAGTATGAATTTTGTTCCCGCACCACTGTTTCAGGACCTGCTTTTTGTCTTAGTAGAACAATATGTGTTGATGGAGTATTTAATTGAAACTGTTATGTTGTTTCAGAGTTCATAACATGTGGTGGGTATGTAGTGTTATAAGTATATGTTGATGAGGTGTTCATTGAGACTGTTGTGTTTGGCAGAGTTCATTCGTCTGGTGGCGGAGAAGACGGGCATTATCCTCGACCCGGTGTACACAGGGAAGGCTGCCCGCGGAATGTTGGCCGAACTGAGAAGAAACCCATCCAGGTTTAGAGGTCGACGTATCTTATTTATCCATACAGGTGACATACTTTACAATATAATAATATTTGCTACATTTTGTCAAGTATGTGCCTAGTATTAAAATAACTTTCTACTGTAAGTTCGTTTGTAATTTGATTTGATATATTTGTGACGAAAATGTGTACTTGATGACAGTTTTCCATTTGAAGCAAAAACTATTAAAAAGGCATTCGGGTGTATTCCCTAAAAATCTGAAATATAGTTTATTGTATACTGAAATCCGTGCTATGAGGCATGAGAGAGTGCAACATGCAAAATTGCGAACACTAATTTTGGCTTATTAAATGCAATTTGGCGGGAATATGACATCAACATTACATTTATTCTAATATTAAGAATATTGTATAAACAAACAAGAAATGGAGAAGGTTTGTTTACCACAGACGTGTGTAGGCTGCAGTGAGCTGGTCAGTCTGCAAGCTGTTTCATTATGTTTTCATCAAATATGTTTTTTTTCAGGTGGTGTGTTCGGCATGTTCGACGGCCGCATGGACACAGTGCTCTGTACACCTGGCTTGCCTAGCAATCAGTGCCATACGTGGCCAGAACTGGACTGTCCGCCATTTTGACTGAATCAGCCCAAGAGGCTATCTGTATATCGAGATCAGTGCAATTGTGACACGGGTTAAACCAGGGGATAACTTCACTAAGATATTGAGCACATAAGAGGCCATCTGTATATTGGGATCAGTGGAATTGTGACGAGGTAAACCAGGGGATCACTTCACTGAGGTATTGAGCACATAAGAGGCCATCTGTATATTGGGATCAGTGCAATTGTGACACGGGTTAAACCAGGGGATCACTTCACTAAGATATTGAGCACATAAGAGGCCATCTGTATATTGGGATCAGTGGAATTGTGACACGGGTTAAACCAGGGGATCACTTCACTGAGGTATTGAGCACATAAGAGGCCATCTGTATATCGAGATTAGTGCAATTGTGACACGGGTTAAACCAGGGGATCACTTCACTAAGATATTGGGCACATAAGAGGCCATCTGTATATTGGGATCAGTGGAATTGTGACGAGGTAAACCAGGGGATCACTTCACTAAGGTATTGAGCACATAAGAGGCCATCTGTATATTGGGATCAGTGGAATTGTGACGAGGTAAACCAGGGGATCACTTCACTAAGGTATTGGGCACATAAGAGGCCATCTGTTTATTGGGATCAGTGGAATTGTGACACGGGTTAAACCAGGGGATCACTTCACTAAGATATTGGGCACATAAGAGGCCATCTGTATATTGGGATCAGTGGAATTGTGACGAGGTAAACCAGGGGATCACTTCACTGAGGTATTGAGCACATAAGAGGCCATCTGTATATTGGGATCAGTGGAATTGTGACACGGGCTAAAACCAGGGGATCACTTCACTAAGATATTGAGCACATAAGAGGCCATCTGTATATTGGGATCAGTGGAATTGTGACGAGGTAAACCAGGGATCACTTCACTGAGGTATTGAGCACATAAGAGGCCATCTGTATATTGGGATCAGTGGAATTGTGACACGGGTTAAACCAGGGGATCACTTCACTAAGATATTGGGCACATAAGAGGCCATCTGTATATTGGGATCAGTGGAATTGTGACGAGGTAAACCAGGGGATCACTTCACTAAGGTAATGAGGGCATAAGGAAACTTCATCATTAAACAAAACCTATGTAATGTTAAATTAAGGGAGTTTTTTCAAAACAGGATAACAGCTCCTATTGTATCACTGAGGGTAATATTTCCGTGGCACACCAGTGACAGTGTCCCGCTGGTGCGTCCTGGTGTTGACAGTGTTCAGGTGTACCAGGTCACTGTTAAGGAGGATAATTTATTTTAAAGAGCAAAGTCAGGCTTATGAGCTCTTAAGGGGTCAATACACAGTTGGTTTTCCCATAGGCGACCATGTTAACGTTTTGTATGATTATAAGAAAACGTGACCTACAAAATGTCTTAAACTTCTCACCTGCTGTTATCATCATCTCATTGATATGCTGATAGATTTTAACCAAAATTGCTTACTTCTAGCTCTCGTACAATGCCTGTATGTGTGACACCCGTCAATATTTACAAATGCCGGCAGCATTACTCCGCAAACAGGTCACACAGGCAAATTGCTGCCAAATATCCTTCCGCTTATTCAAATCATCTAAACATCCACCATTTTACAGTCGACACCTTCTACAATCACACATGAAAATCTGCCTACTCAAATGCACTTATGTCACAGAATGTGAATTTTGTAAAAAAATCATTTCTCAAAAATACACTGCATTTTTCTTTGTCTGTAACCAAACAGGAAGTCTAACTAGAACATGACCCCTTAAGAATGTTAGTGAAATGGGACCCTTGTGTACATGATCAACAGTAGTGAAATGGGCCCCTTGTGTACATGGTCAACAGTAGAGTTGTAATGATACAGCAGCGTCATGATACGATACATATCACGATACACGAGTCAAAATATGATACATTCACGATAACTAGTTTTACCAACTAAGATTGAAATAGTGTTAGTTGTTGGCTATTATACAAGGTAAATTGGGTGAATTAATATGTGAGGTGGCGGGATGAACAAAGGGGGTGACAAAGGTGCCTCATGAATATGAAGGTTGACCTGTCAAATTATTTTTAGTACTAGCTTCAAGATGGATGGCACATTGGCATATATTTTAAAGTTTAAACTTTTCCCTGGTGAACGGAGAAATAAAAATAGCATTTTATCATGTAACAGTTTTGTTACTATAACATTAACAATTAAAAAATAAAAATGTTGTTCAATTGGAATGTAAATATTTTGGCAACATCGAAATGTTGTGTCGTATAATAATAAAATCACTATGTTCCTTTATATAGCGATTTTTAAGTGAGTAAATACCAATCAAAACGCTTCACATATAAAAATAGCATGTTGACTAAATGCTAAAATATAAATTAAATAAATAAATAAGCAAAGATAAAATAAATATAAATAAATTAGGGTGTAAAAATACAATTTCAAACAATTAAATTAAAAACCATTCAATACTGTAAAATAGAAACCAGTGTCATTTAGATGTGGCAGCAGTGCTTGCATCAAGGCAGGTAGTGCAGGCGAAATAGATGGGTTTTAAGTTGTTGCACACACTTTGGCAAGCTCTTCCACATCTGTGGACCTGTCGTGTATTGATATGTCATATCACAGGCTGTGTATCGTGATATATTGATACATCGATTAACCATTACAACCCTGTTAGACAGATTGGACCACTCAAGTCTGTGATTGACCTGCAGTGCTATATCATGCATATCTTTGATATCATTATATTCTGCGTGCATTGCTCTAAGTTTGCAGTGCATAAACTAGGTAGCTTAAAGGTCTTTGCTTAAGTAAATTTGTTTCACTTGTTCTGTTTAAATTTAAATTCGGCAAGAACTGATGATGCATCATTACATAATGCTTCAATTGTTGATGCATGAACGTGATTTTTCATGAACTTAAGAGTCAGTTTATAAGGAGGTGTATTTTATGCCTATTATATATATATATATATATTATGTTATTATATATAACGTAATCAGTAGCATGAGAGGTTATTAGCAACTGGTAAGATTCGCATATGATACAACCTGATAAGTCATACATGGTCATGTGTTTCTTATGCAACGTGTTTGCTGTAGGCAATATTTTTGTACATTGTGTTGTATAGTTGAATTAAATTCATCACAGTTGTGCAGTTATAAGTATGTAAATTCAATTTGTCAGATGTACACAAATGTGACATCTTTAAAAGTAAATGTGTTTTTAAATTTCACATGTTTCATATCAGACCTATTAATCATCTCTTCAGTTATAGCCTCCTGCTGATACGCAACCTGTTTACCTAAATCATTTGGAATAGACAGTGTGATGTAATTACAATATATGATGTGATCATGTTGTAACATGGTTCAATGTGATTATGCTGTAACAGTATCCGATGTGGTCATGATAAAACACTGTTCAATGTAATCATGCTGAAACAATATATGATGTGGTCATGATGCAACAACAGTCAATGTAATCATGTTGTAACAATATCCGATGTGGTCATGATGCAACAACAGTCAATGTAATCATGTTGTAAAAATATATGATGTGGTCATGATGCAACAACAGTCAATGTAATCATGTTGTAACAATATCCGATGTGGTCATGATGCAACAACAGTCAATGTAATCATGTTGTAATAATATATGATGTGGTCATGATGCAACAACAGTCAATGTAATCATGTTGTAACAATATCCGATGTGGTCATGATGCAACAACAGTCAATGTAATCATGTTGTAACAATATCCGATGTGGTCATGATGCAACAACAGTCAATGTAATCATGTTGTAACAATATATGATGTGGTCATGATGCAACAACAGTCAATGTAATCATGTTGTAACAATATCCGATGTGGTCATGATGCAACAACAGTCAATGTAATCATGTTGTAACAATATCCGATGTGGTCATGATGCAACAACAGTCAATGTAATCATGTTGTAACAATATCCGATGTGGTCATGATGCAACAACAGTCAATGTAATCATGTTGTAACAATATATGATGTGGTCATGATGCAACAACAGTCAATGTAATCATGTTGTAACAATATCCGATGTGGTCATGATGCAACAACAGTCAATGTAATCATGTTGTAACAATATATGATGTGGTCATGATGCAACAACAGTCAATGTAATCATGTTGTAACAATATCCGATGTGGTCATGATGCAACAACAGTCAATGTAATCATGTTGTAACAATATCCGATGTGGTCATGATGCAACAACAGTCAATGTAATCATGTTGTAACAATATCCGATGTGGTCATGATGCAACAACAGTCAATGTAATCATGTTGTAACAATATCCGATGTGGTCATGATGCAACAACAGTCAATGTAATCATGCTGTAACAATACCCGATGTGGTCATGATGCAACAACAGTCAATGTAATCATGTTGTAACAATATATGATGTGGTCATGATGCAACAACAGTCAATGTAATCATGTTGTAACAATATATGATGTGGTCATGATGCAACAACAGTCAATGTAATCATGTTGTAGCAATATATGATGTGGTCATGATGCAACAACAGTCAATGTAATCATGTTGTAGCAATATCTGATGTGGTCATGATGCAACAACAGTCAATGTAATCATGTTGTAACAATATATGATGTGGTCATGATGCAACAACAGTCAATGTAATCATGTTGTAACAATATATGATGTGGTCATGATGCAACAACGTTCAATGGTATTATGCTGTAACAGTATCCGATGTGGTCATGATAAAACAATGTTCAATGTGATTATGTAGTCATGATGCAGCAACGTTCAGAATGATTATGTTGTAACAATATTTGATGTAAATGTTTAATATAGCCTTGATCAAGCAACATTCAATGTGCCATAAATATGATATAATATTAAAGTATTATTCAATGTAAATATTGCCTTAGTAATTAACTGTGGTTGTTATTCGTTATGTAAGTAATTATCAACTGAGTTGTTTAATTAAGATTTGTTATATAATATGTACCAGTGATTATTACATAAAACTAGGATGGCTGGCGAAATGCAAAGGAATTAAGAATATGAATTATTTGTATTGTTTGTCGCATGGTGGCGAAACCATCGTGGCCATTTTGTCATCAGATTGGCCACCTGATGGAGCCACGTGCATTCTGTAACTGGTACGTTGATATTGTTACATAAAATTACGTTTTACCCGACTCCGTGTTGTAGTCCATTATAATACGTAGTTCGTTAGACTCGGCAAGTGAGGCTTCCACCGTGCATTGATACACCACGTCAGCTTCCGTTCCTTCTACTTAGTCCATCATATTCCATTTGTTCTTCCATTTTCGCATCTACACTGTATGATATATTAATATTCAGACTTTGGAGCATTACAAGTGCATCTTTTCCCAGGTATCGAGGTCTACTCATTTATTTCTATGTTCATTCGATCGACCGCCGATTTACCAATTGGCGATGTTTTTCTTAAAAAAGTAGTTATTTACATTTACTTGGGAGCAATGTGCTAGTCTTCTGGAGCGTCTTTCTCCTACATCATAGCATTGAGTGATGGTCAGCTGTCCAGATGGTGCGAAGAGAGTAAGAACACAGTACTGTGATGGTGATACTTACTTCCTCGTGCGCTCAAAACCGTTTTTTGTTTTGACAACACGTCATCTTCTGAATACTTATGTAAATTTTGTCACTGGATTGTTGGTGTATTTGCGGTGCGTTGGGTATATTTTCTTACAGCTTTGTATTGGAAGTTGTTTTAATGAGCGCTGTTCGAAAATGTCAACTGACAAAAAGTTTGTAGATATGTATTGCATTTTATGTTAACATACCCAGGCACTGCTTATTGCATTTCTCACGTCTTATTGAAAGTTTATTAGTAAATATAGCATCGTCGTCTTGGGTGGAATTAAATTAAATTATAATGCAGTGTTAGGAAACGGAGTACAAAAAAGTTAAATGCCTAAAATTAAGTGCATCCATATATGTTAGTTAGTTTGTGCGCGCGCTGCTAGTATTCGGAGCGATTGTCATAAAATGACGTAAGGTCTAAATGTTATATGTAGTACCCCATCCACATAATTGTTTTGTGTAGCTTTACAATGTTTCATCAATCTAAACATAATTTCAAAATATATGTTTTCGAGATGTTAATGTGACATTATGAATGCATCATAGAGTTACATCATTAATCATTCCCCTATAGACTAGAGCGATAAGCTGGTTCGCTGCAGTGACGCTGCTGTGGACCGCTGGCTGCCATCCAACTGTACGGCAGGAACTGTTGCATCCACTGGCATGACGTACAGCATAGAATTGTTTGACAATGTATATAACATGTAATAAATGTCTGGCATAGGAAATTGTTACTTGGATATGTGTTACTGTGCTCCCTAGATAAGATATATCATGACTAATTAATGGGTTAGGCCAGCAGCCACCAGATTTGGGTTGGTTGGGGCTAATGATCTGGAGATTTGTCATCGTGCTTCCTTGACAAAGTGACTGATGATTAATTAATGGGGTAGACTGTAGCCTCCAGTTTATTTGGGGAAGGGTTGTGACCTGGAAATTAGTTTAAACCTGAGGTCAATATCCCAGTTGGATTATCCTAAGCTGTGGACAGTTGAGTGGCTCACACTGGAGCGAGCAACGTGTTTCTGTTTTTAACTCTCGACAACATTTGGAGGCTTGCTGATTACAATAGTTATTGTGAAACATCAAATATGGTTATTTCCTGTGTAGCTTACAACTGTACCAACCGACAGAAGACAGGATCTGGCATCTCTTTCCACAGGTGAGGATCCTCAATTATACAATATAGCTTAGGTAACAGTCTGCACGAACATGCCTCATTGCCATTAATTTAGAAATTAACAGTTTTAAAAACATTACAATCATGTGCAAATTGACAATATATAACTTAAGTTGGTTGAATTACGGTATACACTAAAACGTTATTTAATAATATTATTGTGCAGAGTCCTAGCTGAGTCAACACGTATTGTATTAATCTAAAAGCTTAATGGGATAATATATAACGACTTATAATTACTGATAATGGATAGTGTCCCCTGCAGATTCCCAGACGAAAAGAAAAGGTCAGAATGCCGAGTTGCATGGATTGAAGCAATCAGGAGAAAAGAGTGGACACCAACAACGAACAGTTTTCTCTGTAGTGACCATTTTGAAGTGAAATGTTTTGTGGTTCGTCCCAACAAGATCGGAAGAAGACTCAATGATTCGGCAGTTCCCTCCATTTTCAATTTCCCTTCCCCGCACACCCACACACGCCCACACACACACGCACGCACACGCACACGCACACGCACACACACACACACACATACACACACAACCACACACACTCAACTGCTAAATCTATGCAAGCTCAGTTATTTTTCTTTTGACAGTTTAAATGACACAAAACACGTTTTTGTAGGAGACGTGTCCTTGAGAATGTTCGCTAGATAACATTCCAAAAGAATATCGATCTAAAGGTGGAAATGGCTGTCATGGAGCAGCTGGGAAATGTTGTCTTCACGCAAGCTGCTGCAGATGACCATTTCAGTGACCATGTCTTTGGAATAGAAATCGACCATCTTTCTGCCCTGACAAGACGGGTCATCAGGGCATACCTTGCAGTGCGGATCAAGATGTACGCGAAAAAACACACAAAGATTATCGCACATGAGAATATGCCATCATCCCGACATGAAATGACAAAGCTGATTTTGTTTAGGGGGACGTAAATAGTAATCTAAAAAGACTCATCCCTCTGACAGTGAGTGACTGTGTACCAATTACAGGCCTATTGAGATGTCACAGACACTGGCCTATTAGTGAGGCAACTGTCTGAACCCATTGTACATTTACAACACTGACTAATTTAAGTCAGTTAATAGTTAGCATGATATATTATAATGAAAACTTGGTGCTGTGCTGTATAGGCACTGGGACTGCAGTGACTTACTGCCGTACGGCAGCATGGCTGTCACTGGCCCATGCAGCCGTCACTGTATCATGTGTCAACCGATAGCCGCTTAGCGATCTTGTTCAACTAGCGTGTTCTATTTATATCTATGGAATGCATAGATAACTTTAACTAAGATAAGTAGACAGATAACAATTAAATACAACATTGAAAATTCACAACAATACACGTAAGTAGCTAAATATTAAATAATTTAAACTATATAAATTACAGGTGGAACTGAGAGAGACGAGAGGGAGAGAGTTGGGAATACTGTGAGACTTAAGGAGCAGAGTAGTGGCAAGAAGACCGAAGAAAGGAGACTGAGAGGTGGGAAGGTTATCGGAGGGGAAGAAATTGGAGGATCGACGGCAGGAAATGTGACAGGCGTGAAGGTGATAGAGGTGAAAGTGACCGTAGAGAAAGAGGTAGGAGGGAAAGGAAATGCGATGGGAGGAAAGATGACGGGAAGAAAGGAAGTGAGAGTAAATGTGACAGAAGAGAAGTTGGGAGGGACGATGACAGGAGGAAAGGTGACAAGAGAAACAGCGTCAGGAAAGAATAGAACGGACGAGATTGTGACAGGAGAGCAGAAGACAAGGGAACAATTCTACAACAAGGCAGATGCAAACCGGAGAAGGAGCTGCTCTGAGGTAGTGATTGAGGGGGCATTGAGAAAAGAGAGGGTGTTTATGGGTGACTCTATTCGGAGAAAGACAGATAAGACACTAATCGAAGGGGAGGACGTCGTTGTTTGTTTGCCGGGGGCTAGGATAGAACATGTGACTGAAAGGGTAGATAAGGTATTGGGGCATGGCAAGGGAGGGTCTATACTAATACAGAAGTACATGTTCCTCACTAACTGCCTGCAGGCAGTTAGTGAGGAAGTTAAAGAAGACAAGAGTCGAACAGATTATTCTCTCAGGAATTTTGCCAGTAATGGGAGGAAGGGGGCCAACACATAGAAACTGCAAGAGGATGGCGATCAACGCACTAGTTGAGCAGATGTGTAAAGAAGAGGGGGTGGGATTCGTAGATTTATGGGGATATTTTGTTGGGAGGGAAGATATGTACATGATAGATGGCCTCCATCTAAGTGGAAAGGGGCAGCAGTTTTCTCAGAGAACTTGCTGCAATCTGTTGAACTAGATTCGCGGGGGGGGGGGGGGATTCACAGAGAAGCCTGAAACTGGAGAAATAGATAAAGACAGCAGAAATAATTCAGCAAAGAACAGCCTGGAAAACTGTTCTGAATCAGGATATAAATGCATTTGTTTAAATGCAAGGAGCATAGTAAACAAAAGAAGTGAACTAAACATTATGGTAGAAGATATTGACCTTCACATAATAGATATAATCGAACCATGGGCCACCACTGATATATCAGATGCCGAATTGGGACTAACAGGCTATGTAATGGTCAGGAAAGATAGAATAGGAAGAAGGGGAGGTGGAATTATTTTATGTGTTAAAGAATCCATCCAGGCTTATGAAATAAAATTAGAAATATAAGCAGATTGCGAAGAAGCTGTTTGGTGTAACACAGTTACAGGACACTCAACGTTAACGGGTGGGGTTAGTTTATCGAAGTCCAAACATAAGCGTAGAATAGAATGAAAAAGTACAAAACGCTATAAGGGAAGTTAGCAAATGGGAATGTATTATTATGGGAGATTTTAACCACGGTCATATACAATGGAAATCTCAAGAGTACGGGGAGTGAGGACCACAAGTTTTTAGTTTTAGTACAAGACAGTTTCCTTTCTGAACATGTTATTGATTGGTTAATGATTACAGTGACTGCTTCACTTATTTCATTTTTTATTAGCTTTAGTAGTTTGGTTGATAGACCATCTTTACCACAGCTAGATTTTGGATGTAAGCTATCAATTATGCTAATCGTTGTATTATTGTCTATTGGCTTAAAGTTGAAAGTCTGTAAACGTCTCTCTGTTAAATAGTCTTTGTAAGAGTTATCTCCTGTATTTGTTATTTGTGATGCAAGTGTAGAACCAATATTGATGAAAAATGAATTACATTTATTTGCAATAATAGTCTTGTCAGTTACTTTTTTCCCATCAAATTGAAAGAAATCAGGAAATGTTTCTTTCCCTGTCTTTTTTTGAATAATTTCTTTTATCATATACCAGGTTTTTTTAATATCGTGCTTATTTCTTTCAAAACTGGATTGCTAATATGCTTGTTTGGCTAATCTAATATTTCTTTTAAGAATTTTATTATATGTATGAAAATTTGTATTGAGCGAAACATATTCTGCTGTACCTATATAAGTATGTTTAAGTTTTGAATACAATTTATCTCTAAATTTTATAGATCTAATGATACCTTGTGTAATCGAACACGACTTTTTGTGTTTGTGTTTATTATATTTAATGATTTTAGTAGGGAAGAATTTATCCATAGCAGTAGTAATAGTTTCATCAAGGCGGTTGTAATTGTCGTTGGGATTAGTATCGCTATCCTTAATTAGTTTATTATAAATATTTGAACGTATCAGTTCTATTTTTAAATGTTCAAGGCTGTCAGTATTTTGTTTTCTAATTCTGATAAATTTAGGGACATTTGTAAAGGTTGCATTGCAATCAAGGCATGTAAAATACGGAAAGTGATCAGAAATGCTGCTGATTAAAATGCCGGCAGTTGATTTAAAAAGACCTTTTGAGAGTTTGCATAGAAAATTATCAATAAGCGTGCAGTTAGTATTTGAAAAACGTGTTGGTAAAGTAATTTTAGGAAAAAAACCATGTGCTGTGATTGTATCAAAATATTCACATATTATGTTTTTTTCTTTTATTTTCAGTAGATCAATATTATAATCTCCGGCTAGTATTACTTCACCAGTTAGGTTTTGCAGATGATCTAATTTAGGGCATAATTCTTCTATGAATGTTTGGTAATTCTCAATGACATCTCTAGGAGGTCGGTATATATTTCCAAGGATGATTTTTTTCATGACGGTGTTTGATGTTATTTCAATAAATTGTCCTTCCCATATGTTTGACTTTGTATAAATATCTAACAATCTATAGTTGTAATTTTTATCAAGATATATTGCTAGGCCAGCGTGACCACTACATATTCTGCCTTGTGATATTAAATTGTATCCATCAATTTGTAATAAGGAGGTATCAGAATCACCCTTAAGCCACGTTTCTTGTAAACAAAGAGCGTTGATTTTACAATTATTGTTTCTAAGTAGGTCTAGCTTAATAAAAATTTCATCAATTTTTGCGTTTAGACATTGACAGTTTAGACTTAGTATTGTAAATTTGTCCTGTTTGTTTTTTATTTGATTAATTAAGTCGTCATCATTAAACTATGGTGACTGGTGAATTATATTTAATTCACCGTCTTCATCATTTGTATCTATTTTTTAAATATGATTTAAAGAATTATTTTCTATACCACCGTAACTTCCTAACAGACGTTCAGTATTGATCATATTAAAACAATATATTGCTTGTCAAATTAATAAAATTAAACAGCACGACAAGACTAATTTTACTTTTAACAAAAAAACACATTTTGGCAGAATCATATATATAACGCATATAACGCGCATGCGTCTGAATAATACATTTAAAGGAGATGCCGCATGCTCCCCATTAGTGCATGTTAAACTTATCATAACTGAGAGAAGTAAAAATGTGTAAATGAACATTTCAAAATACAAAAAAATACAAAAAACATTTATACATATAATGGTCGCATAGAGTAGATTATGTCTTGTTTGCACAGTCATACAAGAAGATAGTGCCTGATGATAGCCAGGTAACATACATTGCTGCATTGTTCGCGCAGTAACACGAGAAGAAAATACCTGATGATAGCCAGGTATAACACTCTGGCATTGACGCATTGTTCGCACAGTCACACAAAGGCATTTACGTCTTCTTTTGTTTTCACGTGAACCATTTGCTCTCCCACTCTGACGAAGACTTTGCCATCTTTCGTCCACACAGTTTTTTTCTCCTTGATGTTGCTGATGCAGAAGCGATGTAGTTCAGCACGTGTTTTGGTTAACAGTTCGTTCATGTAAACGTTGGTGCCTTTAAGGGTTTTTCGACCAGAGTAGAGTTCATCTTTTTTATGAGTCGCAAATTATACGACCATTGGTCTTCCTTGGCGTCGGTTGTCACGGTTGTCGCGGTTGTCTCTGGTTGGTAGTCGATGAGCTTTACTAATGTCGCTTACGTTTATCGTGACGTCTGGGAATTTGCTCTGGACAAAAGTTACGAAAGTTTTTTCATCTGTCTCGGCTGTTACCTCGGGCAATCCATTTATAACCAAACAATCTCGTCTTGAGTATTGTTCGATTTCGTCCAGTTGTGTTTCCATGTCAACGTTTTGTTTTGTTATGGTTTGTAATTTGTCGGTGAGAGTTTCAACGCTTCTTTTCAGCAAAGAGTTTTCTTTGGTTAGTTTTTGATGATCATTCGCTAATACAAATATTTCATTTTGCATTGATTCCAGCTTTGTTTCTACCGTTTTGCTGATGCATTCCACAAATTTGTTCATCATATCCGCTATCATGGTGTTTTGTTTCTGAAGCATCAGTTCCATCATATCTTGTTGCCTCGTCAGAATGGTTTCAATGCAGTCGTAGCGGTCGCTGTCTCTGCGGTCGACATCGTCACTTCGCTCGCTTGAACAATCTTTTTTTGCCTTTGAATTTGGCCTCGGCATGTTGAGAAGTTGAGAATTCTCAGCAATTTACCACGAAAGTCGCACCGTATTCACTCCACGACGGAGGTCATGCGTGACCGACGTAATCACTACCTTAGCAGACGTTAGTGCACTGCCATCGGTCGCGCTTCGACAGGCAGGCAGGCAGCTGTGAAATGGCGAACACAACAAGTATTCATCAGGGTCCGGTGACGATCACTACTGGCTGCTGGTGACGTAGCCACCTGTAGTGACCATTGGCGGGAAGCCCAAGCAACATAAGTTTGCACAAATGTCAAAATTCACATGGAGTTAACTCGCCCCATCTGCATCCGCCACATCCCGGACAACTTACGGAAATCCCTGCCAATTTCCAGGTTCGAACGTGAAGTCAAATGTGCTAGAACCAACCAGGGTGAGAATGTGTTAGACATAGTTTTGTCCTAACAGAATGAATTAGTTGGCAATGTCAAATTATGTGAGACACTGGGAAGTAGTGATCACAACCAAATACATTTTACCATCAAAGCAGTTCAAGAGAAATTTTCTTGTTAAACATAACTTGTTAAACCTATCTCAACATGGGTTTCTAAAAGCGAGGTCATGCTTAACAAATACGTTATGTTTTTTGGAAGATATTATTATGTGGGTAGACGAGGGATCACCAGTAGATATCATCTACTTAGATTTTCAGAAAGCTTTCGACAACGTGCCACATCATAGGTTACTGCTTAAACTAAAGGCCCATGGCATAGGAAATTGTTTAATTAACTGGATAGAAAAATGGCTAATTGACAGAAGACAACGTGTAGTAGTTGATGGGGATGCTTCTGAAAATCAGTTTTGAGTGGGGTACCACAGGGATCAGTACTGGGACCTATATTATTCTTAATATATATCAACGATTTGGACGATGATATAACAAGCAAATTGTTGACATTTGCGGATGATACAAAATTGTTTAGAAGGATTAAACGTGATGAAGATATACAGCATTTACAAGATGATCTTGACAGGTTGATAAATGAAAAATGGCAAATGTTGTTTAATTTTGGGAAATGTAAATGCCTCCACATAGGACATGGGAACGAAGATGTACAATATAAAATGGGAGGTTCTGTAGTAAGTACTACTGTAAAAGAAAAGGTCTTAGGGTTAACAATTAGTGCTGATATGAAGGTTTCAGAGCAGTTCGGTATTGCCGCTTCAAAAGGAAATCAAATCCTTGGATTAATTAGGCGAAACATAAAATATAAGGAAAAAGAGCTAATAATACCGCTTTACAAAACAATAGTTTGGCCTCATTTAGAATATTGTATTCAAGCGTGGAGGCCATATCACAGGAAGGACATAGATATGCTAGGAAGAGTACAGAGGAGAGCAACTAAAATTATATCAAAACTGAGGGATATTGGTTACGAAATACGCCTACATGAATGTGGATTAACAACACTAGAGACCAGGAGATTGAGAGGAGATCAGATAGAAATGTCTAAAATATTGACTGGTTTTGAAAATATTGATAGAAATACGTTTTTCTCGGTTAAGAAAGATAGAAGGACCAGAAGACATGAAGTTACATTAGTAAAGGAGCAGTGTAGATTATATAAAACAAGTTCTCATTCTCACAAAGGACTGTAAATTAATGGAACAGATTATCTCCTGATTGTGTTGGTGCTAGTAGCGTGAATATATTTAAAAATAAAATCGACACATACCTTAAAAGGGTGGGATACACGTAGATAAAAAGTATTGGACTCCCGATAAGCCAAAAGGCTTCTTTGTCCACCTGCTATCTAGAGTTAATTTTCTGGATGCCAATCGATCTTGTTAAATCTTGTTAAATCACTATTACATACTAGGAGCATTTTATGTGTCACCTTAACAACGCAAAACTCCTGCACTGGTGTAATGAGATGGTAGTTCGTTCCATGCCTTTGGAATAGAAAGGATAAAGCGCGTTCGCCGATTCCCGCCATCAATGTTGACCGGTTCTCCCTAAAACGATCGACCACAACCTCCTTCTGGTCCTTATAATAACAACCGCCTTATAGGCTTCGTAATAGTCTCGCTTAACCGACTCTCGCCCGGCTGCGTGACTTCGCCGGGAAATAGAGTCTGGCGGAGAACACGCGATAAGAATGTACGAATCTAGTACCGCTCCTACGATGCTCGCAATTCGCGGCGCCTAGATAATCGACGCTAGTGCTACTCGAGAATGCATTTTGCGCACTGCCAGCAGCCAATGTTTTGGGCGAGCAGCCAATCAGCGACGTTATCGAGATTTTTAATCCAAGGATTTATCTTTTCTGTTTATCATTTGTGTCAATATAACCAAAGTTGATACCTCAATGTGTCCAATGCGTAGCATAAACTTATATAATTTGACTCTTATTTACCTTTTAGTTATATTGTTAATCTGAGAGCTAATCACCGTCTCTACCCAGATTCAGGTAAACTGGGATCAGAGTCGTACAGTGAAAACCAGTGTTATCTTCCAGCGGTAGAACGGGAGCCCTGCGGTGCTCCCATCTCGCAGGGCCTGGATAATCGAGGCTAGCTTCGTAAACGAAGTGACGGTGACCTGTAGCAACGCACGGCGGGAACCAGCGCGTTGCCGCGGAAGTGACGTCACTGTCGCAAGGCGCCATTACGCTAACCGCCTATTTCTAGAAGTGCAAATGAAACTGCCGACGGGACATCTTTATGGATTAACCTGGAATATGACAGCTCGGTCCAGCGGCCAATAAAGGAAAGGAAAACACCCAAGGTACAGTTGAGAACGACCAATGCTATTATTGACGTTGTAAGTTGATTTGTTATTAGTTTTTATTCACCATGGTATACAGTGACGGATCAAGACATTCCTTAGATCCAAAGAGGGTAGTCTAGGGGGGGGGGGCAAAACTTCCAATTGCACCGCTTGAGGCTTGCCAATAAACCTCCACTGGCACCGGAACGACATGAATATTGCTTGGGCTGAGCCGGAACTTCAGCATAGTTTCGCCGTCGGATCATGACTTAGGAAGATGGGGGAAAGAGATTCAGTTGAAGAATTTTGCCAGAGCTTCAGCACCACTCCGCTGTCGCGCTGTCGGTCATGACAGCGGTAGACGAGGGGGTGGTGATGAAGTTTTTTTCTCCTTTATAGTCAGTTATGTAATAATATCTTTATAATGTATGTTAAACATCCAAACATATTGGGCCAACGACAGGATTATTCCCATCTTGCAAAACTTATTGGACCAATTAAGTAACAGTGAGATGTATGCAGTAGCCATCATTGGCCAAATCATGTCTTGCTAGCTAGGTTTCGGGAATATTCAGTCTACAAAAAATATGCTCGGGATTTTCGTGGGCCCTTGACCATCGTGGGCCCTATAGGCACGTCCCTATAGCACATATTGGTTAATCCACCACTGACGGTATATAAACGTCTAGGGTTAGGCTTATTGGCGAATCCTGGCTGCCTACTCCTCGTATAATACTCTATCAGAGGCGGATCCACAGAGGGGCCCCGAAACCCTCAATTTGACGCAAAAGCACAAATAACGTCTAAATGCACCCCCTTTGAGACTCCACTAAACGAGAAGACATTCCAAAGGTGTAGGGGGCACGTAACGCGGGCACATTAAAAAGGTCTGAGGGAACAACACTATAGCGCAGGCATAGCGCAACCAAATTCCAAAGGAGCACGTGCCCCCCCCCCCGATCTCCCCTGGATTTGCCTGTGTCTATGACAGTGGTTCGCAAACATATTTGCGCCATATCCCATATTTCACATCATTTTTTCCATAATGACCCCCCTCCCCAATCAGTGTGCGACATCAGGCGTAAATTGTCTAGGACCAACCGGGCCGGTAACATGAAAATGGTGCGAGCTCGTCAAACGATTTGAAGGCCCAACAGCAATGAAGCCGCTGCCGCCATCTTAGAAATTTGAATGGTGAATATTTACATGAAAAGACCCTCTGAACGCAGTTTTCCTAACTCAAATGTGGTACCGGTATGCCTCTTTTGTGAACCCTTGCTATGTCAGTGCCATAATGTCCGGCATGCATAATCTGGATTTTTATTATCATTCCTTTCTTTTTCAACTGCATCAAAGTATTATATTCCGTCAGGTCTGCGAACATGTTTTCACAAACGCAAACACACCAATACAAGCCAATATAATGATAACATCTAATTCGGCGCTATCATTCCCTGGCACTTTGCCACTCTTTGTAAGCCGAGCCATGTAAGCTCCGCCTTGCTTACACAGTTAACCCAGGTGGGGTATGCAGTTTTTGGTGAAAGTAGACATAGAATGCTGTAAAATGTTTGCCCCAAAAATGATATCTACATACAATGTATATCTAGGATCGTAACCTAGTTGGACAACCTTGAAAAAAGTTACTGGAAATATGTAAACAGCATTTAAACAACATGCCCCTATACGCTAACAGGTGATTTTTGTGGTCATCATCAAATGTGTTATTTACACTTCCTCTTAAAGTATGGTGACGTTCTTACAATCTGTATATGTACCTGTTAAGTCTGTGCTAATGCAGCTAAATTGTGCAAAATGAAAATTAAATCGACTTGGCCAGTGGTTCAAAATGCATTGCTATTCAGGATATTTTTGTATTTTTCGAATGTGATTCACACATATTTGTTAAAATGAGTCCCATATGTCCCATTTGTACTAATTTAGTTTCTCCTATGAATCTACGTTACAGAGGAATGAAAAGTATTACAATCCATGACTTTTAAACCAAAATATAGGCGATTTTCTTCCACTACCATCTAAACACAACCGTCAAGCAAAATAAAGGAAAATCGCCGTGTTCAAATGTTAACAGTTTTTTTTATTTTACTTTAACATATGAAATAACATTGCTTTAGGTAGTTTATGAGTAGTCTGAAAACACACCTCCAAATTAACAGAACATAAGACAATCTTGTTATCACTAGGTTAGGAAGGGTGTAAACAACCATTTCTCACGCTTAACCATAACAGGGATCGATTTGTCCATTGAAAGTACTTATCCTTGCTCAGCATACAGAAATTTAACAGAACAGTAGTTATTTATGATCACATGTTTGACGGTAGGTTGTGCATATACCTACGTGCTGGTAGGTTAACAGTTCAGCATTAGAAGTGCTGCCAGTTTCTGTTAATTGTCAATCTCTGATTCGCTGCTTTCGCTGCTGTCAAACCTTGCAACATACATCGCACGGCTGCACTTTTTGACCGATCCCTGGCAGCGACAACTAATGTAACAGGCAGTGTTTTTATTGGCACATGAGTAGTTTCTGTTGATGCAGCCGCAGAATATGGTATTTGTCATCTACAGTGGGCAGGCAGCTTGTGTGAACAAGAATAAGCGTGTCGTTATCCAAAACCCACCCATACTCTTCTGGCTGACATGAGCACTCTTGTCTATCATAGTCGCCAAAGCTGCACGTTTCAAGTGCAGAAGTAATACATCTTATGTTGGTGGAAGTAATTTCAACAGCGTTGACTTGTTGTTCAGGAACTTGTAAACTCAAAACTTTCCAAGATCCGATTCTTCGAACGCATCGCATCGTCTTTGTTGGTGTGCACGGCGATCGTAGGGTCCCTTGGCTGGTTGATCACGTCTGCTGTTATATGAGCGTCATCTTGTTCGGCAAAGTTCTCAAGTGCAGATATGTCAGTTGCCTTGCTGCGGTTCATCCACATCTTCTTACCAGTGAAATATGGACAGCTGGTTGTGTCTCGCCCATTAAGGCTGTGCAGGAAGGGAAGTGCATGACATTGCGCGGGTCCAAGAGCAGCACACATCTCATGGATCAGTAGATAGCTATCTGGTTCAGTTCAAACTACAGTTCTGGCAGATATTTCAACAGCGTGCAAGCATAATAGGCGCACATGACAATAATGTCTGTGTCACTGGCGTGGATAATCACTTGGTCGACACCTTCATTCCGGACTCTGTATATGGGGTGAACAATTACTCTGGTGTCTGCCTCCTGTTGACTCTAGGTCAGGCACATCTGTAACTGAACCCTGCGTAACCAACACGCTCTTGGTTTCTTCCTTGAAACTGCCACCCAGGTACAGTTGAGCGGAGAGATCGGAACCGTCTTCTCAACAGCAGAGAACGATACCTCGGTTGACTGCTCACGTCGTCTTTCTCTCCTGCAGTTGTCGATGTCTATTCTCAGTATTTTGGTTGCACGGTGTCGAGTTTGCTGCTTTTCATCAACATTACGGTCTAATTCCACAACTCTCAGCTTTTCAAGGGCATCACCGAGAATTATGGAAGGTGCGCAATTGAACCCAGATCCACTACTTTGGTTAAACATTTAAATGCGCTTGCCAAACCTTTGTTGCAATTTCCATTTCAATGTTACTAGCCGGTGTCTGCAGTTTTGACCCCTAGTTCCCGAAGAATGGCTCGGTACTGATCCTGTACTGACTTTATCAGGAAGCCACACTTTTCTTGGAAGAGGGACAATTCTAGCTGCTCCAAAAACGATTAAACACAACGTCGTGCATATTATGTTGCACTGGCCTACCAGTAGGGATTCGAATGGCTTTAAAAGCGTTCATGTATTGTGTGTGATAAGATATATAATTTGCTACCATGTCATGTCCTTGGCCAAACAGTCCCAGCAAAATATCTTCCTTGTTCAACTTCTTGGCATTATCTATGATCGCCTGCTGACTACGTTCTGTGGAAACCTTGCAAGTTGGTTCTTTGCCTTTCAACCACATTTTGTTGCATATAACACAGGCAACATTTGCATCAAATGTTGGTGTGCTTTGCCTAGTAAAAATGTGTGCTGTTGCGGATGAAGTGCTGCACTCTGCAGAGGTTGAGGTACCCCCTAGTTGATGCTTTTTTCTGTGAGTTTAAAACTATTTTCAATCAGGTACACATTTCTACATTTTGAATTCCACATTGATGATTTGTTGGCCACCCATGTTTCCACGGAAGGTTTCGTCCTGCCTAGCTGTCATTGCCAAAACACATTTTGGTGTTGTTTTGACCTGCACATTAAATAGTCCTTTGGTCATTTGTTCTTGGCATATTACACACTTTGTGTAGTCAACTGTAATTTTGTCTTCGCGTCTTTTCTTTGACTGTTGCAGTGACACGACTCCATCATTCACCCGTTTTCCTGACTGGCTACTCATCTCGGCTCAGTTGCCTGCATCACAAACCCCATGTATTAAAAGAACCGCATCATAAAACAACTATTCCAATTAATGTTAAATACTTACAATTCATAATGTAACTGATCACCAATCACCAAAAAATCTAAAAATAGCCCTATCAAGTTTACACGTTTAATTGCGTTGTGACTTGTGTTTATTGTAATACACTAATAATACAGTGAGCGAGGCGTTTCGTAAAAACCGGGACGCTATTTGGGCCTCAAACGTGTTATTGGACGCAAATATTTATAAACATTATATGCCTGAAATGATGTGGAATTACTTAAATAAATGCAGGTAATGAGGTATTATATTTAGGCAAAATGCAGTTATAACGACGAAATCGAGGTGTGCCCAGATTCAAAACATTGCCGAAACATCTTAATTGGATGATGCACAAACTTAGGACACGCAACAACACGTCTGCCTGCTAGAACCTCAGTCTCATGTGCTAAGTCTTCCTATTTAAGAAGATTATAAACATCCACGTACGGCTGACATTACGTTTTGTCGTGTTTGTGCAACGAACGTGTTAATTTTCGAGCGTAAAGAAACCGGTGTTATCGCTCAAAAGAGGGCAAAATATATAAACGGAAAGTGTTACAAGGCAAGTTCGTTGTGGGTTTGGACGGGCGCTTTAGGGGCTAATAACTTTTTTTCAGTAATCTCTTTTTAAGGTTGTCCACCTAGGTTGTGATCCTAGATATATGTATACATGTTTTTGGAGGCAAACCTTTTACAGCATTCCATGTCTGTTCAATCCACTTGGCCCCCTGGGTAGTTCGCCGCATTCCTACCTATAAAACAAATCATCATTAGGTCAAAGTACACAGTGTCACCCGACTGGTTAATCTCCTTCCAACTTGATGTTTAATTCTTATTTATGATATTCAACCACACGAGTGTGTCATGGCCAAGCTAATAGTTTTCACTGATGCAGAGTCTTGTAATTCATGTTTTCCCCCGTCAGTAGTCCCATGACGAGATCTGTAGCTATGTTAAATCCCCCACCCGAGCCAAGGGGGCCTGTGGATTAAGGCACTTGCGGACCCGACAGAAAATTTACAGATTGCGGGTCTCTGGGTCTGTCGAACGCTGCCCCTGTTTTGGTCTCATTCAATATTTATATTTTTATTATTAGTTTGTTTGATTTAATTCCATGTATAATATTATATACTTTAATTCATCATCTTACTATTTTAATCCCATTTGATCCTTACAATGTTACGGTTCTTAGTGTAATTTATACTTTATTATTT